>JAKXYG010000904.1:0-319515 GCA_025895645.1 Cardicola forsteri
AATAATAATAATAATAATAATAATAATAATAATAATAATAATAATAATAATAATAATAATAATAAACTATTTTTTAAATGCTTAAAATTATTTATAGTTAAATTAAAGTGTTTAATGTAAAATTTATTAAAAAACGATTTCCTCTAATGCAAATCCAAATCATGTTAAAACATAGTTTTATCAAAATAACATATATTTAAAAAAATATCTAACACCAAAATTTTGAATTATTTATATTGTTATGTATTTCTTAAATACCATCCTTTTTTATTACCAGCTAGATAAGGTTCATACACAATTGAATTTTTGTTCAATCGAAAAATGTCTTTTAAAATATCCAAAATTAATAACTCAATTTTTGCTTGCATCCATCTAGGAGTATATCCATCTCTAGACGATCTACAAACAGTAATGAGATCTGGTTTACGAGGAAGCAACAACAAAACTTGAGATAATTCGCTAACAAGGCTTTCAATTTCACTAGCAGTTGGAATATATTCTTTTACCAAAGACCGATTAGGTGTATTGTGTCCAATACATAAATGAACATTGAAATCAGTAAGAAACGTATGAGGTGATTCGACCAAACATAGTCCTACTTGAGCCAAACTATCAAATTGTTTTTTGCTTAAAAATGCATTGTAAAGCAATTTTACCAATTTTTCAAATTCGAATATAATAATTTGATTGGGATTACATAGCCACAAATAAGCATTTAATTGAAGTTGTTTAAGACTTTTACTAAATGCAAAGTTTTGCAAATTTAAATTATTTTGAATTTGCATAAGAAGGCTTACAAACCATTGATCTACGTTCTGTTCATAACGTGGATGCTGTAAACAAAACAATTGTAAAATTTGTTTATTCAAACGCTCGATAAATTCAAAAGTTAAATTGCTTTGAATAAGACTTTGTGATACTAAATGAACTCCAAAAAAATCTTGATCAATATCCAAAATTAGAGGCTTGTTTGTGTTAACTGACGGAAATGATAAATAATTTGAAACATGCGTCGATTTAATTTCGAATAGATCAAATGGCCACACGATGGAACATTCAATCGGATCGGTTAGAATTTGTGTTTGATTGAAATCTGTTTGACATTCAATAATTGTGTTGTTCAAATCATAAAAACACATGCATATTTGTAATTTGTTATTTTGCTTTGTCATACCCAAACTGGCACATGTGGCTGTATAATTTTCATCTGTTGTCCAATAAGGGTAGACGATATAGACTGTATCAACGAGATTGGCTATAATAGAACCCTGTTTAATAATTTTTATTTATGTATAAAATGATTAAGCATCTTGGACTATAAGATGGGTGTCGTTTGGCAAAATAAAATTTGATTTACCTGAATAAATACATCATTTGCTTGCATCAAAGAACCAATAGCGGTCAAAGTTGGATATTTGTTTTTTGAGTATGTTACATTGTCGTATAATTCGGGATAATCCATATCACTGTGAGCGTCAATGTGTATCTATGTATATATATATTGATTAATACATGTACTTAAAAAACTACTAAAAAATATTTGTGACAAAATATTTAATATAAAACTGTTACTTTTTGGTTAAACTATTTAACTCATATTTAATTAAAATAATAGAATAAAATTCAGAGCAATTTATTGTGTTTGAAAATGTATTAAACACTACTTAATGCACAAATTAATTAATATAATTAATATTCATTACATTTATAAAAGAAATTCAATATGAAAATAACTTATTAATCACTATTTGAATAAACAAACCAGTGTAGCTTTTTTGAAATTTAATTCTTGGATTTTTTTAAACCAATATGGTAATACTGCAATTAAAACAAAATATTAAAATATTAATTATTATTTAAACACAAAATATATAAATTGTTAAAAAGAAATTAAATCTGAAAACTTGAATGCAGTTTTGCATTACAATTAAATCAAATATAAAAAAATCAAAAATTATATTTTAAATTTTTAACTATTTTATTTTCACATTTTATTATTTAATTGTTTTACAATGTTTGTATAGTGTCGAAATAGTAACAAATTTATACTTTAATGAACAGGTCTATAAATTAAACTATTAACACCATAAATACAAGCCTATTTTTAAAATGATTAAATGCCCACTGTTTTCTAGTAAAATAACCGAAGATGTGAATAATTAATAATTTTATAAAATAGTATCTAGTTGTAAAAGACAAAAAAATTTCGGTTATCTATATTTTACAAATACACTTAAATATATAGTTTTTTTATAAGCATGGTTTATATATATATATATATATATATATATATATATATATATATATATATAATCGTATTTACCTTCGTGATGTTCTTCGACTATAACAACGTTCAACATTTTATCACTTCTAAAAAATTTTAAATTTTATTTTACAAATTATTTTTACTGGTGTTGCAATGTTCCAATATTTGCACCGGATTTATTAACTAAATAATTACACAACCCGACGAAAATTAAAATATAAATAAATAAGCATGCTACACATAGGCGTTTATATTTAGCAATATTTTGACAATCTAAAATAAAATAACAAACGATTAAAGTAATGTGTAACTATTAAAAAAATAATATAACATTGCAAATGTATAATTTTATAATAAATTACACGTTGCACTATTAATTCTAATTCATCTACAATATATATATATATATATATATATATATATATATATATATATATATATATATGGTCTAGCGTACAGCGCTTAAATTTGGACGTCGGTGGGCATGGGTTTGAATCCCACCATCGGCACTAAAATGCGGGCCCACGTTCGGCTTCACTAAAAATGTCCACTGCTGAAAGATGTTTCTTGTAAAGCATTCAAAGTAATAAACATTAAAAATAGAATATATATACATGATATATGTATACATGGCTTTTAAACAATGTTCTATGCAACTAAGTCAATTTTAAATTCTTTTTTTTAAGCATAATAGATATTGAAAAAAATTAACTAAAATTAATTTTAATGTTACGCTTCGTCATAATAAAATATTTTAATTACACACAAACTTTGATAGTTTCTTAATTGTGGGTAAATCTTTTGTCTTTAATTATAGATATTTGTAGATAGTAGTAGTTTGTATTTACATGACATAACAATATTAGACATTAGGTTCTTACTTTAGAAGATGTAAAGTTTAAATTTAACAATCTACCATTAAACGAGATTTTTTGTTTGAATTCCCTAAGTGTCTACAAGAAAAGATATTGCATAACAAAGTAAAAATCTATAAAGATGGTAAATAATGAAAAAGCTATTTCGTGGTTTTTATAAGCAAAATTACTTTATTTTAATTTTTTTTAAATTTCCAAACCAGTTATATTAATGTAACCAATAAACAAGTTGCATTACAAGAAATGCAATACAAAATGTTCTGTTAAGGTTTCGTTGTTTAAAATTTAAAATATTTTAAGTATATAAACATATTACATTAGATGAATTTGTTATCTGGCTTTTACTGCTTAAAAAAATATTTTTTAGCAAAAAGACACTTGACAAACTCAAACAAAAGCCTGCATTAAGTTTTGAAAGTGGGACCCAAAGCGATACTCACCTAGGTTTCAATTTAACACCCAACCAACTCTGCCACTAAGATACAGACACACAGATTACTATTATTATTATTTATTAATTTCAAGACCCATTTGCCCTAAAGAGCGTAAGGCAACAAAATTGTTTCATATGATTGTACATGAAATTTTTGACTTCAAAAATTGTGTATATCAAAAATTGAAATCGCATTTGAATTTTACGGAAACCCTGTCATCGGAATCATGCTTTCAATTCTTTGTCGCATCTTAATACAATGGTGTCTTCTAGTTTCTCTAATAGTATATTATTTTATAAAATCTACGTTGCTAATCTTGCAATCAAACCCACTTCCTTTCTCAACCAGACTTGAAACTGACTACTATAAAAAGTTGGACTAATAAGAACACTTTTTAATAAAACTGATATAATTGCTCTTTAATTAATCAATAACGTAAAATAAAATGATGAAACTTACGACTTGCACAATGGTGTATTAAAGTCATTTTAAACGTCAAATGTTCACACAGTAAAATTATATATATACATATATACATATGTATATATATATATATATGTACTATATTCACATAGGCTTATTATTTTACAACTATACTTATAACAATCAATGTGAAACTGTTTATGCAAATATGTGTAACAAAATGAATTACCTTTAAAATTAAAATTGTACAATTATTTATATTAATTGTAAAGTTTGTTTACATTGTTGATCATTTTATAAAGCCATGGTACACAATGTTAACTATGTATATATTTTTCATATTACAGTATATGGACATTTTATTTTAAATAAAATAACGTTAATTAGTTTTATTTATTGTTGCAACAAGAAAATAAACAAAAGTAAATGTGTTACGTCGTTATATAAAAGCTAAAAAAATACGAACAAAACACATTTATTCAATAAAGTTTTTCTAATTTCCTTTAGTTTAAAAAACATTAAGTAACAATATTATTTTAAGTAAATAAAAATTTGCCAAGGTGTACACTTGACTTTATGTAATATTTAAATTATTTATATTTTTTCTAAATAAATTTTTATCGTGTTTTATACCACATATGACCCCTTTTAATATTTTTATTTTTCCATTTTTAAACCATCGGAATTGTAAAATACAGCTAAAACTAATAAACTAATCATCCATTATTTCACAATTATTTTGTAAACAATAAGTTTAAAATATTGTATTGTATTAAACAAAATATTTATTTAGTATAAAAAAGTTATTTTTAGGAAATTTAAATTACATTATTATTATTATTATTATAAACTGATTAAATCACATATTACTAGCAAAAGTACAAAACAATTTTCGTTTATAACTTTGAACAAAATACCAAAAAGTATAAAAACTAGTAAAATAAAAAAAAACGCAAATTAATAAAAAATGCCAATTAAGATTAAAAAAAAGACGTATAAAGTTTATTTTTGACGCTTTTTAATTTGTTAACAGCTTAGTTAAGTGTCCAATACATTTATTATGTAGCTACTTATTTTGCATTTTGTTAGTACACATTTTCGTTGTTTAATCTTGTCCATAGTAATTATTTCGGTTTTAGTTTGTGGTATCCTGTAGGGGTGATGACTATATATTTATTTATTATATATTTAAAATGTAGTACAAAACTTATATTAACATTCAAAAAGTTGTATTAAAATTATGAAAATGTGTACAATTAAAATAAAAATATATTGAAGGTTCGATATAAAAACCTATCTTTAAAACATGGTAGAAACTAAGTTAAATAATAATTAAATTTAATTACATAACTTTAATAATATATTAAAAACTTATATATTTTGTGGAGTACTGTTATTTTTTGTTATTGTTGTTGGTAAAAGTATTGGTATGTAATTTTATATTTGTTTGCAACAATAAATTGTAAAACAATAATTCTGACTACACAAGAGCTTTTAGAATTGTAATTAGACGAGGTGTTAGTTATCATCTGTTCTAAGTTAAATTTAAGGAATAAGGGAAACAAATTTTATCAAATTTTTACATTTGCGTGTTGGTAATGTAATCTTACTATGTTATTATTTTTAATCTACATGAATATTGTTTGTACGTTTTATCTTTTAAAGTAATCGATTCGTATAATCAAAGTTCTACATTTTTATTTTATTTTAAAAATATACAAAATTTAATTTAAAAAATTGTTAATGTTACAATTTTTTAGGCATTAATTCTGCAATGTTTTTTATTAACTCAAAGTTCTATTTTTATTGCTTGATTTATATTTTTATTGTTACTTTTGCATATTGTTTTAACAGCTAAATGGAACAACAAGATTTAAATCACACAAACGTTTTAATTTAACCTTTGATTAAAAAAGATTGTTTATCGTATTTTACATAATTAAGTGAATAGAAGCTTATTACCATTTCTGTTCTTGATAAAACGACATAAATCTTTATTAGTAAATTAACTTAAAAAGTTTTAAATCAGTTTCTAATGTAATACATTCAAAAACTATTTTATTGCGTTAAACTGTTCTAATAGTTTAAATAAATGCTTAAATAAATTAAGATTATTTTCAATTTATAATTTTTGGTCTTCGTTTAATATACACGATTATGTTTTTCATTGTTTAGACTAATTGAGAACATTTATTTTACTAACTAATAAAAATTATTTTTTAGGTTGGTAAAACTAACTTTGTTGCAATAACAATTAATTATTACGTTTTCTAAAAACTTACTGCCATTCTAAACACATTTACTAACTGCTCCCCAAAATTCAAAAAAATGT
Source organism: Cardicola forsteri (assembly GCA_025895645.1). Classification (NCBI taxonomy): domain Eukaryota; kingdom Metazoa; phylum Platyhelminthes; class Trematoda; order Strigeidida; family Aporocotylidae; genus Cardicola; species Cardicola forsteri. The sequence continues at coordinate 6,331 of JAKXYG010000904.1, forward strand.
CTTACAATTGCAATGATTATTACAAGTAGTATAAAATAAAAATATTTTTTAAATTTACAGCAATCTGGATAATGTTTTTTATCTGTTGCAGTTGTTAAAAATACTTTTTTATAAAATAATAATTATTTATTTTATTTAACTATTAGTAATAATTTTTCTAATAAACATGTTTTGCATTATTATTTGTATTATTAATTGAATCTCCGCCTAGTATGGATCAGAAATAATTCAATCTAGCTAGTCCCAAGCCTGGATAAAGGAGGAGGGTTTGAGCACAAGGTTAGCAACCTAGCCTTTATAAAAAAATTATATTGCTACGGAAACAATCAAGAGGACGCCATTCCGGCAAACAACGGCAAAGAAGTGATTGCACGTACCCGGATGACAAGGTTTAAGTAAAAGCCGAAAGGAAGCTCAATCTTTTATTTGCAGAATCTTCAATGCCATAAACTTAACCAGTGTTGGAACATGGAATGTGCGTACACTTTTTCATAGTGAACAGTTAGAACAAGTTCTTTGAGAAATGAAAAAGTATAATCTAGATAATTTGGGTATTTGCGGAATGCAATGGAAAAGTCAAGGTCATTTTAAAAGTGGAGATACATCAATTTATATTCTGGACTTGAAGACCATCATATTCATGGAGTTGGTATTATGTTGAGTAAAAATGCTGCTAAAGCAATGACTGGATGGAAGCCCGTAAACGACCGTATCATTTCAGCCTGATTGAACACCAGATTTGCAAAAGTAACAATTGTGCAAGTCTATGCCCCTACTGAGTCTACTAAGGAGAAACAAAAAGATATCTTCTATGATCAATTATAAAGTTTATTGAATAATATTCCAAGAAGAGATATTAAAATATTGATCGGTGACTTTAATGCGAAATTAAACAAAGACAGATCTGGGTACTTCTCAAATGTTAGACCACATGGCTATACTGATAGCATAAATCATAATGGTTATAGGCTGTTGACACTAAATAGTCAATGTGGACAGAGTGTGGGGAATACATTTTTCGCTCACAAAAATATACACAAGGCAACGTGGATTTCTCCAGACTGAAAAACAGCAAACAAGACTGACTACATTTATATTAGAACAAAGTGGCGATCTTTTTTGCAAAATGTACGTGCATATTGTGGTGCATATGTTGGTTCTGATCACAATCTTGTTGTTAGAAAATTTTGTTTAAAATGAAAGAGAATAGAAACCACAGATATTACTTCCATTTTTGTGTGAAAAACTTAGACAGCCAAATATTTTAAACCAATTTCACAATTTGTTAAAAAATACATTTTAAAATTTGAAAAGAATAGAAAAGTCTGATGATCTATAAACATTGTTTCAAAAACAACTACAAATTGTGTAACAAATGTGCTGGGTAGAAGATATGGGTTTACAAAGAAACAATAAATTTCATCAGTCTCCTGAAATTTAATTGATCTCAGAAAGAAAACAAAATTAGAAAGAGACCAATTTAACAATCCTGTCATTTGAAAAATATTTGATGATAAGTACAGAACTTTAGGTAAACAGGTTAAGAAAAGCTACCGCAAAGATAAGAATAATTTGTTAGAAAACAGATCAAAAGAAGCAGATAAGGTAGCAGCAAAAGTGATTCCAAGACTCTATATAAAATTGTGAAACAACTGCCGGAAGTTAAAAAAAACACCGATATTTCAATTAGAGGAAAAAAATGGTTGTTTACTTTTAACAGATGATGAGCCATTATCTAGATAGGTAAAGCATTTTAAAGAAGTACTTAACCAACTCATGCCAAATACCCTCATAGATTTTGATAATGATGAAGATGTAATATGTACTGATGACATTTCTGTGACTAAGGTTATCCATGCAATTGTTATTGTTACAATTACATTAGGGTGTAGGATGTCCAAATTAGTTCAAATAAATGTGTGGGTAGAATGATCACTACTTTGATAGGTTTGTTAGAAGTTCAATTTTGTTTGATTCTGGATTGGTTAATATGCTGGACAGACATGAGTTTTTGTATTGATTAGTTTTAGCTTTCATGTGCAAGTAAGTTCTCCTTGTTTTTCCAGAAGCTTTAGATTTGTTTAAGGCTGTATGTAGTGGGTGGGTAGACGATAAAACCAACCAAGGGGAAAAGTTACAAAAAAAGGAGCTAATAAGAGTTAGATAACCTTTTGTGTGAGTGTGTGATTACTGGTAAGTTGGTGATGAAAAAGTTTCAAAAAGTGTGACCAAATTTGCACGATGACGCAATACAAATCATATAGTGTTATGTAAATATTGATTTTTCCACCTTATATACATTTTCAAGGTCAAACAATTCCTTTTTTGATTGAAGAATGCACCAACGTGACTCACACTACTCACGGAGGTTGACCAATAAAATTTAAAAAATTTTTTTTTCCTTGGTTGGTTTTATCATCTACCAGTGGGTGAATGTTATTATTTTCAATCCTTGATGCTAATTGTATACAGGATTTAAAATGTTTATTATCAATATAATTCAATAAGATAGAATATTTGATTCCTGCAGATTTTGACACCAAAGATATGCATCTTTACATAACAATATAATCTTGTTTAAAGAAACCAGAAAAAAATACAGGTGAACTATGTAATACTAGAGGATAAAAACACGATGTAACGAGTAATTTAGTAATATAGTTATTAATATTTAGTTGTCTTAATTTTTTTATGTAGTAGCATAATGATTTTGTTTTTATAAATATATGCCCTACGTGATCACACTAGGTTAGTTTGCTATTTATACTAAATTTTGTTACAGTTACATATGTTTGTCTGATTTAATTTGAATGTTTTATTTAATTCCATTGTTTCTGTTAGACACATCGTTGTAAATTTAATCAGTTTGCATCTCGATGGATTTAAATTGAGATCAATTTTAATAATAAAATTTTAAAATTCTTTTAGAAAAAGAAAGTTTTGTACATAAGACTATGTAAACGGCAAATTTAAACAAATGCGATGACTGCGGAACTTGTAATAGATCTACATACAGTAAAAATAAAAACGGAGATAGTACTGCACCTTGTAAAACTTTATTATTAATTTCTGTTAACTCTGATTTATTATAGTCAATTTGTGTAAACTGTTTTTTGAAAAATAATTTTGTAGCTGGTTTAAGATTTGGTCAGGTGTTTCAAGTAGTTTAAGACGTTGAATTAATTTTTCTCTTGATCTACTATTAAAAGTAGCTCTATAATCAAGAAACACGTAGTATATTAAACATTTTCCTTTGTTAAGGGATTCAGTAATGTAATGAACAAGACTGGCTATACAGTCTAAAGTCAAACAATTATTTTTATATGCAAATTGATAATGATCATTACTAATGTTCAACATACGTTTAAGGTTGTTAAGAATTATTTTAGTTAATTTTAAAATCACAGAGATGCAAACAATTGGGTGATAGTGTTCTGGATTTGTTGATGGGAACTTACGGAATAAGTGTTATTTGTAAAATACGCCAAGCATCAGCTACTTCAAAATTTATAATATATTTGCTTATTTTTGTAGATAATTATGGAGCAATTGCTGGCATGCAGAGTTTTAATAAATTGCAACTAATTCCATCAGGTCCAAGTGAAAAAACAACAAAACAGGAGGATTTAACGAGATAACTGCAGAGATGCTCAAACGTGTAGGTAACGTTAAAACATGCAAGCTTGCTTGTTTATTTAATGTTAGATGGCATAATGAACAAGTTCCAAATGCGGAAAATTGTTAAGTTTTACGGAATATCGTTAAAGTATGTGAATATTATGCATTTGTTATAACAAAATTCAAGTTGTTGTGTTCGAACAAAAAGTGGTTATACTGTCATGTTCAAACTTGTCACGAGAGTACGTCAAGGAAGTATTTTGTCACCGTTTTTGTTTGTTTTGGTAATTAATTTTATCATTACTCGATCCATAAATAATTAGTCTTATGGTATTAAATGGAATTATGGCAGATTAACAGATTTGGATTTTGCAAATGATATTGGTCTAGTCAGTGAAACTCCAGAAATTATACAAAATATGACAACACGTTTCAGTTATATTAGTTCTCAAATTGGTTTACGGATAAATTGTTTAAAAACGAATGTTGTACACCAAATCAAACAATTATTTACTCATCAAAATTAATGAACAAACTATTGATAGTGTTGATTCCTTTACATATCTGGGAAGCATCATTGGTAAAGACGGAAAAATCGAAGTTGATGTTAAAGCCAAACTTGGAAAGACAATGTCAGTCTTCAATAGACTCAAATCAATATAGTCATGTTCTTCCATTTGCCTAAAGACAAAACTTTGTTTGTACGCATCAATAATCATTCCTACGGCAATATATGGGAGTGAAACAATCCGTAAGTTATAAATCTTACGTCCAGTCCTTCCGGTCTGTATAACAATTTACAATGTGTTCTCTACATTCTAGAAGTAAATCACTGTCAAGGTCAAGCAGTTTAAAATAAATTTAAAAAAAATAAATATTGTTGGTATTATGTAGTTTTTAGGCAAAAAGCAACTAAATGTACATTTCCGTGTTTATATTCTTAATACAAGTTTCCTAGATAGCGATGGGAGCTGCAAACGTCAAAGTGAATTGTTTTATATTTATCATAAAAAATAATACATAATGGTTGGTCGATACAAGTGCAGAAAACAGCGTTTATCCGTGGAAGAAGGATTACAGGTCATTAACAAATCCAGTATTAACGGCGGTCAACTGAACGGCAATTGTGACGTTTTGTTATCAAACAAAATCAATACAATTAGGAGATTTGTAGCGTTTCGGTTTCGTTATCAAAGAAAATAATTAAAAACTATTTCTTATAATTTTTATTATTATAACAATCAATTTTATTATTAGTATTGTTGTTATTATTGTCGTATATATTTTTTTTGTTGTTTTAATGTAACGAATATTCTGAAAGCTTCCTTTAGCTTCACTTTTGTTTTGCGTACGTGACTTGTGGTTACAAAACAATAAACGCTTCCATTTTGTTCGTCTTCTTTCTATCCAGTTAAGGTGGACGGATCAAACTATTGGAGTATAAGCTGTTTTAGTTCAATTTGTTGTACATGATCAATTCCTTATCCATATTAGCCAAACGTCTAAATTGGTGGGGACGAATACGAACATGCAATCAAATAACTCCAATCCATTTTTCCAATTAACTCAACCCAAGCCATCGTCTAGTGAAGTTAATATAGTGAAACATGAACAATCAGTAAAGATTGATAAATCATATAAATTTCCTTTTATCCCAAATGATCCGGAATTATGGTTCAGTTTAATGGAACGTGCATTTCTACAAAATAATATCAACGACGAATTAGAAATTTTTTTATCTACAATGCAAGCACTACCATTAGAGATGTATACGGATATTTGCGGTTTGGCTTTGGGACCAAGCGACCAACCATATTCGCAGTTAAAAGAGATTGTTCTTCGTAAATATTCAAAAAGTAAAGAAGAAAAAATTCACTCTTTTATGAACGCGACACGGGAACTGGGTGATCGAAAGCCATCTGAATTTATACGTGAAATCCAAAAAGAAGCATTCGATTTGGGTCTAGACGATGTATGGGTAAAAGAATTATGGATCAAACATCTACCCATAGACATTCAAGCGGCGATTATATGTCAACGAAATGTTTCATTAGACGACTTGGCTAAGATTGCGGATGAAACAGTAAGAATAACAAAAGTTCAACCAATCATCAATGCAATCCAACAACCTTGGAGTCCGACAGCTCATGCACGAACATATCAACCCAAGGCTTGCACCCATTGTCCAATTCACTGCAGAAATTCAACACCACCAAGATTCAGCAGCCCAAAGCGTGTTTCAAAACTGAATACTGTTGGTACCATGCAACGTTTGGACAGAAAGCGACAAAGTGTACACCCCCGTGTACATTTTCTAACCAACGATCTCCCGAAAAAAGATCAACACCGCATTCACTTCAAACATAATTAAAAAAAAAGCGGTTTATTCTATATTCGCGATAAGGCAAACAATACAAAATGGTTAGTCGACACCGGGGCAGAAATCAGCGTTTATCCTTGCAAAGGATTCAAACAATCTGCGACAGGTCCAACATTAACTGCAGCCAACGGAACAGCAATAACAACTTTCGGTTATCAAACAAAAACAATCCAATTGGCCGATCGTCGTTTTGATTGGAAATTCGTGTTGGCTGATCTACCCCACGGCTTAATTGGAATCGATTTTTTACAATTTTATGAATTATTGGTCGATCCAAAAAAGAAACGATTGTTGGACCCAAAGGTAAACGACATTTTTACCGGTGGTAATGTTAACCATAAGGGTACCTATATTACTGGTCTAAAAGTGCAGTCGGAGAAATTAATTGGGGACGATATACTTTCACCATTCCTGAAATTAATTAAACCTTTGGTAGTTGAAAAAGAACATTTTTTTAAAACTACGCATCATATCGAAACTATTGGACCACCAGTAGCTTGTAGACCCAGACGTTTATCCGAAGACAAATTAGCATCTGCAAAAAGGAATTTAGCGAACTATTAAATAAAGGCATTATTAGACCTTCTAGTAGTTCATGGGCATCACCACTACATATGGTAAAAAAGCCCGACGGGACTTGGAGACTATGTGGTGATTATCGTGCGTTAAATGCCGCCACCCGGTTTGACAGTTATCCAATTCCTCATATACATGATGTAATTTCAAACCTCGCGGGTTCAAAAATTTTTTTAAAGATTGATTTGGTTAGAGCGTATCATCAAGTCCCTGTAGCCGAATCAGACATATGCAAAACGGCAGTCACAACACCTTTTGGCCTTTTCGAGTTCTTAAGAATGCCATTCGGTCTTCGTAATGCAGCACAAACCTTCCAAAGAGTAATGGATGATATTACTAGAGGTTTGGATTTTGTATATGTTTATTTGGATGATATACTTGTCGCATTAAAATCAATAGAGGAACATGAGAAACATTTATATATATTATTAGAAAGATTATCAAATAATAATATATTAATTAACCAAGAAAAGTGTGTTTTTGGCGTAAAAAGTTTAGAATTTTTGGGGCATGTAATCTCATCAGAAGGTATACAACCCTGTAAGGAAAAAATCGAAGCAATTAAAAAATTTCCAGAGCCAAAATCTATAAAAGAACTACGATCATATCTGGGATTTTTGAATTTTTATCGACGCTTTATTCCAAAATGCGCTAAACTTATACAACCACTTTCGGATTTGTTACGTGGTAACCCTCGATCAGTTCATTTAAATGAAACGAACAAAAAAAATTTTGAAGAAAGTAAAAATTTGGTGGCTGATTCAACTTTGTTGGTTTACCCTGATTACAATCTTCCATTATGCTTAACAACAGATGCTTCCGATTACGCAATTGGTGCAGTACTACAACAAAAAGTGGATGAGGTATGGAAACCTTTAGGTTTTTTCTCAAAGCGTTTATCATCCACAGAATCTAGATATAGTACTTTTGGAAGAGAATTATTGGCCACCTATGCGGCAGTTAAGCATTTCCGGCACGCTATAGAAGGTCGAGAGTTTGTTATTTTAACCGACCATAGACCTCTAACTTATGCCATACATACAAAATCTGATCGTTATTCTCCACGAGAAGTCAGACATTTAGGTTATATCTCCCAATTTTCAACAGATATTAAACATATTCAAGGTGAAGCAAACGTTGTAGCAGACGCTTTATCAAGAATTGAGATCAGCTCAGTTAAGTTAAACAAAATTGATTTTGTTGATTTTGCAAAGAAACAACAAGAATATTTGCCTTTGGTAGATGAAGTGCGTCAATCAAGTTTGATTTTGGAAGAGATAAAGATTTCGTCGGCGGAAAACAAATATTATGTGATATTTCTCTGGGATGTCCTCGGCCTTTGGTTCCCCGAGTTTACGTCGAACCGTTTTCGAGGTTCTTCATAATCTTTCACATCCGGGAGTGGCAGCGTCACAGAAACTGTCAGTAAACGTTACGTATGGCCAAATATGCAGAGATATATTAAAATGTGGACAAAACAGTGTATTTCGTGTCAACAATCTAAAGTACACCGACACATTCCTTCACCCATAGTTACCTTTGCTAAACCGGACGCCAGATTTGACCACGTACATATCGATTTAGTGGGACCATTGCCGTTTTCAAAAAGAAATAGTTATATCTTAACATGTATCGACCGGTTTACAAGATGGCTGATAGCAGTTCCTATTAAAGATATTACATCAGAAACAGTAGCAGAGGCTTTCGTGTAAAGATGGGTAGCAAATTTTGGTTGCCTTTCACAATTACGACCGACCGCGGAGCTCAATTTGAATCTGCATTGTTTAAAAACCTTATTTCCCTGTTAGGAACGAAACGTATTCGCACTACAGCCTATCACCCCCAAGCAAACGGTTTAGTCGAACGTTTTTACCAACAATTAAAATCTTCATTAAAGGCAGTAGGCAAGACAACCTGGTCAGAAGCATTACCTCTTATTTTTCTGGGAATTCGTAGTACTATTAAAACAGACATTGATTGTACAACATCGGAGTTAGTCTACGGAACAACGTTACGTTTACCAGACCAATTCTTCAATGATAAAGGATCAACAGTTGACAATCCTACATTATACGCTACCCGTTTATTTACTTTGATGCAAAAGTTACGGCTTGTCAACACTCGAATACAAAAAAGAAAAATTTTTGTTCCTCAAGCCCTACAGAGTTGCACGCACGTTTTTGTACTTATCGATAGCATCAAGAAACCTTTGGAACCTGTGTATGAGGGACCATTTAGAGTGGTATCGAGAACAGATAAAGTTTTCACAATTAAAAAAATAAACAAGAAAACATTAGTGTTGATCGGTTGAAAGTTGCACATCTGGAGGAAACAGTACCAGGTGACGATACAAAGGTGGTAGCGGAGAAGGAACCAATGTATGAACGCAAGATTCCAACAGCTTTAACTAAACTTAAATCAATCCTCAAGCAAGACAAGACAACATCGCCTCCGAGTAACAAGTTTGGAAGACTACGAAGAAACAATGTTCGGTTTTCTAACTATATTTTATATTAACTAATTCTTTCTTATGTCTATTTTATTTCAGAGTTCCAAAATTATAACCGGCGACAGTTTGTCTACGAGGGGGCTGGTGTAGCGTTTCGGTTTCGTTATCAAAGAAAATAATTAAAAACTATTTCTTATAATTTTTATTATTATAACAATCAATTTTATTATTAGTATTGTTGTTATTATTGTCGTATATATTTTTTGTTGTTTTAATGTAATGAATATTCTGGAAGCTTCCTTTAGCTTCACTTTTGTTTTGCGTACGTGACTTGTGGTTACAAAACAATAAACGCTTCCATTTTGTTCTTCTTCTTTCTATCCAGTTAAGGTGGATGGATCAAACTATTGGAGTATAAGCTGTTTTAGTTCAATTTGTTGTACGTGATCAATTCCTTATCCGTATTAGCCAAACGTCTAAAGATTGACGATTTTATTGAAACTTTGTTTCGGCTGATTTACCTTATAGTTTGATTGGCATTAATTTCCTTAAATTCTATAAATTATTGATCAATCCAACAAAAAAAACAGTTACTGGACTTAAAGATAAATAATGTTTTTACTAGTTTATTAGTTAGGTGTAAAGGGATTTATGGCATCAAATTGAAAGTTTAACGAGACCAAAGTATTTAAAACAATACACTTTTGACATTCCTTGAATTAACTCAACCATTTGTGGTTGGTAAAAGATATTAGTTTTAAAGAAACTATTGCATTGAAACTATAGGGCCTCCAGTAGCTTGTCGACTGCGTCGTCTTGTAGAAGACAAATTGATATGTGCGAAGGAAGAGTTTAATGATCTATTAAAGAAAAGTATTATTTCACCTTCAAAACGCTCATGGGTATCTTCACTCCATATGGTAAAAAAAACCGACTGGTTATGGAAACCATGTGGAAATTATTGTGTATTAAATGCTGCAACTTGTTTTGACAGCTACTTGATACCACATATCTATAATGTAATTACAAATTTGAAAGGCTTATTGATTTTTTCAAATATTGACTTTGTTTGGGCACATCATCAGATATCAATAGCGGAGGAAGACATTAACAAAACGTCTGTCACTACTTTTTTGAAGCTATTAGAGTTTTTTCGTATACCATTTAATTTTAAAAATGCGGCTCAGACGTTCTAATGCGTCATGGACATTATAACAAGAGATCTAAATTTTATATATGTTTATTTGGACGATGTACCGCCTCAAAATCTGTTGAAAAACATCGCAAACATTTGTGTATGTTTTTAAAACAATTATCTAAGCACAGTATTGTAATCAATCGAGGAAAGATGTATTTGGAGTAAAACGTTTAGAAATTTCAGAACATATAATTTTTCTAGAAGGAATATATCTAGCAAAAGACAAAATCCAAACAATAAAAACTTTCTAAAACCAAAAATTGTCAATGAGCTACGTTGTTATTTAGAACTGTTAATTTTGTTGCCGTTTTATTCTTAAATGCGCAGGACATATACGACTATTTGTAAAGTTTTTACTAGGCAACCCTTGTTCAATTTAACTAAATGAACAAAACAGACAGTTTTAAAGAAAATAAAAAACTATTAGTAGAATCAACCTTACTATTTTACCCAGATTATACCCGTTCTTTATTTTTTGCGACGAACGCTTCCAATAAAAATGTTTAAATTAGTAGTTGGAAGGAGTAACTAGGTATAAATAACTATTAAAAGTATAAAATATTAATAAACGTAAAAATTGTATAATAATGCAAAATTATTGTAATAAAAGAAAAGGTAATTTGCGAGGTGAGGTGTGCGTCACGCTACACGTCCATTGAAGCGTTATTCATCTTTTTCTCTTTTTTTTCTTTTTTAAAGATTATTGCAGTGGTTTTGCATTTTAATGGGTACTTGTTTTATTATTTTTTGTATATTTATAATTTTTGCTCGTTTTCGATAATTGTTAACCCCCAATATCTACCTTGATTTTATCTTGATTTCAAATTTTTTTTTCTGTGACCATTCCCCATTTACTTCACCATCCATTTTATTTTTTTCCCCGAAAATTTGTGGCAATTAGAGAACCGAGTACTAAAAGGCGTTTTGGCCTATTCAACTCGCAAAAAATCCTAAAATCCTAGGGATGTAAACGCTCTAGTTAACATGCATAGTGTATCAATATGTGTTGTAATTAATATATTTTATTAAATAAAAATAAAAAAAATTAATTTATTTAAAATTAAAAATAAATAAATTAAAAAATAATAATAACGTTTTTAATAAACTAAATATTAATAAATATATGACCTAAAATAAGATCATTTTTTAAAATAGCTATATTGTTTCTGCTTTTAACAGTTCATTGTAAAAGTATAAAATGCAAATTGTTTATTAAGTGAAATTTTTATTAAAAATAGTTTTGTAAACGAACATTGTTATTTTTAATAAATTATTAAATTTAATATTTATATATAATTATTGGACACTATATATATATATATATATATATATATATATATATATATAATTTAAATAAACTTTATTTTTTAAATATAAAATATATTATAAATTTACTCAAATTGTAAAAAAATAAAATAATTTTTATAAGTAGCAGTGTAGATTAATAAAGAGGATACGTTGATAACCATTTAAATTTTATTAAATTGGAATAATATTGTTAATTTAAAATACATATTATTATTATTATTATTATTATTTTAATATATATATTTTAAATTAAATTGTTATTAAAATTAAATTATTATTTATATATTATTAGTTGCAATTAAATTAAAAAATTTTCTAACATAACAGTATTTCATTTTATTAAAAAACAAAGAATTAAAATAATTTTTGTCTTTGTTAAAAGTTATTTAAATCCTATAATAAGAAAATTTTAATGTAAAGTTTATTTTTTTAACAATTTTTATCAATTTTTTTATTTGTTAAATGTTATTTATATACGATATTACAAATTTATTAAAGTTATTTTAATATATTTATTCCTAGATTTGTTTTTATTAAAATGGAAGGTAATATTAAAATATGTAAATAAATAATATTTTAGATGATTCAACATCATCCAAAACAGCTGCTGTTTTATCGGACATAAGTCTTTTAAATATTGCTAAATCGCTTAAAGAAAACGACGTTAGAGTGTTTTTGTTGATGAATATACCACTAACAATTTGTGTTAATAATTATGAGGAAATGAAAAGTCTTAATCAAAGGGAACTAGCATTTAAACAACGAACTATTATGTATTGGAAAAACATAAGAGAAGCAATGAAAAACGAAGACAAAATATATGAGCTTGAGTTTGCATTACGTGGATCTGATCATAAGGAATTGGCTGATATACTTGTTGAAAGAAACCGCATGAATTTAGAAATTACTAGAGATTTATTACAATTATAAATGATATTTAATTTATTTTAATATTGTATTAGAAAGAAACAGTTTTATGTAGTTAAATAACGTTAAACCTTAAAGCATTGCAAATACAATTATGTGAAATCAATTTAACATTATTTTATAATCACAAATAGACTATAAAAGCATTTAAAATATTTATTTAATTTTACAATTGTAAATTTTTTTTACTGAATACGTTTATACACATACGAGTACTAATAATAAAAATAACGATAGCATGATTTGTTTTTATTTTTAATGTATATTTTTATTTTACATTTAAAAATTTATTTTTATAGATTTTTAAAAGGAATTTGTTATGTTTTTTAAAACGTATGACACAAACGTCACTTTAAACTACACTAAGAATTTAATTGTAACTAACCTTGTTGCGTGAGCTTTTAACAACAAAGGTAGTATGCCCAAATCGGTCCCTTAATATTAAAAAAACTATTAAATTTTAAATAAGTCTGGTAAAAACTATCAATGATAGAATTGATGTATATAATTTAAAATTCAATCAAAATATTGTATATACATTAATGCAAAATCATAAATAGTAAACATTTAAATATAAATAATTGAGAATATATTCTTGGTAAATAGGTTTAAAACAAATAATAATTAAAAAAGTTAAAAAAATATGTAATTCAATTGTTATATAATTTAAGATTTAAAAATTCAGAAATAAATTGATCAATAAGCATTTACTTAGCTTCAAAATGCATAAATACAAAGCTACAACGTAAGTGTAAAATTTATTTTTACAGTAAATAGTTTAACAAATTACTAAAATAATTATTTACATTTTTAATTAAAATGCTTTTGGCAATTGTTCAATATAGGTGTATATAAGGTAAGTAATATAAAAATATTGTATATAAAAATAATTTTTTAATTCACTGGTTATATCCGCGATTAGATACTTGATCTACAAATGTAACAAACAATATAATATATACATTAGGTTTAGAAATGCTATAATAAAAATATATAATTTACACAGCTATTGTTTAATCAAATTTTAAAAAAATATATTATTGCAAATAGACTTCACAAACGTTTTCTATTTAATATTATTTAAAAATTTTTTGTTTTTAAATGCATACATTATAAGTAAAGTAAACAACATTTTACTCTGTTTGGAAAAATATTGTTATATGTTGCAATTTTTACACAGCTACACCAAACAAAGGAACCTTTAAGTTTTTTTTATTAATAAGTATTGTTATATTTGTTTATTAAATTAAAAGCAAAATGGTACAAGTTATTCAAGTCCAAAAAATTATATTTTAGCAAACATTGGCTTAAATCCCACAATTGGTACTGAATATAATCCCTTATTTTGTTGGAATAAATGTCTACACAGAAAAATGTTTTACTTGAAGCATTCAGGGTATTTGTTAATTAAAAAAAAACAGGATTTAATAAAACATACAACATAGATAATAGAGAAAAGCAGCTTAATGGTTAAAATGTATGATCTTGAATTAAAAATATAAAATCTAACTTCTAAATCAATTTTACTACAAGCACATGTTTCTATATATAATATTGTATAAACTTTAAAAAAATTAAAGCAATAGCAATTTTAATAATGTGTCTCTACTAAATGCATCTTTACTAAGTTATTATTATGGCAAATTGTTATTAATTCATACTTTAGAAAACAAAAATTAAAAAAAAAGTTTTAAACACAGTAATTTTATCAATTCTACATAACTAACCACGAGATTTGAGAGCCCCACTTTGTTTGGCATTGTTTTCTTTAGATAACTACAATAATAAAAATGTTTAAAATTAAAATTCGCGATTTACTGTGTAGTAGTTTTAATCTAACTATACACATTACTTCAAACTTCTCATAATCATAAACACAATAATGCAATTCATTTTGTGTAAACGTTTACTTAAGTAATAGAAAATAAATAAGCAATACATTTAGTACGACAATATTTACTTTAGATTGTTGTTTGCCAAACTCTGAAGTAAGTTGGGATTGCTGTTGCATTTGTTGAGATTTTAAGGTAGATGATGAGGCAAGTGTCTTGCGACTATTTGGAATTATAATTGGATGCATCTTGTGCATTTTGAACCAGTGCGGACGACCGTCCAAAAGTTCTTTATCTGCACACAAAATGAATGTTTTGAAATAAAATAATTTTAACTGGTAGTGTTGTTTAATAAAATGATAAAGCAATTTTTCAAAATAAAATGTTTGACGGATTTTTTTATTTTTGTTTATTTTACTGTTTTAACGTTTTACAGAAAACACTTTTAGGCAAATAGACACTTAGCGAAGTCAAACGAGGACTTGTATGTAATTTTGTCAATGAGACTTGAATCAATAAACATCCAGTGTCGGGTCTAGCCCTTTACCAATTCTACCACCCAGGCAAGGTTGATCTAAAGTTGAAATTGAGGAGAAAAATTATAATAATTATCGTAAGTTCAAAGTAATATTAAACAAAAGAAAATGTTGAATCAAACTTTTTTTGTTGAAACAACAGTTTAATTTAGCAAAGTTTTTACAAATAAATTATCTTGATCAAAACCGAATTTAAAAAAAATGTAAACAAATAAGTTTTATTCAATTTATTAATTAGAAATATATTAAGTAGATGTTAAATTTAAAAAAATATACACTATCATTTATGCGATTTTGATAAAATAATCTAATTGTTCTACATTATTTTCATAAAAATTGCTGTTTTACAAATATAATATTATAAGAAATACAAAAATGTTTCTTAAAACTAATACTATTTAGTTTGATACACTAGAAAAACATTTGTACACAATCAATGATTAAATGTTTAAACTAAAAACATTTATTATCAAATGGACATTTAGCACAGGAAAAAGAGGGTTTAAATTCAGTGTTTGTGAATTTAACTCAAACTAATTTTCATCAAGATATGAATTTACGGCCTTAGTTTTTCCAATTAGCAGAAATGTTTTCCTAATCGCTACGTAGTCATTTTTATAATAATGAATTTATTGAAACATGAAGTTAAAATATTTAAAGTTACTTGATTTTTATGATATTATTAATGTATTTATACTAAACTTATTTAAAGCTAAATTATTATTCTACAATGTTCAAATTTATAATTATAGTAATAACAATTATAACAATAATAAATGTTTATTAATTCCATCATATTACTAAGAATTTTTCTAAATGAATACATAATTTTCAATGTATGCTATTTCTTAAAAACAAGCAATATTTTGTATGGCATAGTTGGTAAACATAAAATTTTCTATTGAAATAATGATTGAGAATTATTATTTTGCAATTAATGTTCGAATTGATTGTTTGCTTTGGGACACAACATAAACTCAAAAATAAGCAATCATATGACCTCATTTAGCTAAACACTATTTAAATAATTTAACAAAAAAGTAGATAACCAACATTGTCCTTAATTTGTTTGTTAAATTTAAATGAATTATTACTTTTATAATCAAAGCAATCCTAATTGTGATACAACATTTACTTTTACTTTGTTAAACGCTACTCAAAATTGAAGGAATAAACAAATTAGTTTTTATCAAACGTTTAAAGAAGATATAGCTATTTTCTTTTGTAGAATGCTAAATAAAAATATAAACAAACCCAAAATTTTGAGAGGTTTGCATTTGTGAGTAATGGCCACTACGATAATAACTTGTATTGAACTAACTAACATTGACCCAAATCTGTAGAATATCTTAATCGGAAACATTTGTTTGCTATGTTTATTATTTTAATAGTTTAATGACTCGTCATATTAAATGTAGACTTCACTTCCAATAAGAATGAATTCTTTAACGTTTGTTTCTGTCAGATGTATCTTTGAGTAGGACTAAGGTGGAACACGGTCCAACAACACATCTAAAGTACATACATAGTGTCTTGAGTTATATCAATATCAAAGGTAGTCTTTATACCTGTATATCAACGTAAACCATAAATCAGACATAATTTACGAAACAACGTTGATTGATGATTCCTTTAGAACAGTCAATATTTTGTACTAAACTGAAAAGAAACCTAAATTGGTACTTTTGTATTTAAAAATAAACTTTTTTAAGTTTACCAATAACTACAAGTAATTGTAAGTAAATCTAAAACCAGATAAATTTAGATACTATTTTTTTAAATGACTAGCATTAATTGATTGTTACTGGTTTCAATGTTTTATGGAAAAGATCATTCAGTAGTGGATATTTTAGCGAAGCCAAACGAGGCCTGCATTTAGTGCCGGTAGTGGGGAATCAAACCTATGCTCACCCTGATTTGAGTTGAGTGCTGTATCTAGAACGTTGCCCCTTATAATCAACGTGGTAATCTTCCTTAATTTTTTCTATATAATTTTATCTTAAAATTTTTAGTAGTCAATTTTTTACAAAATGGCGTCTTCCAACTCTTATTGGCGTATTGCCGGTATAAAATTTCATCCACAAAAAAAAACGGACAATCGTCATACAAACTGCTTTATAAACTAGAAAATAGTAAATAGAGGCTTTATCATCTACTACTAATAATACAAAAACTAAAATTTTAACCACACAGCTATTAACTGCAAATACAATCGTGTAACAAGCTTACTAGAGTGTTTTTGTTTACTGGTTCATAGTGTACATAAAATTGCAATTATTTTATTAAATAAATGCACCTGGGTAGTATAGCCGTACAGCGCTCAATTGTAACTTGGGTGGGTACAGGTTTGATGGTCACAACCTGTACCAGATATGAGCCCAAGTTCGGCTTCGCTA
The DNA here is from genome assembly GCA_025895645.1 of Cardicola forsteri. Taxonomy (NCBI): domain Eukaryota; kingdom Metazoa; phylum Platyhelminthes; class Trematoda; order Strigeidida; family Aporocotylidae; genus Cardicola; species Cardicola forsteri. The sequence goes on from JAKXYG010000904.1 coordinate 23,551, forward strand.
TATTATTATTTCCATAAAATATCTAAAGTAATGCAAAATAGCTTAAGTGTTTATTTAAATAGTAATATTGCTACAAATTTTGATTAATACTGTTCACATAATGTCTAAAAATGTCTTATTAAATTCTAAAAACATATGTAATGCTATTGAATGCTGCATCAATTATAACATCTCCTCACTGTTATCCACACAAATTGTGTTATCCAAACATACCGCCCAAATTGATCAACGCCTGACCCATAAAATCGTTTGTCTTCAATCGATCGAAGTCCCACGTAGTTACTTCCAAAACGCGTCGTTTTAGAGTACGTTTGAAGCAGTTCATAAAAACTACCGTTTGTTTCCATTCGGGTGATAGCGTATTAGGAATATATTTCGTTTGACGATTGAAATCGGGGCTTTTGAAATACATTGGATAAAATATTTTCGATTAAAGGTACATTTAATTAGTATAAAAAATATACATACAACAACTCCATCTTAGCCGGTTTCAAGTTCGGTTGAGAAAAAAGGAGGTTTTGAGCTGAAGGTTAGCAACTAAGTGAAAGCACATGATTCCGATGACGGATAAACTTTCAACCTTCGATATGCACAATTCTCAAAGTCCAACATATATATAATGGACAATCCCATAGAAGAATTTTGTTGCCCCCAAGCTCTTCCGAACCAAATAATTTAAAATAATAATAATAATACAGATACAACATTATAATAACTAAATATGGGAGTAATTGGAACATTTGAATTGTCAAATTGCATGGAATATTTTCAAAATTCTTTTATTTTATGCTTGCTACTTTGAATGTTTGCACGAGAAACATCTTTCAACAGTGGACAATTAGCGAAGCCAAACGTGGGCCCGCATTTTAGTGCCGGCGATGGAATTTGAACCCATGTCCACCGAGGTCCGAATTCGAACGCTGCACCGTTAGACCACCCCGGCACATAGTTAAATGAAATAATTAAAAACAATTGTTTAAAAAATTAGTTTTATGCAGTTTTTACTAACTGGTCCAAGATAAATATAATTCTCAATCCGTATAAGTCGCAATTATTACGGAACATTTGCAATTCCAGTAAGAACAAAATTTATTTATGTTTATACTGCATTGCACAGTTTTTTAATTTTTGATGTCATTAGTATAGGCCACGCAAAACGTTTAATTACTTACAATTGCATACGAAATTATAATGCGTATGTGCGTGATACATATTTAAATTATTCATTTTTTTAAATTAACAGTCAAAACATTCACAAATTTTCATCATTAATAAAATTTTAATGACAAAATTAATACTTATTTTAATTTGGACTCTTGAAAAAAATGAATTATTCAATTTGTAATAATGACAAAACTTGGTAAAATTAGATAACTTGATGCTCAACAACTGCCTCAACTTTAGACTCCGCAGTTTTATAGATTAGTTGCGCATAATTCTATTAAAGTATTAAAGCCGTAGTAAACAACAAAAACAACAGTTGGTAATAAAATGACAAAATTTGGTTGTGCTGAATTAAGGTAACTTAGTGTTTAACAAATTCGTCTTCATGGAAGACTGTCTGGATTTTGAATTTACTGATTGCCTTAACTATAAAATTGGGAAACTGCAGGTTTATAGATGAGTTAGGCTTAGGAATTCTATTAAAGTATCTTAGTTATAATAAGTAACAATAACAACAATAGTTGGTGATAGAGTCACTTCATCATTCATGCCAAATTTGCATAGCATCCTAATTCATTTCTTTCCATTGTTCCAGGTTTTTGGAAGCGTGCAGGAATATGCCAGTCCAATGAATTAGTTATTATTTTTATAATAAATTCTCATCCAAAATAGTAATAATAATAATAATAATAATACGTTAACTACAGTTGTTCAAGTAATTTTTGTAAAATTCTAGTTCTATTTATACCAAACTTGTAACAAAACCGTCGGTACAAAAACGCTCTTAAATTAAATCATTTTCTGAAACACATAATAGACAAACGATTTTTAAAATTGAAAATTTAAAGTTATATCAAGTAATTTTTGTACCACAACATATTTGAACTAACATAAAAAAATTTAAAAACCCAATAATATTACAATATTGCATTGTTATTTTTACATTTTCTACACTTATCTAATCAGTTATTATTGTTTGTTTACATATATTGGTAAAAGTATATTGTAGTGTAATATACAATTATCAATACCAGTATATTAATAGATTTGATTAATAATGGGTTCTTTTAAAAAAACTGGAAATACATTATTGTTAAAATTTCATTAACCAGTGTATCTAACCATATTTTGTCACAATGGTTTATCTATTACACAGCTACAATTCAATTTACTATGCTACATTCGTGCTAAAAGTTACTTCTGATAAAGTATTTAAATCAAAATAATAATAATAATTATTATTATTATTATTAATATAGCAATGATTCAGAGGTAAGAGCTCGGGTTTCCAGATTGAGAAGTTTGCGTTGAATCTTTTAAGCACTGCATTTTATATAGACTTGGATATCTTAATACTAATAAGATGCAAGAATTATACAAGGGATCAACTGGTAGTATAGTTAGTCTTCCATAATTAAAGCCTAACCAAGATACCCAACTGAGTGGTTCTGTTTATGGCTCAATTAGTTTGATAATAATAGTAATATTAATAATGCGCATTTGAAAACTTAAGAAAAACGGTAACTGAATGCGCCATTCTTACTCTTCAGTCGTATCTGGATGCAAACGAATCTTGACAAAAGGATCAGCCAATCCGTTCAAGTCCATTGGCGGCAAATTCCTGGCCCGGGCCACATGAACCGTAAGGCTTTGGTCAAATTCATCGAAGGTTAAGATTAGCTAAAAATTAACAACAGATCAATTATTGCTGCACTTGTATAATATATAACAATTTAATTTTGAAAATTATTTATTCAGGTTTTGGCGATTAATTTACACAATGTTAACAAGACTTAGGCATAGAATTTACAGTTCTTCTACAAGGAAATTTTATTATTTTACTATATTTATATTTATTAACATATGACATTCTATTTCATTTTGATCCCATTATTTGTACTACTACTTTTTTATATTGATGGTAAAAATGTATTTTACGCTGAATGTATATCTAGTGAGATATTAAAGCTTAATAATAATAATAATATAGTATTTAACTGTTTAAATAGAGATTGTAAAAAAGCACTTAAAAATAATTTATATCGATTTAGCTCAATAGAGTACTACAGGCACGGTTAATGATATACAAATATTATATTTCTTACTAATTATTAAAGTTTAAAGACTGTGATATCTTTAGTTTAACTAAACCTAAACATGAGATCAAGAACAGGAATTTTGATGTGCAAATTACTAATCTCAGTACACAAATTAATGTTTTTATATGTTGCTCTTTCTATTGTAAAAAATTAACAATACAAAAAACGATCAAGTCAAACTTAGTTGTGGACAAAGTCCTAAAATTGTTCAATTATTTTATTAAATCAAAAACTCTGCAACAAATAAGCAGGTGAAAATAGTACTAATAAGAATAATTAGCACAAAATCTTTGCCACGTTTTCAGCATATTTAATCAACAGCTTTTTACCCATTTTTTACTTTAACAAAAAGAAAAATTAGATTAAAAATAATGAAAATAAGAATTTTATTTAAAAAGCAGAATATTTAAAATGTGATTTTATCTATAAACTCTGTAGGTTTTCAATGCTTTACAAAAACTTTAAGCATAATGACGGTAGCGATAAAATCAATGACATTTTTGTTTATCGTATAATATCATAAATAATGTTTTGATAATAAATTGTTTAAAACAAATATATCTATCTTAAAGATCTATTGGTTAAATTATTAAACTCGTATTGCAATAAATAATGGATTTAAAATTCCAATAACAGCACTATGTGCGGGTCCTTTTATACTTTGTTAAATGTACGCTTAATAGAAAACAAACGTGGAGAAAAAAGAAAAAACAAAAGCAATTCTTACTTCAATTTCACCACAGTTATCATCGGAATCGTCCTAAAAATTAAACCAAAAACGTGATAAAGATGAATTTAAAAAAGATAATAAAACATTTACATTCAAATGTGTATAATTCGTTTAGACAAGTTTAAACTGTTACCGAAACAACAAATAAAACGCTTAATAATTACTAGTTATTATTTAAAAAAATAATTTATGAGCATAATGAAACATCTAACAATTAAGTGTACTTTCTAAAAAGACATTAATAATTTATTTGTGTTTGTTTAGATTAAAATTATAAATGAGTAATTAAAATCGAATAAAGAATAAGTATTATTGATTTGTTAGTTTTTATCTTAAAATTAAAATAACCTATAAAACCGCATAAAAACGATTTGTTTTTAATTTATTTAAAGCCTTTTATAAAGTAAATAAAAATTTATCTTGTTAAATAATAATTTGTCTTTTGATTTATAAAAAATAATTATTTATTAAATTATTACTAGTAGTAGTACATTATTTTTGTTGTATGTATTTTATTTATTAATTCCATGTTTTTAATGCAGAAATTAATGGAACTTTACAATATATTAAAATATTTGCAATTATTATTAATCGTTTAAATATTATGATAAAAATGCATTCAGTATATTATTATTATTGTTATATTTTGGCTTTTATTACTCGTATGTTTCACGAGAAAAAAATTTCACTAAGTGGACATTTACCGATACCAAACGAAAGCTTGCATTTTGTGCCGGTGGTGAATCCCAAACCCACACAGTTTCGGGTCTAGCCACATTTGTTACAATAGAAGATACATAAGTACTTCAGATTACAATACTAAATAGTTGTCCGAACATTGACAAAGAAAGGGGCTTAATTGTACAAAAGAAGCATTTAATCTAACTTCTAAATAAATTTAACCAAATTTTTAAAATAAATACAACCTTGAACTACCTCGTCTAGTAACTGATTATTTTTATTGTCCGCACTAACTATTCCTTCCTGATTTGTTCGTCTAACACTTGAAGATGGACGAGCACTACTAATCGAAGTTGGCTGTATTTGTTGTTGTTGTTGTTGTTGTTGTTGTTGTTTAATCGATTTATCCATTCTCGTTAAATCACGTGGCCCAAATCGTTTTTGTTCTTGCAAACTCATTTTCGACGGTAGACTTGTCAAGTCGCTCGACTTGGCCTTTTCGTTCACAATTATCGACTGTTTGTCTGCCAAAATGGCTGTTGCGGCTTCTTCGTCGTCGTCTACATAATCGTCGTCGTTGAGATCGGCATCAAATTGGGGATTAGACATGTTTTGATTTAGACGCAAAATTCCGTCGTGTTGCATATCGGGACCGACGTCGAGATAGTGTTGGCGCATGTGCGGACAAATTGAGGCCTTTTGTTCGCAAATGAGAGCTTGAGCGGCATGATGATGACACAGCCCCTCTATAGGATAGAAATCACGTTATGCAAATTAGGTCATTTTGCGATTACGGCCAATTTTGTAATTTAAAATTAAAAATATTAGTGCCGTTACAAATATTTATTTAAGTCCGGCAATGGATATATCTCTAAATTTATACCTTCACATAATACATTCTAGACTCGTATTGAAGGGTACTAGATGGCCGGTAGAGGGCATTTTTGTGACGGCAAAAATTGATGAAACTGCCTGATTTTTGCCAGGATTATCTTGTTTAGCCCAACAACTACACATAGTATACGTATACATTTAGATACCTGGGTGTGTGCTTGTACCTAGCAACAAAGCGAAAACCCAGTCATACCGCTGTGTACTCAGTCCCTGCTCTGTTTGACTATGTATTTGGGTGCTCCACTTGGATGATCAGTTAAGAAAAATATCATTAGTAAAAATTAAGATTTTATAAGTATTGATTAAATCCTCAACTTTGTTTACATTTTAAAAAAACGATATAACAAAAAAACAATATTTGTTTTTAAAAATAGCCAGATTGCTAACCTTGTGCTCTAAAGTTAATCTTTTCTCAACCGGAATTAGAACCGGTTATAATTGAGTTTTTTATTTCTAAATAATTCTTTAATTCATTTTTCTAAGTCATGCATTAGATTATTTATTTTTGTCATTTTAAAATACAAATAATTAGAACGTCTATAATAAGCACAAGTATTAATTAAAAAAGAAAAATTGATCTTTACAATTAATTGTGTATACACTGATCTAATTAATTATAAGCTAACGCAACTTCAATCAACCATCAAGTGAAATCAAATTGCAAAAAACTAATTAAATTAAAAAAATACATTTCATCCATAAAAAATATATTATCCAATGATTAATTTTTGAAATGCACTCACGAGTTGCATCGTTTAATGACGACATATTGTATAGCGAGTCCATAGTACAGCCAGCATTCCATTCTCGCCCGCCTTCGTCTTCATCTTCTTCATCCTCGTCATCCTGAATACTGTTTTTTCTATTCCAAAACAATAGGCAAAGTTGAAAATAACATGATAGTTTTTAGTTAAACAGTCGAATACTTAAGCATTGCGATAATACTTTACCGTTAATGATTCCTGCTATACTGTCTATAAGTCAATAGCTTGACACTTAATTTCTTTATCAATTGTTTGTAGTTTAAATGGTTTACAGAAAACACATTTCAACAAGTGGTCATTCAGCCAAGCCGAACGGTGGCTCACATTTAGTGCTGGTTGTAGAGATTGAACTCATGCTCACACAGGTTTGAGTTAAGCGCTGTACCGCTAGTCTACCCTAGCACATTGATAAAATACTAGGTATTAAAAATAAATATTGTTTAAAAGACTGAAATCATTTTATAACTGTATAATATATATATATATATATATATATATATATGTATAGTTTAGACTCAGGTCCCAACAAATGGCAATCAGATCTGTTCGGCAAGTCATTTGGAAAAATGAAACATGAAGTGCTACACTAGTTATTCTAATTAACGCACTACGTATTCCGCATATTAGACTAAATTACCAGCGTCTCCAGCTACTACAACAAGGATTATAAGTTTGTTTGTTGCTAAATTTGAGTTCAAACTGTTTAAAAGTAGACAAATTGTGTGACTTTTCTACATTAACAATAATTGTAAAACACAAAACAAAGAAGATCTTATTGGCTTCAATACTATAATAGTTCTTATTGTTACAAAAAAAGGTCAATTTTTTTTCAATACAACACACGTAGCCTACTAAGAATTTGAATTATCAAATTACATTTAAGCTCAACTGTTTCTATCCAAGTTGTTTTGGTAATTAGAACGCTTTTGTAAATAATTACAAAATTACAAAATAGTCGAAAAAATACATTTATACATTTACGTATTGACCCCTCCCCAAATAAATAAAAAAAAAGATCAATCTTTTTTACTATTCCAAAATGAATAGTAAATCGTTTTATAGCCGTCACTTTTTCAACACCATTAATATTTTGACTGTTTATTTTAATAGAGTATTTTGCGACGGTTTTTAAATATTTCCTTGGCAATAAAACCAAAACGATTAATTAATTTGTAATTACCTTTGCGTTACATCTAACAAATTTTCCATTTTATTTATTATTTCATATGCAAATAATTCTTGAAAACTTACTATTACGTACTTACTTACGTACTTACGTACTTATTTAAAGCTAAAATTAATACCTCAAATTTAATACAAATTGTGCTTTAATTAAATAATAATTCGGCAAAAGGAATAAAATTCAGTTTATGTGAAAATTACAAATAACTAAATTCTCAAAAAATTTAAAAAAAATTGTATTACAATTTTGTTTTAAATAGAAATATAAGTTACACAATATATAAGACAAAAAATTTGTCTCGTAAGTAATTCAATTGTCTTTTTTTAATAAATTAAATGCCTACAATATGCAAGTGAAAATGTCGAAAATTTCGCTAGTTTGTATTTTTTATGTAATTAAATTTTTATTTCAGCTACGAATGAATAGATAGATGGATAGATGTTTACTGAAGAGGAATTTAATTACAAGCATCTTATTTGATTTTGTCAATAGAAAATAACATTGGTTATTAAAAAAATGAAAGTTTTTTAGTTTTTCAAAAAATGTTTCAATACTTAAATGTGTCAATTTTCGACATTATAATAACTTTTGGAAAATTTCTAAGAACTGTTTGGTGCTATCATATTTCAAACAATGAGATTATGATAAGAACTGTCACTTATCCATTATATGACATTATTACAATAAAATAAAATAATTACTCAGTCCAATTTACCACATTTACCACCCAAAAAACCAATAAAGACGATTTTGAAATGGACAATTGAAAATGGGAACAATAAGGCCTAGAAAACTGGAAAAAAATTGACTAAACTATTTGAACTAAAAGTCATGTGGAATCAACCAAAGATGTTGACAAAAGTTTAAACACTGGAACAAACTGCTAATGCCCCGCCCCCATGCCCTTCTCAATGAGAGGGTTTTTGTTATGCTATGTTGTAACATCGTTTGTGCGTTGTAATTGAGACACCAATCACTTAATCCTATTTGCAGCTGTTCATTAATGATCAATTTTTGTTGTACGTCCTAAACGAAAGCACCTTGATAACACCTTGACAAACAACGATAACTAATAAAAGGTTGCAGACACTGAAAATAAACATGAAATATTCTAAATTAATTTATCAAATTTAGGTTTTGAACATTTTATAAGATACACAACCGTATTCAAAAATTGCATATGTTATTAAAACACGTAATGTTTGGAAAAATTATTTTGGATTAAAAGCATCCTGGATATAATATAACGCTAAATAAATAGATATTAAGAGCCAAAGCAAGCTGAATAATGCAGTTGTAATAACGATAAATATACTTTCCTGATCATTGTATAACACAGGCAAATTATTTATTTAACTATTAGTATTTGTTTACTGCTGCTTGAATGTTTCATTAAAAATGGTTTTAGCAAGTGGACATTAAGCAAAGCCATACAGAGACCTGCATTTAGTGCCGGTCGTAGCACTCGAACTCAGGCCCACCCACATTTGAGTCAAGCGCCGAACTACTAGACAACCACGGCACAAATGGCATCATAAAGGCAACAATATAACCAGTACATTTTTGGAATTAGTAAACTCAAACAGATGATAAAAATTAACAAAATAAAATTCTTTATTTACACATTGAATAGTTTACGCATTATCAATTAAAATGGAAGAGTCGTGTCGCTGTTCCAAATGCCAATAAACATGTTATTTAACCACCAAAAAACATTTTTTTACAGCGGTATTGCTTACGCTCGAACCAGCAATTCAGTTTCCTCCGAAACTTGACTAATGATGGCTTGAACTTGTTCAAACGTTTTTCCTACCAAAGGTATGGAGTTCCATTCTAAAATTTCATCACCTTGAACAAAACGAACAAATGACAATTAGTGAAAATATTATTGTAATTTAATAATTAAAACACATATACCCTACAATATGTATTTTTTGAGCCATGTTGGCGTAGTAAATATTTTAATTTTTAAAATTATCTTTTTAACTACTTCAAATGTTTACGGAAACATTTTCAGAGGTAGATATTTTAGTGAAATTGAACGTGGATCCGCATTTAGTGCCAGTAATAGGGATCGAACTCATGTCCATCCGGATTTGAGTCGAACGCTGTACCTCTAAACGACCCGGGCAAATACGGAATTGGAAATATTCTCTCGTTGATTGCAGAAATTTAATTTTTATATTAACATTAAATATGAATCCTCACTTGGCTGCATATTTAATCAAAGAAACCAGAAATTGTTACTTCAAATTTATCCTTTTTAGAGTAAACAATCTAGCGATTAAATACAAGCAGCGAATTCTACCTTGATTTGGATAATGGTATTAAAGTAGATCGAAAAAATAAAACGTTCTCAAAACACCCAATTAATACATCTCAATTGCAATATTGTTAATAAATGTAACGGAGTGGTCTGGCGGTACAACACTCGACTCGAACCTGAGTAGGCATGGGTACGATTTTAACATCACAAGTACTAAATGCGAGATCAAGTTCATCTTTGCTAAAATATCCACTGCTGAAAAATGTTTCTCGTAAAATATTTAAAATAGTAAAAATAAATAAATTGCTTACTTTAAAGAAAACGTAAATGTAGTTAAAGATTTTAGTATCTTATTGTATTGACATGATTAAACACTATGAAAATGAATTAAAAGTGTGCATACTGCAGAATTAACATTTTCTCTCAATTTTTATTCATCTACAAAATTATATTCATTCACGCAAGTTAAAATAAAAATAATATCAGCATGATTAATTTGATAGAGTCACGAAACATTAATTGAACAAATATGATCGTAAAAAGTTATTTTCAAAAATGCAAAATTAAAATTTGTTAAATATATGTTGACAGCGCTAAAGTGAAAATTATTTATAACAACCAAATAACGAAATTAAAGTAGAATAAACGAATATTGCTCGAGAAATCGTTTGCATATAGTTGTTTTTTAAATATAATCAATAAAAAATGACACATATTTGGCAGTAAAATTTAATTTAAAAAATTTGATTTTTAAAATCAAAAATATCTATTTTTAAATAGGCCGTGAATGAATGAATTTTATTATTTATAAAATATTACAAAATGTTTAATGTGCATTAATTGTATAATTTTTAGCAACTTTATTTACAAAGTTAGGGTTATTGGATTTATTTGTCCTATTGTGTTAGAAATGTTACACTATAATTTCATGCATTAAAACACTTTTATTTTAAGTAAAAAATACTTATAATTATTTATTATTTTATTTATTTAAAAACCCTTTTGCTCTGAGGAACATGGGATAACAAGATTATTTCATGTAATTGTACATTATATTATCTTAAAAAACGACAAGCAATATTACAATTTTCTTTCTCCCTATATATATATAGATACAAAACAAGTTATTTGTATTAATTTATAAAAAAATATTATAAAAATTATTTATAATAAATTGTTATGAAAATTGAGAAATTATTAACCAAATGTTTGGTGCAAAATTGTTTGTTTATATGTAGACACTTATTTCTAAAATAATATTTTTTTCAAAAGAAGAATTAAATCAAACAAAATCAATTTTATAAATATATCAAAAATTAAAGCAATTAAAAATTTCCAATTTGAAGTGACCTAAGTTTGAATTTTTTGTTTTTATTGTGGTAAACTAAAAAGTTATTTTATTATACAATACATTTTAAAAAATGTTACATTATTTTGTTATTTTTGAAGTGCAAAATAATGTATCTTAGACAGAATATAAATTTTAAAATATATCTACTGATCAACTGTTAGACATTGTATAAATAGGTTCAATACACTGTTTGGCAAATAAGCATTTAATACAACCGAACAACTTCTTATGTTTGGCGCTGGTAAGGGAATCGACCGAGTACAGACTAGTATCGTCAATCATACCACGTAAAATAGGGCAAACAATTTAAAAAAAAAATTACCTTCTTTAATTTCACCATGTAGTTGATCGGCTGGACCAGATGGATAGATTTCTTCAACAAATGCACCCAGCTTACCATCCGACCGAATATGACCGCCCACAATGCGCATACCGATGCCGAAACCTGGATAAAATTAAAAAACAATCCATTTGTATACAACACACACATTTTGAATTAAAAATATAATTATAAAGGATAAAACATTGTCAGTTACAATATTTGTGTCTGAACGTTATTCTTGCAGCATAATTAAGTAAGTACTTGAGGATTTGTTGATAACATTAGAATATTTATGCCGGGGTAATCTAGCGGTACAGTGCTCGACTTTGACCTAAGTGGACATCGGGGTTCGAATATCACCACCGACCCACTAAATGCGGACCTACGTTTGGCTTCGCTAATATGTCCACTGCTGAAAGATGCGCAGTTTTCCATAATCCATTCAAAGTAGCAAAAATAAAAATAAAAATTGTCTCTTTTCATGTAGTTTTAGTGCTTGAATGCTTAACAAAAAACACTGTTTTAAAAAAAAGATTGACATTTGCAGTTTCCGTAGCCGAATTTCAAATCAAACACTGTACCACATCAACATATTGATACATTTGTATTGTTAATTACTGGAGTAGTAAGAATACAAAGCTAAAAAAATGCAATTAAAAATAATTAATGCACAGAACAAAGGAAAAAAATAAAATTTTATTATCATTTGATTTGACCTTTTAAAAGTATCATTATTTGAATAAAATTTTCTAGCTGTCAATTTTTATTCCTTTAAAATATTCCGTGCTTAAAAATAAAAATGTTTAACTTTTTTACCGAGAAATTATAAACGTTATTGTTACAATCCTACAATAAAACCCTCTCATTTTTTAAACTTCAATATCCACATCCAATGATTAATTGTTTGTTGATAAGTTATATTTTGACAAAAAATTGTTTCTAGTTAAAAGATATTTTTGGATATACTAAATATGCAAAATACAATCTAATTTACAATTCAATTTAAAAAATGTTACATTAGCTAAAATTTGTGCAAGTTATAAAATGAAAATAAAATATTGTCCGAGTAGCAAAAATTATATAACAGAAAATAAATTCAAAATGGGCTTGTACTAAAAATTGAAAAAACCAAAAATATTTCCTTTTCTCAAATAAATAAATAAACTATTGCTTTATATTTTTAAAAATACTAAATATTTGGGAAATACTTGAATAGTATTTTAACAAAAATTACTTATTAACAATGAAATTTAAACGTTTTTTAAAAATTTATTCAATTATTTAGTTTTTTCCAAATAAGTATCTTTTATTATATATTATGAACAAAGTAGGAAAATTTGCTAGAGGAAAGGCATTTGGCAATAACAAACCCACGCCACAACTATTTAATACCAATAATGCTTTATATTGGTTCGGTGCAGAATCAAATAGAGGGAAGTAACGAGAAACAGCAACTCTTCATAAAAAATGAAAAAGTCGTAAAATAACAAAAGAATAAATTGTTAACTATTTTGTATGAGTCTATTTCTATTTATTTTAAACATATTATTGCGTACAATAAATAATTCATGACAAATTCATTAGAAGAGAAGTCGATTGTACCAACGCAATGTTTGCCTAGTGCTTTCTAAAAATAACCAATTTTTACATTTACGAATGTGATATGGTTTTGTAGGATAGAGTAAATTGTTGTTAACAAACCGATAGTGACCAATGTTTCATTGTAATTAAGTAACTAAAATTCAGAAAATGTGTTGAGAAAAATAAAACAAATCATTAATACCTACACAAATTGCCAAATTAAAATTTAAAATGTTATTTAAAATGTCACTTGTTTTAGAGCTTGAAATACCAAATATCTATTTTTTAAACTTAAAGTATGTTAATAATAATAATAATAATAATAATAATAATAATAATAATAATGAAACAGCTGTACAGTGCTCCTGGTTGACTGGAAAACCTAGTAAATTTATTATTTCAAGTGATTTTGACAATACTAATATAACATTTCTAAAAACATAATCCCTTAAAAACCCCATTGTTAAATAATAATAATAGTCTATTGGTAATCGCATAATTTATAAACAATGTTTTTAAATGTTATTTCTACAAACACTATTAATAATTTGACACTTCTAAAAATAAGCTTATTTCACAATTTTTTAAGTTTAATTAAAAAATAAATTAAATTAAACTTTTACGATTTTCAAGTGATATTTAAAAATTACATTATAGAGGTAAATGTAACTAGAACGCTAAACTCAAATACTTGTAACCATAAGTTTAAATCCTGCCAAGGGCTTTCAATATGGACATCGCTAAATGTACACTTTCTAAAACATGTTTATGACAAAAAACATTGAAGTAACAAAAATCCAATCAAATAAATAACAGACATTATTAAGCAACATTGATTAAATCACGTTATAGGTTACAAAATCAATTGATAGTTGAAATAAAATTTTGTTTCAAACATCTTTTATACTCTTACAATAAAACGGTTTTAATACAAACATACAATTTTTGCTTACTTCTATGATGACGCTCTTTTGCATCTCTCATCAATAAAAGTCGTTTTGTTGGAAAGTCATAAACCGGTTTGGCTGGTTGCAAGTATTTCGATTTCTTTTTTAACATATGTTCAAAGCAAAACAAAATAAAAATAATATTATTATTATTTTGTGTGTTATTGCCAGAATTATTTTATAATAACATTCACTTTTTAGTCTAAAAAGAGGTTATTCATTGTACCACTACAATACAATCTATAATCTATGGTTATATATATTTATGCAAATAATGATTAATACAATATCAGTTTCCATATTATATATATATATATATATATATATATATAGTTTTAAATGACTGTAAATTTATTATTTTTTAAACAGTGATGACAATTATTATGAAAAACTTTATGCGTCACTGCATTCATAAAAATAAACATTTTATACTAACAAAATATGTTAAACCTGGTTTGCAGTTGACCTGACAATTATTTATTTATACAAAAATTGTCAAACAACTGGGTTGTGATAGATTTAAAGATAAATCAAATTGAAAAAATTATATACGTTTGTGATATAATCAGTGCCATGTATACAACATATATGTATTTGATAACGTAGACAATAGTAAAATGATTGCAAATGTTTTAATTGTATCAGATGAAAGTGTTGTGCTAAGGTGAAAGAACAATCAATTTGTAAAAGTGGCCGCAAACCAACAGTTTGTTTTAATCAGCTAAATGATGAGTTGTTTAAAAAAAGTATTTTGTAAAACAGTCTCAAGTGATGAAACATGAAAAATTAATAAACGCATCAAACTACTCTTGTGATTTATCAAACATTGAGAAACCTTCGTTTAATTACTATTATATTATTATACAAAACCCTTTTGCTTTAAGAATAAGCAAGTTAATAAAACAACAATTACAGCAAAACAACAACAACAATAACAAAGTCTCGTTGGCATTAAATATTCTGCAAATCGAAGATTGCGCTTTTTCGGCTTTCACTCAACCTTGTCATCTGGTAACTTTGCCATCCAGAAACGTTCTTGTTTGCCGGAGTGGCGTCATCAACCATTGTTTCCGCAGCAGTATAAATTTTTACAAAGGTAGGTTTGGATTAAAATGATTAAATCTAAGTCGATTAAACCTGAGTAAAGGAGAAGGGTTTGAGCGCAAAGTTGGCAACCTGGCCTTTCGTTTAATTAGCTAAACGTTATATGGATATATAATAGTTTAAACAATAGTCAACTTACAGTTTTCAAGCTATTCAATGTAGACCAATTTGAAGATTCTCTCCACGGTTCAGAAATACCGTAGTTTTCTAAAAATGAAAAGTGAAATATATTGGAAACACTTTAAGTGCATAGTAACTTAATTGTTGAATTTTATTACAAGTAAGCACTCAATTTTAATTTAGTTCAATAATGTTTTCACACATTTGTTTCAATAACTGATCTTAAGTTTATTATAAAAACGTAACTAATTAAACAATAACCCTATAACTTAGAAACATAAATAATAGTTTAAAAAGTCAAGAATATGTATGTATTGGATTTCAAACACTTATTAAGGTTAGCAGTTTAAAGGCATAAAGTATTCAATTTAATCAAAAAATATTTTACTCTTGCATTGCTGTTTAATGTATCAGAATGGTACAATGGCACAGTCCTAGTCTTATAATGCATTGAGCGGGGGTTTGTAATTTCAATGCAAAAATGTCTTTGCTTCTTTTATTGTGCTAAAATCCAATTGCCAAACAATGTTTAAATAAATATATAATTTAAAACCCAAACAAAGTAATCCTTAAACCCATGTGCTATATGTTTTATTTTTAATTTCGCAATTACAATTACTACTACGGCACCTATAAAGCTTGCTTACCTTGCAGCATTCTTCCATCCCACTGACTAAATCCCGACTCATTAGGCCAGTGATTCGTATTTGTAGGCGGAACGATCGGATGCTGGGGTTGCTGTTGCTGCTGCTTTTGGTAGATAGACAAATTAGGCATTTGACTCAAACCCACGTAATTATGATGATTTTTCATTTCGTGTGGTGTTTCGTGTTTGAAAGACTGTGGCATCCGATCGATACATTCAAATTGGCCCGGCTTGAATAATCGATCGTTGTTCATCAAATAATCTTCCTCCATCGCATGTTGTTGTTGTTGTTGTTGTTGTTCTTTATTTGTTAACAGCTGTTTTATCTGATCAATCAGCAATTCGTTTGCATCTTGTTTGTCTAAAATAGCATTTGGTTGGTTCAAATCACGAACATATTTGTCGTAATGAGACTTTTCCACCGACTCATACGGAATTGGCTGTTGTGGATTATTGGCCATCAGGGTCGAATCCATCGTTTGTTGATAGTTATTCAAAATGAGGTCTGGATTGAATAAGTTGGCATCCAAATCGGGTGTATTGTCCAAAATACCCGAACCAGCAACGGCCGTGGCTGCTATAGCTCCTGCTACAGCAGCCAGTGTAACTGGATCGATGTCTGAAGAATCTATTTGATCCGCCAACTGATCATTTTTAAACGACGTCAAGGGTACGGATTGTGGAATTTGGGTATTTACTAAATCAACACCACTATTTAAAAAATTTATTTCGTTCAATGGCAAATTGGAATAGTTACTTGATCCTTGCATAAAAAGTAAAGGATTGGGTTGGACGGCGGGAATGGAATTTGGTGTAATTAAGTCATTTTTTACAGGTATAAATTGATCCAAATTGGGTTTGTGACCTACGTTTGGATTCAAAAACAAGTTGTCATTTGTTACAGGCAACTTGGTTGTAGCCGTACTGAAAATGGGCGGTGCCAAAGTCGAAGATATTAAAGTTTGGTTGTCCAAATTGGAATTGACGGGAAATTTGTTGACATTGAATGACGACGCCGAAATCCAAGTCGAATCGAGCGGTTCGTCGCTAATCAAATTTTGTAGCAACTTGCGATGTTGTTGTTCGACTTGTTTACGCCATCGTTTTTCTGTCAACTCGTGATTATGAGCCAATTGGGGATGGTAAAAAGCTTGGGGTCGATCGAGCGACCCGTACTTGTGCAACGGACGTCCAAACAAGCTCTGTTCCATTTGAG
This sequence comes from Cardicola forsteri, assembly GCA_025895645.1. Lineage (NCBI taxonomy): Eukaryota > Metazoa > Platyhelminthes > Trematoda > Strigeidida > Aporocotylidae > Cardicola > Cardicola forsteri. The sequence continues at coordinate 40,619 of JAKXYG010000904.1, forward strand.
CCAAATCTTCCTGATCTGTTTGACTGTCCTGATCCAAATGGAATTCGGAATGGGCTGCTTCTAGGCGGGCGCGCAACGTTTGCATCGATGTTTGACTCCTCGACTTCAAATCAAAATGACCCAAATGTTCGGTCGACTTAGACAAGGCCATATTTTTCCGACTGCCGTGAGTTTCACTGTACAGGTAGTCCTGATCGTATTTGTTTCGCGACAATCTTGAACTTATGTGCAACCTGTCGCATGTTTCCGAATTCGACCGTTTTGACTTCGTCTTCAACGGCAACGAATAGTACGAGCCTGGTCTAAATAGGTCTTCATTTGCAGACCAGCGTGCTGTCCTACTTGGAATGTTTTCGTGATTATGTTCTTGTGTTGGAACTTTGCAAAATGCCCCACCTGTTTCGTAGTCCCACGACTTACGTGCCACATTTGTTTGGCCCATTTTGGAATAGTCGTACTGAGCTATTGACGATTTTGTCCAGCGTCTGTTTGCGTCTTTTGCATAAATTCCGAATCGCTTGGCGTCTAAGTTGTCCAACGTGGACGACGTTCGGGGAAATTTGGCCGACAGTTGAAGTGTGGCAATTTTGCGACTAGGCTGAGACTTCAATTTGTTTTTCCAATAGTCGTTTGGAGGACCATTTGCCGAATCCATTGCGTATTTGCTATAACTTGAAGAACCAAATTGATAGGATTTTCGATCGTATGGAGAGCAAGTTGTCGATTGGTTGAGTGGTACTCGATGAGGATACTGGTGATGATGATGATGATAATGATGATGATGATCATTTAGGGTTGAACGATCAAATTTGCCCAGTCGAATGTCGTAGGCCGACCTATGTTTGTTGCGGTGCAATAAAGACGGTGGAGGATAATAAGAAACCGACTGGTGACGATCGTGAGGTCGAATCATTTCGTTGTCCAAGCCAATCAGCATGTCGTGTGTATAGAACGACGAATGGGGCCGGCGAGTTCGAAAGTAAGATCCGCGAGAACTTGAAGATGACGACATTAACTGTTGAATACTATCGAAGTCAAAACTGAGTTCGGGTATAGCAGACAAAAGAGTGTTTTGTCTAAATTGTTTGAAATTATTCAAATGCCACTGTGAATAGAACGGTTTGTGCAATGAACAATAATCGGTTTCAAGCGATTTTGAAGTTTGATATTCGGTATTTATTGAATGGTACGTTAGGTTGGGTGCACTGTCGCTCACGTGATCATCAAATGACAAGCCCAATGATTTGTTTTTTTCAAATGCGTCTGTTTCGAAAATAAAATCGTCTGTATAGTTCTCGCTTTCGACAAATGCCAAAAGAGTGTCAATTGGATCGTATTCGAGATTCAATGGCTTTTGGAGGATGCGTTTGGCTTGAACTAAGTTACGCCATTGAGCAGACGGCGATTGGACTCTAACTGGATGTAAATTGGAACAGGTTGTGATTGCAGGAATGAATCCTAAGCTGTCACTATTCGGTTTGGCAACGGCAGGGTCGTCACATAAATCCAAATCGCCTTCTTCAACAATGAAGATGTCGCCACAATTAAGTTGATGTTCTACTTTGGATGGCGAATAAACTTTCAAATAATCCGAATCTAAAGCGGTTTTGTTATCCAAATAATGGCCTGCATTGATAACGTTGCATTCTTCGTTTTTGGCTACAATGCTCTTGTGATCATCAAAATCAACATTTAATAAACTAACTTCTTTAATCTGATTGGACGATTTGAGTTGGGTTATCGATTTCATTTTTTCTTTTTTTCCAAAATCTAACATGTCTGTCTTACACTCAATTTTAATTGGATTAGGATGAACTACATTTTTATACGTTGTGTTTGTCTCTTTTGCCGCATATTTTTCTATCCGATGCCCGGACAATAAGGGTGGAGGGGTGTTAAGATTATCCAATCTTGAATCTACATTACCAGAAATCAGGTGATCAAAATGGGAATAATCTTTTGAGTAACCAGTTTGAAAACTACTTGGAAACGTTTCGTTCTCGTAATCGCCATCAGCGGCGACGTTGTTTGCAGCTGTCAAAATGTCCTGTATGTTTGAATTGGAAACAAGTTTGATATTATCACCCAATTCAACATAATATTCAGATTGTTTGGAACATTCGTCTGGTTGGTTAGGTATATTAAATGGTGTTGCTTCTTCTGACTGAGTATTTTCATTTTCCATTGAGTTGTACTCACCAATATCATTTGGGTAATCTGATACATTCTCTATAGTACGTACGACATATTCGTTAGAGTTCAACAATTTGTTTGTGATCGAATCTGGAGACGACAAATTATTCTAAAATAAAGTTTTATTTACAACAAGACAAAATTAATGAATGTGGAATTCAAAATTCCTTAAAAGATAAATTAAAAAATGTTTGAATACATGCTTGAAAACAGCTTGAACTAAAAAATGTAATGTACAGCATTATTGTTACTTTATTCGCTTTCGCTATTTGTATATTTAACAAGAAATAGTTCTAGTAAGTGTATATTGAGCAAAGCCACACGAGAACCCTCTTTTAGTGCCAGTAGTGAGACCCCGAACACATATTCGCCCAGTTTGCTCTCTAACGCTTTACAAACACTGCTACTTCGAGCAAAATAATTAACAAATATAATTTTAAAAATAAGTTTTAAATTATTTGTTATTCAATAGATTTAACTCAATATATTGTTTAAAATAAAACAACGTAGTTGACAATTAAAAGATATATATAGTGCTAATAATAAATAGAATAAGATTAACAAGAACATTGTAAGGCATATATTTTTTACTAAAGTACACAGATAAATAACAGTTATAATAATAAAGCATTTTTTATAGTATTTTACCACAGAAACATACATTTTTAAAAACCGCTTTTGCTGCATGTTCTTTGTTCGAAGACGCATCTACATATTCTATATCAGTTTTGTCTTCATACTGTACACAATCGTTAGTAATTGATTGATGTGACGACATATCGTAATGTTTACTGGTACAATTGGCAAAGTCTTTGTCTTCGTACGAGCTCAACAACTGCAGATGTTCGGACAGCTCTCGAGCCGTGTCAACGACACTTTCCGACGGTTGAACAATTTTGGTCCAAAAATCAATTTCCGGTTCTAGGCTAGACAGAAGTTGTTGAAGCGAATTTTCCTGAATTGAGGGCTGTTCAGTAGAAAAAGATTAATTTTAAATTACAAAATGGATGAGCATTGGGGAAAACGTTTTAAATGCAACTTTTAAACAGGTTCAATGCTATTTTCACACATATGACTATATATTGTATTAGAAAATGCAATTATATGTTGATAGTCTATATTTATATATACAATATAAATATTTTAAAAATTGATCTCTTTTTAAAAATGAAAATGTATTAATTGAAAAGAACTGCAAAATTTTGCAACACACTGAAACAACATTTACCGATAATTACTGATGTTAGGTTACCGAACTGATAAATGCATTGCTTCTTTTGAACAGGGGAAATACACACACACACACACACCCATATATTTTAAATTTATGCAATACAATTAAGTAGAATGTTTAATAAAGTTTTCAATTGACAATTCAATTGAAGTGAAATGTGAAGTAATATTTAACACTTTTAAATTATATAAAAGTATGTTAATAAAAAAAAATGTTCAAAGGGTTTCCCTAGTTACAAATTTTGATTTAAGTAAAAATCACACATCCTTACACCTGCGTTTTCTACAAGTAAAACATATTCATTCCAAGAATAACATTGTATTTAAATGAGTATGAAGACACTGTATAATGATTAAATCCAATACTCGTTAATTAGAAATACTAACTCAGTTTTTAATTATTTGGACACATTAATTATAATAACAGAAAGTAAACAAGCTAAGAGCAGCGTTTAATCAGTCGCCATACTGTTGAATATCATTATGCAAACTGTATAATTTAAACCAGCGAGTGAATGTAATTCACGCATTATAAAAAAGTAGTATTTATACATTTAAAGGAAGATCAATAATAATAATAATAATAATATTAAAAGCTAGTTTTTCTTAATAAATTTTTGTAACTCAAACTTACTACAGTAGAAATATTAACACTTTTAATAATTCATTGTGTTAAATTTGTAATTTGTTTAATTTCGAAGCACTTTAGTTAATTATATACTGGTTGTTTTTGGTACAACTGATTTATGACAAAAAGTGTATCATTACCTAGTACAATAATAGTAATTTTCTTACACATTTATTGCTGTTAGTGCAACGGAAAATAAAACAAGATTAATAATATTAAAACATTTTTTGCATTGCTCATCCTTTTTTTACTGTGATGGTATCAAATTCTTAATGGAAAATAATAAGTTTTGTTAGTTACCAACATATTTTAATACAAAAATATTTTCACATTTGTCAATTTAACTTAAATTACTTCAAAATAATTTCGAAATTACCAAGTTGGTAGAGTACCAGACTCAAACCTGAATGGGTGTGAGTTTAATCTCCACCTCTGGCACTAAATGCGGGTCCTTGTTTTGGCTTTGTTCACTTACTGAAAAATGTTTATTGTCATACACTTAATCATTAAAATCCTTTTTAAATTACGCTGTTTGAATATATCAGACGCAACACTAAATATTAAATATTTTACCTCCGGTTTTGTACTATATTTCAACCTTCAGTTTCCAAAACAATCATTTTTTATAAATGGAAGTATGAATTCAAACATAGATAAACAACGACTGTATTTACGACATTTAATAAATAATAAAAGTACTTCTTCAAACACTTTTCAAAAAAAGCATTTGAAGCAAAAGCAATTGATTAAACTTAATTCTTTTATTTTTTATTTACTTAATCGAAAAAATTAAGATTTATTGCTTCTTTCGTTAAATGAAATTTGTGTAAAAATAGGCATCGCAACATACACAGAACACAAACATAGGCAAACAAACGGAAAATAGATAAGCAATGATATATTTGGTTATTTTAAAAATTTAAATTATTCAAAAAATATTTCTATTCAAAATAAAAATTTTAATATAAAATTTACTGTATATTTTAAATTTTAAACGTATCTTTTGTATAAAAGTGACAATAGGAGGGGAAAATTGTGTTGTGGTGTAAGAAGAGGCATAATATATGCGAGTATTTCTGAAATTAATATCTATTTTTGACAATTAAAGAAAATATCTTTTGTTATTTTTTTTTAATAAATTAAAAATAAGTACATTTCCGGTAATTGTTATTTAAATAATAAATTTCAAATAGAAAATAATAGAAGTTATGAGTAATAGTTTATTTAATAGCATACTATCTATATTTTATGTATTTAGGTTTGTGTTTTTCTTTTAAAGTTTTGTTTATTTTTTGTGTTTAATATTTTATTTATTAAAATAAATATAAATAGGTAAGTAATCTTATAATTCGGTCAATAGTTTTTTATAAAATATTTTTAAGTGTAATGCACTTTTCAAACAACTTGGATATAAAATTGCTTATTAAATAAAACGGATAAAACGTTATATTTCTAAAAGTAAACAATTACGTTGCAACTGAAAAAATATATAGTTGAAATATCTATATATAAAAACTATTTAAAATGTTAATCAAGAATAACAGTTAAACTGTAATACTAGCAACCCTAATTATGTTACAGCGTACATTTGTTCAAAAAGAAAAAAATGGCAAAAATGAACTTTGGTGTTGAGACACTACCACCCGTTATTATGCCAATGTTTGCTTCAACGTTTAAATGAAATTGAACTACTATAAATAATTTATCAATTATGAATCGTAAAAGTTATTAATAGTATGTAAAATAATATTACATAATTATGCATAACTTAACAAACAAATTAATGTAAAACGTGTAAAAAATTGTATTTTGTTTTGTTTGTTGTAAACTGAACTAATCATTAATAATAATAATAATAATAATAATAATAATAATAATAATAATAATAATAATAATAATAATAATACATTTTCTATCTCATTTACAATAATCAGTTAATTGAACTGAATTTAACCAATAGAAACAAACACTATCTTTTGTTAGATAGCATTTATAATTATTTAAATAAAATGTGGTTAATAATGGTTTTATGTCTCAAATTTAAAATGTGATTTTAATGTAAATTTAAATTCAACCGGAAATGTGTCATAATTTAAACTGTCAAATTAATTTCTATGTAAAAAAATTTTTTTTTAATAAACTTATAAAAATCGAAAATGCAAAAAATTATTTAAATTGTTATTTTTAGTTTAAAAACAATTAATATGCAGAAGATAGAATAACATAACCGACTGCTTGCCGTTTGTGTTAATTGGTGTATTTTGCGTTTTCGTCAAATAGCCTATTTATTGAGTACACAGACGTAATTCGAATTAAAACATTTTTTTAGTGGAATTTACTATATTCATCGTAGTTTTAAAAATACAAATATATTACATATTTTTTGCAAATAATGATTATAAGGGCATTTGAGTTTATTTTTTCTAAGCAATATTTTTCGGTATGGCACATATTAGTGAATTAAATAAGGACTTATAAGTAGAATCGTCAAGGAGACTCAAACCTACGCGTTTATTCAGGCACAAGTCTAATACTTTAACCACTTGTACAATCCCATAACTTTATTTGCAAAATTGGTCAATGCGCAATTTGTGCTTGACTTTGTTTAAATAGCACCAACTTAGCAGAATTCAAAAAACCATGGAATTTTGGTCAAATTTTACTTTTACGCTACAGAGACAAAAAAAGAACGGTTTTGAAATAGACAATTAACAATGGTAATAGAAAGGTTGATAAACCATAGAAAACTTGATTAACAATTATTTGAAAAAACTTAATTAAAATGAATGCTTTATGGGTTCAAACAAAGATAAAATATTCAAACACATGGAATCATTTTGTTAACTTATGCTCCTTTTGAGTTATGAGGTTTTGTCATTATTGTTCTTGTAGTTGTTGCTATTGCTGTTGTTTTTATCTTATTTTTAAAACAAATAGTTTTGTAATAATAATAATAATAATAATAATAATAATAATAATTTGTAAATATTAGATTTCAATTTAATCGTCCCGTCTAGTTTTTGTATTATTGGTTTCCGGGACCGAACACCAGTTATTTCAATTTAGCGATGACAGTTGTAGATATTATCACGTTTAAATAGAAATTAAAATGTATAATTTGCGTTAGACAATTTTAAAAAATGAAAATAAAAATCAATATCAATATCACTATTAAAAAATAAATTTACCAATTGTCAGTTTAACTTTATATATATTTCTATATTTGGGTTCATGTTTATACCTTTGTTTATTAAGCAACAAACAAACAACGTGTACATTTTAACAACAGCTTGTATTTTTATAACTGTTTAGCCTGCTGTTGTACAGGCAATACGCTTTATGATTATATAAGTATCGGAATGGTTAAGTTCATAGTACACTCAATTTGAATTGGGTGACCATAGGTTTAACTTTCACTACAGGCACTACATGCAAACTCTCGTTTGGCTTTGCTAAATGTCCATTTACTGACAAAAGTTTTTTATAAAATGTTTATTTAGTAACAACCAAATAATGAAATAATAAAGGTAACATTGTTGAATTTACACTTTAACCCTTCTCTCTTTCGTAACATCAGCCAGAGTGGTATTTAAATATACTGGTAATTGTCTAATAATATTTTTTTAAATAAACAGAAAACAAACAGTTGTATACATGAATGAATAATATATATATACCTTGGGCACATCTTCCACATTTATTCTTCCCCAAACCCGTGTTGGTTTGTCGTTGATCACATGCAGTTCATCTTTGTCTTCACTAATTTCGCTGGCGTTCACCAAACCTGATTCGTATTTAGATAACGTGCTGATATTTTCAAAATTGGGACACCGTTTCAAATGCAACATTTGGTTTTTGTTTGAATCTATTCCATCAAAATCTTTTAAATTGTAGTAATGATTTTTATCAACATTATCCGTATTTGACCATAGATCATATAAATCAGATGGCATTTCGTTCACGTGCTTTCCACCATAGATCACATTGCTATAATTGCCATCACTACTTAACAATTCCATTTGATCCGTTGACGTTGTTACTGCTGTTGTTGTTTGTTTAATTTTGTCGAGCGAAAATGACCAAAATGTCTGATCATCGTCCAAGTAATTTTCCTGATCTACATCAAATTTATAATAATTACCGCTGATATCATGTGGAAAATCGCTATCTGTATCTAAATGTTCGGACGCATTTTTACTGGTTGTTGCTGTTGTTGTTGTTGCTGTAAAAGGCATTCTTACAGCTTCCTGATCTAAATCTATGTTGCATTTATATTTGTTTAAAAGCAAACTCTTTTTGACTGATTTAGGACTGGATTTCAAGCCATAGGTATTGTCAAAATTTACATTTGAATTAAAATTATTAGAAGATGTGGTTAATTGAGTGTTTTTAAATTGTTCATTTTTAGATGTATATTGAGTATTTAAATTGGACATTTTGTCATTTTCAATTACATGACTGTCGACTTCTAGAAAAGTATAAATAATAAAATTTACTTTAGAAATTAATATTAACAATGTATACTACTATCAAAATGTAAGTAAATTAAGTTAATTAAAATCATTTTAAAATATTATTTTTTATATAAATTTACTAACTTGAATTATTTTGATCGCACTTCAACTTTTCACTTAAACTTGTTTGAGTTTCAAAATAAGTTTTATTTTCATAACTTAAGTTTTCATTGTTACTAAAATTGAAGTTAGATTTATTATTTTCTAGTTGATTCACACATTCCACGTAATTGTCTGTACTACATTCATCATCATAATTATTTAAAATTGGCTCTTCAATTGATTTGGAAAAGTACATCTGTAATGAACAGTCGTACGGTTCGTTCTTTAGCGTCTGATGTTCTTCAACTGAATCATATTGATCCAACGTTTGTTCAATTGGATATACATCACAGGGCACGTGACTTTCAAAATCAAAATAATTCCTATCCGATTTTGTGCCAATCTTTCCATCAGGTGAAACAAATTCTTCAATTCGTATAATAGGACAATTATTTGGGTTGATAGGTTTGAATGTTTGATTCCATTTACATTTTAGAATGGCATTGTTCTCTGACATTCGTCTACTAGAATTGGTTCTGTCTATGTCGTCTTTTTTGACAGGTGAATTGGCGCTGGCGGAATGTTGAAAAAACTCGTCTTGTTCACTGCTCGAATCCTCAGTAGTACTAAATTGATCAATAATGTCCTCGTATTGTGAAAACGAAGCAGTTCTTGTAATTAACTTAGTTTTCTAATAAAAAAAATTTTTTTTTAATTTTATTTATTTTTAAAATTATTTCTATTGTAGGTTATGTTAGGGATGATAGAGGTAGCTTAATTTATTTCAGTTTTTTAAAATGTTACAATTACTACTGTAAATGTTTTACGAAAAACATTTTTCAGCATTGTATATTTTGGCGAAGTTGAACGTGAGCCCGCATTTCTGCCGGTAGATTGGATAAAACTTATGCTTACCTAGGTTCGAGTCAAGCGTTGTACCGTTAGACCACATCAGCAAAGCTAGGCTCAAAATTAAAAAAAGATAGGTTTGAGTCCCATTAACAATACCAAATTTTAGTTTATATTTGTTACAATTTGTTCCCAAAAATGTTTCTTTTTAACCATTAAAACAATAACAATCATAATTTTTTTATTCCTCAGAATTTTTAAGTTTCACCATAAACATTTTTTTAGGTGGACATTTTGGCAAAGCCTAATGGATTTCCACTTTTAGTACTTTTAATACCGTTAAATTGAATTACTTCAGTCATATATGTGGCATAACCCCTTAAAAGACTGATGTATTTATTTTCTAAAAGATTGTACCACTTTGATATGAACTCTGTCCAAAGTCCGTATTAGAAAATTGTTATAAACACATATCTAACAACCTTTTGTTTTTAAGTTATTTTTACTAAAAACAAAAGATGCACTACAATGTAAATTTAACACAATCACAAAGACTGTGGAAGTTTGAAACATTAATTTGTTTATAAATTCGTTACCAAAATATTATTAATAATATTAGAAATACTAATAGTGGTAATAATAATAATAAAAATAATATTTAATACTGTAATTTATGTGTATGCATTACAAATATTAAACGTTTTTTTAATTTTTTTTATAAAAAATATTTATAATTATTTTATCTATTAAAATAAAATATTTAAGCTGCAATTTATATCTTCAATATATTGATCTATACACCGGAGTTTTAGTCCTTAAGCAGCATGTTTACTAAATCGGAATTTTAATTAAAAACATTTTTTTCTTTTATATTCAGCTATTAATTTAATTAATGTTATTGATTGGACATGGTTTGATAGTCACAGTTTAAGTCTTCTGATTAAAAATCAAAAGTTTCGATGAAGTTATTACTGTTCTGATTACATTTGAACAACTTAACCATTAAACCGGTTTTTATTATTATAAAGATTAATAATAGTGGTGATACAATTAATAATAAAATTGTGAGGTATATGCATTATGCGCTAAATGTAAATTTAATGCATTAATTAAACAAAATAATAATAATAATAATAGTAATAATAATAACAATAATAATAAAAATAAAAATATTTACACAAATAAATTAATTTACAAATCACATCTGTAGCAACATTTAAAAAACAGAAATGGTTGTTATAGAAATATTTAATAAAAAGTACTGTATAAAAATAGAAATTAATTATTAAAATTTTTTTTGGAAATAAAAGTTAATTACTAAACACGATTGCAATTATATTTTTGTACATGACATTACAAACCATTTTGCTTTAAAAAAGATGCTGTGAAAAAGATTGTTATGTAATTTTAAAATATAATACTAATTGTGTTTAGTAACTACATTATTTTTAACAAAATATTTTGATAATTAATTTATTTAATTAAAAAATAAATGGTAAGTTAATAGCAACATGCATGTCTGAATAGAATGAATAATTTTAGATTTTAACGAATTTGATTATTATAATAATAATTATTATCATTATTTTAAAAGTAAGATTGAAAAGTAAATAGGCAAAAATATTTATTATCATATTTATCTATATTATTTACAACAGTATTTATGCTAAGTTAAGGTTGCATATTCCTTTACTAAAACAAATGATCAAACAGAAAAACGCCCAATATTTGTTTAACTCCTTTTTTAAAAGTTGATAAAATATAAATTATAAATTATTTTTATTTAGTTCGTTGATTGTATAATTAAAAATAAATCTTTATGTAAATCGTTCTACTTTTCATTATATAAGTTGATGCACCATTTTACGAAAATGGCATTATAAAATACGTGTTTTTTAAATAATATTGTATCTTATTATATTGTTTAAAATTGTAAAAAAACGTTTATTTAATTACATCCTATTTTGTATTTTAAAATGTTAACAGTTTTTAAAAGTTAAAACATTCTAAAAAATGTTAAATATATTCTAGGTTTAAAAAATATAGAAAAATTAATTTGTTTACTTTACAATATCTATATATTTTTTGTTTAAATTAAAAATAATAATAAATGTGGGCGTTTTCTGAGCTAGCGTTTCAAAACATACTTCAATAATTTTGTTAATTATTTTTTTCTGACTTTGATCGGTTTTCAACTGATGCAACCAATTTCCTGACCGAGCAAATAGTTGACGCTGTTTTTGACACAAATTACAGAGCCAAAACTAGAACGAATAAATCAATATTAGTACTATTTATTGGATAAATAATGTAGTACATTTATATTTAAAAGCTATTACGGTAAACAATACAAAACAAATATTATAAGTATATTTATTATAATTATTTGTGGTTAATTTAAAAAAAAACATTAAATTATTAGCATATTCAGATTATTAGTTAATCAATAATCTGAGTCAACAAAAAAGCATTTTCAAAATTAGGACTATGAACGATTCCTATTATAAAATAAACATGCTACTGCTACAGAATCTTTTTAAGGCAATCAATGTATAATAATGCACCCCGATACAAAATAAATCAATATAAAATGCATATTGAAAACATATATTTGATTGTTTTATTGTTAGCTTAGGACTTGAACTGGAAAAATGGGATATAAACTACAATGCTTAAATAGAGACTATATAGCTTTAATTTGAAAACTAGTAGTTACAACTTTGAGTTACGTCTGTTTTATTATAATGAATTTTTAAATAAAATCAGCACATACTTCCTTTATAAAACATTGTTCATATTTTTTAAAATACAACAAAAGTTCTGTTATTGTTATTAAAACAATTAATATAAAAATTATTGGATTACCATTTTAAATAACAATATTAAAAATGTATTTATTGTAGCTGAGATATGACAAGTGGATAAGTTACTAGATTGTTACCGTAGTGGATAAGAGTTGATTTTAACTACTGGTATTAAATACGGGCCTTTATTTAACTGCGGTAAATGCTCACATTTGAAGAAACTTGTATCTAACTTGTAGGTAATTAAATATGTTTAAGTTTAGAATTTAGTCATATCTGAATTATCATATTATGTAATTATTGATACAAAAATGTTATTACAATTTTCGTTGTAATGATAATAACAGTAGAAATGTTAACATTTTCTGCTTCCTCTAATTAATATTATTATTATTATTATTTATGCTTATACAAACTTAAATATTCATATTTAAAAAAGTTAAAATAACATTTTAAAAATAAAATTAACAATTGCTTTTTGTATAGTTGATATAATAATTTTTCATTTGTATATTGTATTAACCCTGTACCACATAATAAATGCCTAAAACTAAAACATTAAAATTTAATTGACTTATTATTCAATAAAAAAGCGATTTAAATCTTTATTTCAACAAATTCAATTTTAACAAAATATAATTATTATTCTCTAAATAGCATTAAATAATGTAAATATAGTCATTATTGTTTAAGATTTGTATACATTATGTAAAAAGTATCAATATTTCTTCTGTTTATTCTTTATATAGTTAATATTCTTTTCAAAAAATTACATATCTACTGGGGTTGCTAATGGTATCCAATCTCATGCTACAATAAACAACAATTTCAGTATAGATTGCCATATGTACCCTAACGAATGAAAATGTTTATAACAAAAAATATAAATCGGAAAAATTAAAATTCATTGGTTAGGTAAACCCACAAATTAATAATGCACAATGTTTAAAAAATAGTTGAACTAAATAATTTAAATAAAACATCGAAAGTCATAATTATATTAGGAAAAAGAGAATATTGCAATTATTGTTATTATTATCACTGTCTTTTAAATTAAAAAATATAATCTTTTAATAGATTAATAAACGTTTAATTTTGTCTATAATATAAATTCTTTCAGTTTTAAAACTGTAACATTTATTAATTTTTAACTATCTGCATTTGAAGATTATTACAAAAATTATCATATTCAATTTATGAAATATTTCATTGCTATCTAAATAAATTATTTGTCATTATGAAAAACCCATAGCCAGTATTAAATCCGGTTAAAATAGGAATAAAGTTTCAGCGTAAAATTAGAAATTTTGTTTCTGTAAAAAATGCTGTGTAAAAACAACCAGACGCTATTTTATTAAACCATAGCAAATAAATGAAGTTTAATTCTGGCGGCGGCTTTCGGAAAAATCCGAATAAAGTAGAATTGCATAGAACAATCTTGTTGTTTTATGCTTTTCAAAGCATAAGGGTTTTGTATTTTAAAATAATTAAATCTTAACAGAAATTTCTAAATAAATATAACTGGTATTGCAAATGTAATATATCTAATAAAAACCATTAATTTACAGACTAAAGCACTGGACTTGAACCTGGTTGACTGTGGATTTAAATTTCAATATCCCTTTTGCTCAGCTTTGCTAAACACGTGTTTACCGTTAAACATTTGAGCAACAAAAACTAAATAAAACAAGTAAAACAGACGTTGTCCCAGTTTTTAATAAGGGCAACACTAAAAACTAGTATTGCAATTTATTTGTAGATTTCTATAATTATTTAAACTTACACATTCCTTTTCATTTTTCACTTGTTTAATACAATTGGAACATGCATTTAAATTGCAATCTTTGCAAACATTCCACAATGTCGAATCGTCGCCATGTCTCTGGCCACACGACATGCACGTATCCACGGCAACGTGTTTATTTACATTTTGATTTGAGACGGAAATGCGACGTTTGGCCTTTTGTTCTGTACGCTTTAGTTCGTTGCGAAGTTTGCTATACAAACAATTTGTTGAAGCAAATATTATTCAAAACACAATTAGACATCATTTATTTACTCAATCTCTGTTAAGAATAGTTCACTAATTAGTTAGAATATATTTTACTCAAGGTTTGTAAATAATTATGTATAAAAACTAAATTTTTCAAACTTCTTTTATAAATAATCTTGCAATTAAACAGTGTTATTATAATTATTTAAAAATAAATTATTAAAATATTTTTAACTAAACAACAGTCTACTTAATTGGATATTAAAAACATTGGAACTATTTTATAATCAAAAATAAAATATTTAAAAAAGCATAAACATTTTTTATTTCATTTCTGAAATAGAATAAAAAAATTATTATATAAAAACATTTTAATGTTTACTTTTTAATTCATAATAAGTTATTAAAACATGTTGTTTTTAACAAAATTATTTTAATTCTATTAATTTTAATAATTACGTATTAATGTATCTGTTAATTACACTAAAAAATAATTTTTTTCTAAATTCAATTAATTATAAGAAAACGATGTTAGAGATTGATTAGTTAAAACACAATAAGTTGTAAAACATTTTCTAAAACTCATATTTGGATAAACAAAATGTTGAACATTTTTTGTAACATATATTACTATATATATGTATATATAAGTATAAATTTGGGATTATACTGGTTACATATTGCAGAAGTTTAATCTAAACTTGTATCTAACAGCTTCAATTAAAATAATTTTTTATTGTTGAATAAATTTGCATTTTTTGCACACTAGAATTTACATTTTTGTTTTTAAAATCTATTAATACGTTAAAGGTAGCAAAGTAAAAGGAAGAAAAAACTGCTTACTTTGTTGACATAATTGTAAATCGGCATAGTTAAATAACTTTCTTAATATTTTGACATATTGCTGCCCGCTTCATAAACTTATTTCCTCAAAATTTGCATAAGCATACACTAATTTATTTTTTAAATAAAAGGTAATATATTTAATTTTTTAATATAAAATTGTTTAATATATGCATTTAAATAACAAAACCACATTGTATAAATATAATATAAATGTTAACTAAAATTTAAGTTTAAAAAAGACAAGACACTAGTTGTTTATGAAAGCATTAAATTTTATTTTTTTTAAATAATTTAAACTTGTAAAATATATATTTATTTATAAAATATTAATTTAATTAAAATATCAATGTTTTACTAATTGTTTTGTTTAATCTAATGAAAGCTACTTTGTTATTATTGGAAAATTGGGCAGTAAGTAAAAGTTTGGGAATAGCTCTTTGTCTGGTAGTATGTTTTACACCAGAGGGAAGTTTATGTAAAGAGCTTGTTAGTTATTTCTGTAATGTTAATAAATAAATTAACATAATTCAAAAGGTTTTATATATTAAAATAAAAATGAAATTATTTAAAGTATTTTGTGTACAGTAATATATAATATTATTTCAAACTTTATATTATACTAGTACAATGTTTGTTTTATACAGTCCTTTTCCTAACAACACAAAGTAAAGCTCACGGAATTGTTTAACTTTTTTTGCATAAAAATGTTAATTGTCTAAATTGATATTGTATTCACCATACAATAAAACACCAAAAATCGAACAATCGTTCTATTTTATTTGCAGACATCATAAATTGTTTTTTCTATTTTCTATTGAAAAAGGAAAACAGATCAACTTTCAGTAATGAAAATAATTAGGCATTTGTTGAATATAATGTTTTCTAAAATTGCAAAATAATTTTTCTAATTAACAAAACTCTATTTTTGGATTTTAAAGATTTTAAAAATTATTCATAAATATCTCGATTTTCAATTAATTTTTAAATTAGAAAGTGAGTTTAGTGGCAAATTGTTTAATTTCAAAGTTCTATAATTTTTTTAAAAAGTTGTTAAACAGACCATTATTGCAACTATAAACGCAAACAATGTTTACTGGTTTTTTTAAATTACAATAAAAAAATTATATAATAAATTATTTTACATTTTGATTACGACCAAACTATAAGCTAACTAAAACGTTAATGTTTCACTTAATCAATATACATTTTATTTATCAAACAATATGTTGAAACACATTAAATTTAGTAGCTGAAGTAACATTAAATTAATTATTATAAAAATTATGTAAATTGTATTTATTACTTATGTAGATATGGATTTTAAAATACGACTTTTCATTGTTTGTATATTTAATGTATATATAAACGTAGAATAAAATGTGAATATTTTGTAACATTTATTATCATATTTATTTTTGTTTGTCAAAAACAAATATTAAACTAGATATAATGTTTTAATTTTTTTGAGTATTTTTTCATTGGTTGAATGTCATTAATTTTTATAAGTCGTTTTAAGTTATAATATAAATTATCTAATTTACAAACTAGTCTGTTAACAAAAAATTTTGTCATTTTTAAAGTTTCACTTATATTTTACATAAAATTTTGCTATTAATTTTACAACTAATTTTAATCCAGACAATCGTTTTATAAATGGATTAAAAAATTTTTAAAAATAACTCAACACAATTATTTGATTTTTTACTGCTCAATTATTTTATAGAAAACATTTTTCAACTAATCATCATTTGGAAAAACCAAACAAAAATTTGCGTTTATTGTTGGTAGCGTTGATTCGAATACATGTCGACTCTACTTTTAAGTTTATTGCTTCAATCACTTTTGTTGCACCTAAACAAATGTGTTAATACATGATAAAAATACCAAACTCTACAGACAAAAATTACAAATTAATATTTACCTTCAACGACAAATAAAAAAAAATTTTAATTTTGATCTATCTAATAGTAAAAGAATTACGGCGTGAAACTAGTTATCCATTTGACTCATCAAGAATATATTAGTACTAAAATAAGCTCAATCTACACTAATACGCTATCTTGAAGAGGAACCGTGGAACTGTTACCTATGGCCTAATAATGAACAGAAGAAATTAAAACGTACTGAATTGTACAGATTACTTAAAAATGCTATTTTTAATGCATTTAAAAACAATTTAATTTATAATAAATTTTTATTTAGAAAAATAACCACAATAATTTGTTTAACAATTAGAAAAACAAATGTATGACTAAGATTGTAGCTATGTTGTTATTAATATAGCAAGCATTGCTAGATTCCTAAATTGGAATGTAAACTGTTTTTGATTTCGTTTACTGCACGGGTTTTTGTTAGGTTTTGCTAAATGTCCACTTGTTCAAATGGTTTTCTTACAACATTTATGCAATAAAAACGAAGCAAAATATAAATAACAAATTTATTTCTAAATTATGGATTTTTTATCGCAGTGTTTTTTATTCTTTTTTTTTGACAAATTAATAAATATTTATTATACTTGCATGCAAGATAGTAAAAAAACTAATTGTTTGTCTAAAATAATTTAAAACTTGTTAGTTTATTTTTAAATTAAAATAATAATATTCTTTTTTTGCAAATACATTCAACAACAAACACTTAAATTCAATACAATAGAAAATTTAAATTATAAATATTTTTGAATAATTTGTTCATTATGCATTACTATAATTACTAATTTCAATTATTATTATTATTATATTAGCGGCATTTTTGTAAAAACGTTTTTAATAAGTTTGTAAGGTTAATTGCTTTGTATTCCACTAAATATAAATTTGGTTACATACATTTAAACATTTTTTGGTTTGGGAATAATTTGAAAATATATTACAAAATAAATTGTTATTTTTTAAATTTTGCAATTCCCCTTGCTCCTATCAACATTTTAACAAATCGAATAATATAAAAAGCTAATATTAAAAGTAAATAAATAATTACCTGTATTTTGTTTCAGTTAAAGTAAAAATAATCAAAAATTGAACAATTTTTAAAATTAAAAATAACTTAATTAATTACTTTTTAACTTAAATATTATTTGATCAAGTTATTAAGTGTTGATTTTTCATTATATTCAATAACTGTCGCCGTATTTATACTAGTTATGGCGTCTGAAATTGACAATATTAAGTTTTTTGTTGCATTTTTGAAAAGTAATACAATATATGCTATGTAAATTGTTTTGATCTCACATTATGCAGAAATATACTGAGCAAATAATATAATATATAATTAATACTTTAATTTCTTTCATAATATATATAAGGTATATA
Source organism: Cardicola forsteri (assembly GCA_025895645.1). NCBI lineage: Eukaryota > Metazoa > Platyhelminthes > Trematoda > Strigeidida > Aporocotylidae > Cardicola > Cardicola forsteri. The sequence continues at coordinate 59,026 of JAKXYG010000904.1, forward strand.
TATATATATATATATATATATATATAATTGCTTTTTACTATTTTTTCAGCAGTAGACATTTTAGTAAAACCAAACGTGGACCATTATTTAGTAAAGAAAGTGTGATTAAACTGGTAACCATCTAGATTTAAGTCAAGTACTGTACTGCTAAACTACTTCGGCACATATACTAATCATATTATAATTAAGATCTATTAACTGGGTATCTTAAAAAGGTTTTATTCTGTTGGATCCATTTTAATACTAGCAGATTATCCAAATTTAGATAGAAAACGATGCTTGTATCTAATCGCCGGATTGTTTGCTCTAAATAGGATAAATCTGAAGTAACCATTTTTGATTTCATTGTTTAAAGTGAAAGCTTGTATTTATTGCTAATAGTGGAAATTAAATTCCTGCAATCAACAAGAGAATATGTCCAATTCCATATTTGCCCGGGTCGTTTAGAGGTACAGCGTTCGACTCGAATCCGGGTGGACATGAGTTCGATCCCTATTACCGGCACTAAATGCGGATCCACGTTCAATTTCACTAAAATATCTACCTCTAAAAATGTTTTCGTAAATATTTAAAGCAGTAAGAAATCTGCTGCACCAACTTAGTGCACAATGTACATATTAAATGGTATATATGTTTTAATTATTAAATTGCAATAATACTTCTACTATTTGTCAGTATTGTTTTGTTTAAAATAACAAAATTTTAGAATAGAACTTTATATGTTTGGTGGCTAAAACATTTGAACAAGTTCGAGCTATTATTAGTCAAACTTAGGTGGAAAACAAATAAATAATTCAAGCTCACACAATGCAGCTGTGAAAATATGTTTTTTGGTGCTTAAATAGATAACATGTTTATTGGCGTTTAAAGCAAATACAAGAGTGTATATATAATAAGTGCACGGACTGCCCTTACTAAAATGTAAACTTTCCAGTTTTTGTTTTAATTAAAGATAATTGGGGTGGTCTAGCGTTACAGCGCTTAAATTTGGATCTTGGTGGGTATGGGGGTTCGAATACCATTACCGGCACTAAAATGTGGGCCCACGTTCGGCTTCGACAAAATGTCCACTGCTGAAATATGTTTTTTGTAAAACACTCAAAGTAGTAAACACAAAAAATAAAATAAAATTATGTAGAAATTTATTTATTATAATTATTTTATCAATTTTTGCTAAACAAAAATAATTACGTGTTTAGTACATCGGAATAAACAGTATTTAAATGTTCAGTTGCCTAAAATCTTAATCAAAATTTATATAATATTAAATAAACTAAGTAAAGTGACTAGACTACTGCAATTTTAAACAAAATTACTATTTTTTAAATGTACATATTAGTGTTTATGTAAAAGAACACACTTGTTCCTTAAATAATATTTTGTACTTTACAATCGAATGTTTGTTTTATTAGCCTATTAACTACTTCGCAAACCTAACTTTGGGCAGATTATTAATAATATTTTTACATACCTAACTAAATGTCTTAATATATAATAAAGCTTTTTGTAATTAGCAATAAAAAAAGAAATAAAAAGTAGTTAATTATTTTAGTAAATGCTGTTTAAAAGGTTATACACTCTTTTAGACAATGGCGATTTTATGTAAACAACAAACTAGTACACAAAATAATAATTTTATTATTAAAAAACATTTTATTAGCTCTATTCAATGTATCAACTTTTAAGAAATAATAATAATAACAATAATATATTAATATTATTATTAAAATATTGTATTTATTTTATTATTTTATTAAAAGATTTACGACAAAAATATTTTAGTTAATAAACATTTTATCAAAATCTAATATATAATTATTTTGTAACAGATGAGTTTTATCTTTAAATGACTTGGACGAAATGTAAATATTGAACTGTGTATTTTATAATTATTCATAGTGTAAATATATGTTATGTTTATATTTTTGTAAATGGAAATATGATTAAATTAAATTTAAGGAACCATAAAAATTAAGTCCGATTAATAATTATTTACTACATAAAAACTTAGATTAACTATTTAAGCCTTAATTACAACACAATATTTTAAAACATATTTGTAATTAATTAATAAAAATATACAGGTTAAATATATATAAAAGTGCCACATATTTTTATTAAAAGTTTAGAATTATTGCAATTTTAAATTGCACAAAAAGCAAAAATTTTGGTTTGCAAAAATTCTAATGCTAACAAAATCAATGACTTAAAAACATATTATATCTTTAATACGTATTTGTAACCGTACCGATATATGTCTTGTAGATAAATAACTAAATATATTCCAAAGTAAACTGAAGTTTACATCCGGCATTAATTGCAGTTCCATGTTTGACTGAACTAAGGGCCAATTTAATAAACAGTGTTTTTCGTAAAACAATAAATTAAATAAACATACGTTAATAATGCTAACATTTGACAGTTCTTTTAATTTATTTTTAAAATTTTTTACACAGCAATACAATGTTGAAAAAGAGATTAAATAGTAGTTATAGTAAAGATCAATCATTGTTTACAGTAAGTGTACTTTTTTTACTTCTAAATAATCTAATTGCATTTTTATACGTCAGAAGGCTTTTATTTATTTAATACTCCCAAGCATTGTACGTTAATTAAATGCAAACATTTTTCATTAATAACATAATGAACTAATTGATAAATGCAAACAAAGTTAATATTATACTGTTTTAACAATTGCGTCATTAATAATTTGTATTTCAATCCTATATATTTTATTAAAATATACTATATTAAAAAAAATCATACTACATCAAGTAGTTTATTTGTATTATTTTTAGTAATGTTTTACATTAAAAAAAAATATTCTAAAATATTTTACGTAAGAGTATTAGGTTTTATTTCAATCGTTAATCGGATATAATTAAATTAAAAAATAATTACAACAATTCGATAAAGTGCATATATATATATAATTACTAAAGAAAATTGCGTAAAAAAATAATAAATTGTTAATGTTAAATTGATTATTATTTTTTGTCAGTTTAATTAAAGACTTTTTAAAATTACATTAAATAGTGAATAGTACTCCAAACTTGTCTTTACATATAACGAGAAATATTTATTTAAAAATTAGAAAATAAAAAACTGTATAAAGTTTATACTTTATTTACAATGCCCATATATATTTAATCTTTCTTTATAACATATTTTAATTATACAAGTTTATATTTGTACAACACAAAATTTAACGTTGATGTTACTTGATAATAAAAACTTAAATTTAAATGTAAAATAATTTTATGTTTTTCTATGCGCTTAAAGATAAAACTTTGTACGTATCAACAATCATTCCTGCAGCAATATATAAGAATGAAACATGAAAGCGAACAGACAAGTTTGATATAATAGCAATTAATTTTATTGCCGATGTTTTAGAAATATTTTAAAAATTACCTGAAGCGATAATGAGAAAAACTGTCTCTCGTTTACTACACAACATTATTACAATTAAACAAAAAAATTGCTAAGTAAAATTTTACGTTTACTGTCCAAACGACCAGCAAGAACAGTTTTGGAATAGAAGATTGAGAAAGGTAAAAGAAACGTTGGTAGACTACAGAAAATGTAGCTAAGAACTATTCGGGAAAATTTAATTAAAAAATAAATGTTTTATAGAATCAAACAAAACGTTTGGCAAAATGTTCAAATAGATGGAAAAATTTTGTTCTTTAATATTTTTTTAGAATTATGGGACTATGTTTTTGTTTTTTGCTGTAATTGTTTTTTTGTTGTCCCATAATTAGCTTAAGAGCAGAAGCGTTTTGTAATAAATAATTATAATAAAATATTGTTATTTCAAAATATTGTTTTTTAAATAAATATATTTTTTAATAATTATATCAATATTAAAAATATAGGAACGTTTGTTCAATATGAATATGTAATAGAACAAATTGATATAAAATTTACGCTAGTTTTTGCTAAAAATTAATGATTTGTTTGTAAAATTAAATAAAAATTAATATTTTTATAAAAAAATTGAACAAGAGTATATATATATATTATTAAGACAATTTAAAATAATTAATATTTTTTATTATGTATTGGTTATATGTACAAATATATATATATACGCTTTTTGTTTATTTAAAAAATTATTGTATAACTTAAAAACATTAAAATACGCTAGTGTTTTAAGTTCTAAAATATAGTAAACATAAATTTAGTTTTTATCTGGTAAGAAGTAGAAAAAAATAATATGCATTAATCTTTTATTTACAGTAAATTTAGTTTATCTTCTATTACAAAGAGAAAACGGTAAAGGAATTTTTTTAAATAATAAAATTGACCAATGTTTAAATTGTTAGTACTTTGTTGGAAAGCTAATAAAAAACTGACTTTAAAAGATTAATATTTTGCATGCTAAAACAGTTTTAACTAACATTTTTTTAATATTTAGATAACAATTATTACAAAAAAAATATTGCAAAAATTTGTAACAATATTAAATCAAAATTAATTTATATCTTTATTTTTTTGTAAAAATTAATATTAACAATAAAAAATAATGTAAAGTACTTAATGATTGATTCATATTCACCTAAAAATATTTATTTTAAAATATTGAGTTAATTAAAAAAAGTATATTTTAAAAGCTACTTTTATATAAACGGAGTTACTAAATGCAATTTACGCATTTTTATAAAAACTAATCAATTATTAATTTGTGCTAAAAATCATTATTTAAAAATACATTTTTATACTACAAGTTTATGTTTCTCCAACACAAATTTTAACGCTGTTGTTATCTCATAATAAAAATGTTTATTTAAATGAAAAAAATAATTAATTAATATAAAAACATTAACTAATTATCTTTTTAGTTAATGTTTTAAATAAAAATCTTTTTAAATATTTTATTTTAATACAATAATATTGTAGAAGTCATTGGATTAAATTTTTAACGGCTTCGCAATATATTAATATTGCTAAAAATATTGATTTGTTTTTAAAATTAATTTAAAAAATAATGTAATAAAGTAAAAAATAATAATAGCATAAAAATAAAAATGCAGTATATCTTGTTAAAAAAATTTAAGAATTATATTTATGTTTTTAAATAAATTTTGATATTTTTGAAATAATATTAGACTTTTTTGTTTGTTACAAGCAATTTTATGTAACGTAAAAACAATAAAATGGACTAGTTTTTTTTAAATATACAATAAAATTAACACGAAACCGGTTATTTGCTAACAGAGAGCAGAAGAACAATGCTTTAACGTTTTAATTACAAAACGTCTAGCTAATTTTTTATAACAAAATGTAAGCACTAGAAGTATATTTTATAGTAGTAAAATAAACGTTTTTTAATATTGATTAATTTTCATTGGTAAATATTAAAATACTGACCTTAAAGGGATATATTAATATATATTAATATATTACATATTAAAATAAGCTACTTTGTATAAAAAATGTTGTACAAACTTTAAATTTTTCAGTTATAAAAAATATTTATGCGACAAATATTATATTGGTTTTATTAAAAGTATTAAATAAACCTTATATGGAAAATAATATTTATCAATTTAAGCAGTGGTAGTTTTATAGCAAAATATAACTATATTTTTTAAGTTAAAATGTAATTTATTTAATCCAGGGTTACATTTGTTTATAAATATTATAATCTGTGTTATAATCTTAAAATTTATTTTAATTGTATTCAAATTTATTCTGTTTAAATGAATAAAAAATTAATTTAAGCATAACACGGGCTAAAATAAAAATAATTATATTTTTGGAAATTGCAATTTAATAGTTCGAATATAAATTATATTTATTTTGTGTTTTGTATAATAAACCAAAAGAAGTATAAGCATATTTAAATCAAAAAATTATTTGTCTAAATCAATATTTTGTTAAAATTTAGATTATATAAAATTATACCAACATTTTAACCAAGAGCATACGAAAACACCTAAGACAAGTAGGTGCAAATGCATGTAATCACAGTTATTTTTTATTAATCCGTAGCAAATTATTCAGTTTAGTAATTCTAAGAATTAGATACATTTTGCTTTTTTTTACTAGTTAACTAGTTGAGGTAGCATATAAGTCTAGTGAATATACTAAATTAAAGAACTTAAACAAACAAATTAGACTGGAAATAAACAAACTTAATAACTATGCTAATAATTATTTTCAATCAAACCGTGATTCACAATCTATTTGAAAAAATATTAACAAAATTTTTAACAAATCAAAAGCAAATCAATGTAAGATGGATGCTAAAGAACTAAATGATTACTTTACTTTAAACAACTCAAATATATCAGAATTTAATCAATTAACTAAAAATTATTCAACACCTATCATCAACTTTAATATTCAAAAATTAATTAACAGTTGTAAAACAAGCACATCACTTGGACCTGATGGAATAAGTTGCAATTTATTAAAGCTCTGCATGCCAGCAATTGCTCCATCATTATCTACAATAATAAACAAGTCTATTATGAATTGTGAAATAGATGATACTTGGCGTAGCTCACAAATCACACCTATTCCAAAAGTTTTTGTCCTATCAGCAAATCCAGAACACTATTGCCCAATTGCTTGCATCTCAGTGTTTTTAAAATTAACTGAGAAAATAATACTTAACAACCTCAAGCCTATATTGAACATTAGTAATAATCATTATTAATTTGCATATAAAAATAAGTATTCTACTGTAAACTGTGTAGTCAGCCTTGTTCATTACATTACTGAATCCCTTGACAAAGGAAAATTTTCAATATATTGAATGTTTCTAGATTATAAATCTGCTTTCAATAGCATATCAAGAGAAAAATTACTTAAACGTCTTGAGCTACTTGAAACACTCAACCACATTTTAAACTGACTACGAAATTATTTCTCAAAAAGAAAACAATTTACACAAATTGGTCGTAATAAATCAGAGTTAACAGAAAATAATAATGGAGTTCCACAAGGTGCAGTACTATCTCCGTTTTTATTTTCACTGTTCGTAAATCCATTGCTAGTGCTGAAGCCATCAATCCAGAATCAAACAAAATTGAACTACTAAGAAACCTATCAAAGTAGGAATTGTTTCACCCACACATTTATTTGAACTAGTTTGGACATTTCACAATATAATGTAACAAATGTACCTTATAATGACTCATTCTATGTGTAGCAATTTTGAATATTTAAAAAAAATCACATACATACTATATTGACTATATTTATATTTATTAACATATGACATTCTATTTCATTTTGATCCCATTATTTGTACTACTACTTTTTTATATTGATGGTAAAAATGTATTTTACGCTAAATGTATCTCTAGTGAGATATTAAAGCTTAATAATAATAATAATAATAATATTTTGTTAATAATTTTACTAAATTTCAGATTATAAACCAGTTAATACATTATGTAAATTTTTTATTAGTTAAAATATGTTTAAAAAATTAAACTTGTATTTTAATTATTATATAATATTGTATGTTTTATAATTAATGTGACTATTTTATGTTATATAGTTGCTAGAGATGTTTTAATTAAACGATGAATGTTTTGCAATATTTATTTTAAGAATTGTACGTAAGTTTTTATCAATAACGTCACTAATACTATACTAATTATGATATATTTTTAGTAAAAACTGGTAAAAATATACTGGGGTGGTCTAGTGATACAAAGGTAGACTCAAACTTAAGTAGTCATATGTTTGAGTGCTAATTCCGATACTAAGTGCAAGTCCTCGTTTGGTTTTACTAAAATGTCTACTTGCTGAAAAATGTTTTTTTTAGAATATTTTGGCAATAATAATAATAATAACCGCACTAGGAATGAGTTTTACAATTTATGAATAATGCTTTATACAAAAATAACCTTTAAACCGTTTTTTTGTTAATTTTTTACTACTGCAATCTATTTGTTTTACAAAAAAAAACAAATGTAACGAAAAAGATATATTTTAACGTATATAACAAATTTTTAGCGCTTTATTAAATATGCTACAATGCACACAAAATAAAAATAAATATTAATTGGTAAAATAGTAAATTAAAAAAACATTAATACCATTTTAACAAATTAACAAAGTGTTCATTTGTGTTTTATATTTATTGTATGACATTTTAATTGCAACAATTTACAAGCGTTTTTATTTTTAATTCCTATTTTTACATTTGATGCTGAATGTAGTAGTACTAAAAATAATCAACTTAATTATTTTTTATTTCTTCAATTTATGTTTACTACTTTGAATGTTATACAAGAAACATTTTTTAGCAAGAAATATTTTAGCAAAGCCGCATGTGGACCCACATTTCAGTACCGGTGTTAGGATTCGAACCCATGTCTACCGAGGTCCAAATTCGACCGCTGTACCGCTAGACCACCCCGGCACAATAAGACTAAATAAAAATTAATTCTTTTCTATTTGTTTAATAGAAAAATTTATATTTGTAAAAAATATTAATATTTGTTTAAATTTTTATTTAGTCCAATAATAAATTGTGTAAAATCTTAACAAAAGTAATTTAAAAATCTTTTTACAGAAATATGTTTTTGGTTTCAATGTTTATAAAAAATAATTAAATAGAAAAATATGCAATAATTCTAATTTAAAACACTAATAGCATTTAAATTTTTAAACGTATATTTTCTAAAATATCCTACAAGAAACTGTTATAAATTGTGAGCATTAAAACCGATTACTTGTTGTCAAATGCTCACTTAAAAATAAAAAAGAGTTCAATTACAGTAAACAACAAGAAAAAACGTTTGTTATTGTGTTAGTTAAGATTGTTTTTAAATAAAGTTTTTTATAAAGTGGATATTTTAGCAAAACCAGACAAAATCCCGCATTTAATGCACGTTGTATCGCTAGACCAGTTTTACAATAATAAAAATGATATGTTACATTAACAAGAAATCAAAATAGAAATTATTATATTAAAACAAATATTAATTTGACTTTAATACTTTTACAAAAATAGCATAATTTAATTATCAAAAAATAGTGTTTTGTAATTTAATTTAATTTGTAAAAAAATAAAAACAACAAAATTAATCATAATACCTGTTTGTAAAATTGGATTATTATTTTTTTATAAAAGGCTAATCTATAAAATATGGAATTTTAAAATATACAATTTGAAGTTTTCTTTTAGTGGGTATGCTAGTAACAAATTTAAACAATATAAACATAAATTATAAAAGTTTATAAATATTTTTTTAATTACCACAAAATTTATTTTTAATGCTTACTTAACTTTTAAAAATTAAACAGCCATATTGACTAAATAAAAAATAATGTTGTGCGTGAAACGTAATTGGCAATACTTTTACATGATTTCAAATGTAACACAAGTATATTATTAACAGGTAGTTTGAATAATGAATAATAAAAATAATTTGTGATAATATTATTGCAGTCAAAATATGCAATAAAAATGTTTTTTTTTAAATTAATAGTTTTAAGACATTTAGTGTATTTTTAAAAATAATTATTTAATTTAAACATTACATAGTTCTTTACAACTTAATTTTTATGTTTAAAGCAATAAAATGTTAGTGATTGACATTTCATAAACACAAAAAATAAAGTTGTTAATAAATTATGCATCTTATTTAAGCTGCTAAGCTAATAATAACAAAAAAATACAATTACAATTACAAAACTATTAAACGTTTCTAATTGGGTCATTACTTTAATTTAGATAAAATTTGGAATGGTAAAAAATTGGCCTTATAATTTGACTTTTTATTTCTATCTGTGATCAATAAATTGAAAACAAAACTGCACCCCAATTTACAAATAATTTTACTATAATTCTAAAAACCAACACAGCTTAATCAGAGAATAGCCTATGTTTAATGCATGCAGTAAGATTAAATTTCTGGTTACTTGGGGTAATATATATATATATATATACATGAATAAAAACATTTCTATTGTAAAAAATGATAAACTTAAAGTAACACTGAGGTTATTCATAATAAGTTACTACACGAAAATAAATTTTTGTATGATCGTTAAAAGAATAATGCATCTAAATTAATTTTAGATTGTTCTTTCTTAATAAATGTTAAATATTAATAATAATAATAATAATAAATATAACGTTTTTTGTATTTAATTATGCATTTGTTTGATAACATATACTATAAACTAATTATATTTTAAAATTAGCATTTATATAAACGCAAAAAATAAATAATATTTACCGAAAAAAGTTACTTTTGATTACTTTAACGCAAACAGCTGCAAATGCGACAGGAAAAAGAGAAAGTTTCAAGTGTAAGCTTAACAGGCTAGTCTTTTAAAAAATTCCGATAACTCGGTTCAATAAAAAAATGATAAAGAGCTGAGTTTTCAATATACGGCATTTTAAAAATGTCAAAAATGTAAAGTGTAATTTAGTTTTTAGATGAAGAAGTAAATAATTTATAAGTAATATCTAATTAAAACATTATTTACCAATATATAAATCTACAGTAACAAACACGAGCACACTAATCTAATTAAGCCATGCAATTAAAAAAGTGGTTACATATATTAATACGTATTTTGTAACGTATAACTCAAAAACCATTCAGTAATTATAACATTTCTCAACATTGGTATTTTCTTTAGTAATGGATGTTGTATATATGCGTAATAGGTAATTGTATATACGCGTATTTTATTTCCAATGTTTTATTGTACAATACAAAATAAAATTAATTTCTTATATTATACTTTATATTTACAAAATATTTTAGATGATATAAGTACTTTAGATGCACAATCTGCCTTAGGGATTATAAACTATTAAAATAAAGTAAACAAATAATAAAAATTACATTTTATTTTATTGTTTTATTTACGTAAATCTTTAAATTAATTTTATTTTCTGTTTCTTCTTCTTATTATTATTATAAAATTTGGTTCAATTATCTTACAAGTATTTTAAATATTAAAGATGTAAAATAATATACCTTAGCTTTTTAATTTTGTAAGCAAATGGTTGTTTGACACTAATAAAAAATTACTAATTTACTGTAAGTACATTAAAGTGCATGGTACCGTCAAATTCGTAAAAAAAAATAATTTAATTTTAAAAGCTTTGGATATTACTCATAATTTAATATACACAATTTTTTCTTTTATAAATTTAGGTGCTTATATATAATAATTAGAAATACACGTAATCTATTTTATTACGTTTCACTCATTATTTTTGCTACTGTAAATGATTTACGAGAAACATTTTTTAGAAATGAACATTATAACGAAACCAAAATTTAAAACCTAAAAGTAATTACTAATTAGATATCTAAGCTAAGGTCAACACCGATATTAAGGTCCAACTATTCAACCACCCCAATGTTTTAATACTAAACTGAAAAATATTAATGATTAAATGTGAAATTAGAGTATTGTTTGCTAATGGTGCTTTTATTAAAGTATTTAAACAGATAGAAATCAGAAATTAAACCATAATGGCAGTTAATAAATAATTGTTCTAAATTCAGTTTTTATCAATAAAATTTAATACGTATTTATAGTTGTAAAAATATAATATTTAATAATAGAACTTTTAATATTAAACAATTAAACACACAAAATAATACTCGTAATACATTACCTAAATAAAATACATGAGTATTTATAAATAACGTAACACGTGATTTTCGGGAATAGATAAAGAAATTGATTTTATATCTTGTATTAAAAAAAATAAAACACATTCAACGTAAAACATTGTTCACAGGTACCTACTTCAATCTGGCATCTTCTTTGTTTTCCAGTTCGCGTGCTCTGACCAAAACTTGTTGGATAATTTCTTTTTCCTTGGTGCTCAATTTCATTTGACCCGTTTGAAATAAAGCTAGCTCGGTTGTCGAATCTGTCACATCGGCAATTGTCATAACGGGCTTGTTTTGTTCATTGGTTGCATAATCCGAATAATTTTGTAGCACAATTTTGGGCAAGCACGTTTCTGACGCCGTTGAAGCGGACGAATGCATATTGGCTGTGCTAGGTTCGTTCGACAACGTTTGATTGCGATGCAGCGATTGACTTCTCTGACGCGTTAATTTATAATGATCGATTTCGGAATTAGAATCTTGACTCAATTCATTTCCCATATTTATCCAATTTTATATTAAAAACAACAATTAACACATTTCTTCATTTTTACTTAAGCATTGACAAATACGAATGTTTACCAAATCCATATAGATATGTCAAAGTATATTTGTTACATGCGTTTTTAATCAAGATTAAACTCTATTTTATTGGAATTAAAATGGATCAATATTTTTTCCCAAGCTAACTGTGGACCAATAAAAAACAAATGACCTTCAAAATTGATTAAAGCTAACTGGTGAGTAGTTATATTTCTCTATTTCTAAGTCTATCCAATCATACGAATTATTGATCTCTCATCAATTTACATTAAACTAGATTGTATAATGGGAAAAATATATATATATATATATATATATATATATATATATATATATATATATATATACAGCTTATTCTATTAATTTTTTCCTTTTTAAAAATTATTCGTTTTAAATGTGTTTTAGCATGTAAACATATGAATGCATTCACTTGTTTATTTCATAAATGAAATACTTCAAATTATTGATTTAGACAACTATGTTTTCTATAATTCGAAATAGTAAGCTGTTAAAATAAAATTTAAAATATTAGTTTAGATAAGCTTATCATTTTGTACAATTCTTGTGTGTGTTTAATTGGACTTATATATATTATCGGTTTTATTTAGTGTAAAACAAAAGCTTGTAAATCTGAGTCTTTGAAATAGTAAATTGTTGACAAATAAACGTACTAAAACATTAACAAAAATTTACATTAAGGTAAAACAGTAGAACTATACAGTAGAAAAACAGACACTTTTAATCCAATGTTTTATTATTAAAAACAATAAAGGGCTTAAACAAATGAAATCTGAAAAAAACGTTATTTGAAATGCATTGTTATCATATGGTAATCTAGTTAAACAACGCTAGATTGGAACTTGGATTAAGATTAGTTCGATTTTCATTACAAGCACTAAATGCGGGTCTTAACTTGGCCTTCTAATATGTTCACTTATTTAAAAATGTTTTTTGTGAAGCATACAAGTAGTAGCAATTAAATAAATACATATTATTATATTATATATTATACAAAACCCTTTTGCTTTAAAAATAAGCATAGGGCAATAAGATAACAATTACAGGAAAACAACAACAACAACAAAGTCTTGTTAGCATTGAAGATTCTGCAAATCAAAGATTAATATTCTTTTCGGCTTTCACTCAACCCTGTCATCTGTGTAACTTTGTCATCTAGATACGTGCGATCACTTCTTTGCCGTTGGCTGCCAGAATGGAGTTCTTTTGATTGTTTCCGTAGCAGTATATTTTTTTATGAAGACGCTTAAACTCTCCTCCTTTATCCAGACTTGGGACTGGCTAAATTGAATCATTCCTAATCCAAACTAGACGGAGTTAATAAATACATAAATAAACAAAATAAATAAAAACTTGTATTCTGAATTGTCCATTTTCTAAGTTATTGTACAAATAATAAAACTATTAAATTGTTTGCAAATATTCATTTACTAAGGAATTTAAAGTAATAAATAACACTTATATGGTACCAGTACTTGTATTTAAAGTAATACTATATTTAGTATTTGATGTGAAAGAAGCGCCTTAAACCACTGAGTTACAAGTAGATGATCTTGGCTTTTCAAAATTATTATTTATAGTGAATCTAGTAAAATTATTACTCAAATGAATAATCCCTTACAAAACCCATTAATAAATATTTTACTATTGTATATATTTTAAAAATTAAGTTTACATAAGTTTTAAAATTTTTTACATGGTTATATTCTAATTGTTTCAGCACTGCGACATAAAAGCTAAATAATAAAATAATGCTAAAATTATTATTTTGATTAACTTTAGTGCAAATTTTAGTTAATATATGATGTATATATATATATATATATATATAAATTTAAAAATTCGATAATTTTACTAGTTTAAAGCAAATGTTATCAATGTATAGATTAACTGTTATGTTTACATTAATTAAAATTGTTCATTATTTTATAAATTTTATGTTACACTAAATTATTTATAACTATGTAGAAAGTAAAAACTTGCGTTTTATTATATACATACATATATATATATATATATATATATATATATAATAGATGATTTATTAATTGTTTTTTTAATTTACATTTGTTTAATTATTTTTGAATTATTAATTATTATAGAGTAGCACATTTACCAAATCTAAAAAATAGATATTATCCAAATTTGAATATTCAGCGGTTTGTTTGACTGGACATTCTAGTATATTTAACACTTATTTAGTTAAAATAAAATAAGATTATTGTACTATTATATAGAGAAAAATAACTTTTATTATATTGCTAAATATAATGATAATTAATATTATTTAAAAAAATACAAATACAGTAACTAAATTGCATAACATTAATCATATTTCAAGTCTTCGTGTTGCCACTCAATAAAGAACTTTGTTCAAATATGCGAATTTGTACATATTGCGGAATGTTTACATTAAACCTTGAAGAAGCAATCAAGTTAAATTATAATTTTAGTCTACATTTATGCAAATGCATAAAAACGTTCGATATTTAAATCAGAGATATTTTTTAACAAACTTTATGAAATAAAATGTATGTTGACGAAAATTGTTATTGATATTTTCTGTTGTACAAAAATTTATCAATAAAATTTTATTATTAAATTATATATATATATATCAGGATAGAGCTTAAACTATTGAAAAGTGCTTCAAAAAACCTATAATTTTAAAAATCAATTGTCCTTAATACGCAATTGGAAACATTAATCAAAGTGCGTTTAACAATAAATGTATGCTTATTTTCAAGTGCCTCAATCATTCTTTTTTTTAATTTTGGCAATACATAATTATTTTACTCAAACATGATAAAGTTACATTACAATTTACGTCCCATATTGTTTATTATTTTGCTAGTGATTTTGCAAATTGAGGCATATGGAGTTAGCAGAATTTTATTGCCCAATAATAATAATAATAATAATAACATTTATCATGTTAGTAATGTTGAAACGGCAAAACAACTTACCAACAAATATTTAATTAAGGATAATGAATGTGAAGAACGTTTGACTGTTCTTGCAAACGAATTAATTAAAGAAAAATATAAAATAAGAAAATTGTTAAAATACATTAAACACAACCATCGAAAACCAATGCATCAAACTTCTAAATATCTCAGTACGCAGAATACAAATGTAAAAAACGATGAAAGTCAACAAGAAAGTTATGTAACGCCAAAATATTTTCCACAATACGGAACGAGTGTCCATCATAGAAAGCACAAAATTGTGTCAAAAAAAGCAATAGATAATGATGACGATGTGAATGAAAATGTGGATTCGAATAGAAGGGAATTGTCTAAATCAAAAACAAAGCCTCATTCAAAAAAACGTCATCGTCCAAAAAATCCAATGCCAAAATTTAAACCAACATCTAAAATTATTAAAGATGTTGCTCTATTACAAAATTTAAACAAAACAACATTGGTATGTCCAATAGTAATAATAACTATAATAATGGTTTTTTTAAAATTGAGTACATTTTATTGAATTAGTTAACTTATGATAGACTTTAATTGTTGATATTGCACAATTATTATTATTATTATTATTATTATTATTCAATTAATGTTTATACATTGCAGTTACCCTTTTACTCTTTTGCTTTTATTATTTGTTTATGTTTTATGTTTTCTACTTTGAATGTTTTACGAGAAACATCTTTCAGCAGTAGACATTTAAGCGAAGCCAAACGTGGGCCCGCATTCTAGTGCCGTTGATGGAATTCGAACCCCAATGCCCACCGAGGTCCGAATTCGAGCGCTGTACCGTCAGACCACCCCGGCCAAGTTTTCTACAATCTACCAATCTTTTTGATTATTTATAATTGACTATTCTAGATCCGTTTTTGTTGTTTTTTTGAACGGCAAATTTAGTTAGTCTTATGACTGGTTTAAAAAGGAAGAGGGTTTAAGTTCAATGTTAGCAACCAGGCCTGTCTATAAAATTAAATTGCTACAAAAAGGTGAATGCATGATTTCAATAAGGGGGTTTTAAGAAATCCGAATAGAATTTCAATCTTTCATACACACAATCTTTGTTGACAATCGTATAGAACAATTTTCTTGCCTGATTCTTTTTGAAGAAGAAGGTTTTTAAATAAATAAATATTAAATAATTTTGTTTGTCTAATTGGAATGTAATTATACAGTAAATAAAAGTCAGTACTTTTCGTAAGCTCAATGTTTATTTATAGACTGATAAGCAAAAAAATTAAATTTGCATGAAACATAATTAAGCATATTTTCCTTAATTTGTTTAAATTCAAAATCTGTCACTTTTGAAAAATTTTTAATTTTTTTATTATTATGTTGGTTAACAAAATACTGCATACCAGTTGCATATGTACATATTGACATAGGAGCATTCACAATTATGCAAGTTTTAAAATAATGAATTTAATTCATTTAATTAATTAATTTAAATGTTTGCATAAATCAACAATTATTACAAACGACTTGAATTACAAAATCAGATAGGTTATTCTATTTTCTTCTGTAACACACATTACAATTTTATGCTACAAGTTTGTTTACGTTTAAAATTAATAATTATAGTTTATATATTAAATTTTTTACAGTCAACCCAAAACGTATTGTTTCTAACGCAAAAATGTAATGTTAAAGAAATTTTCGTAATGTATTTTTAAAATATTTTAAATCACTATTATAAGATGAGCTACCACCTAAAACGTTTTATTATCAGTTTAATCCCCTTATTTATTTTTTTTTCTGTATTTGTTAATTGATTGTGTCATAAGAAACATCTGTCAATAAGTAGACATTTTTGTAAAAACAAACAATGGCCCGAGTTGAGTGCTTATTTTAAAATATGAATCTGTGACAGTACAAATTTAACACATTTGCTCTTTGTTCCAATCCGGTACACAGACACAAATACACACTTATTGATGTGCTGGGGTAGTCAGTGGTACATTGCTCGTCTTGGACCTAGGGTTTTATCTCGACCACCGTTACTAAATGCATCTTCACTGAAATGTCCACTACCAAAGATGTTTCCCGTAAAAAATTATATATATATATATATATTTTATTAGTATTTTCAAAACGTTTTAATAAACACTTTAGGGTTTTTGGTATGTTTATAAAAAAAATTAACAAATAATGAACTAATACAATTATGTTTAATTACTGAACTTTTAAAACATTGAAATAATTATTTTGTTTTGTTTGTTTAAAAACAAACAATAATTTATTAAAAATAAAACTGTAATTTAACAAATACAAAGCAAAACAAAACAATTTAATTATGTATAGTATTTTAGTCTGTTTTTAACAAAACACCGTTTAGAACTTATTCTACTGTTAATTGCAATCTTTAAACAATTTTTGCGGTTAGTGTAGTTATCTGGCTTAAACGTTTCTAGTTTTCATATAATTTATAATAATGACTCAGTTTTATCGTATAATATGTAGTAATATATGGTGTATAATATACAAACGCATTAGTGTTGGTAGATATTACTGCTTATTGAAAAATGCACATTGAATGTGGTCAGGTTTACAATCAATGGTTGGGTGTTATTGTTAACATAAAATAGAGTAGAACGTCAAATATTAAACAAATACAACCTATGTAGAATTCTTCAATAACCAATTAACTTTATGTATTATGTATATTAACATTCTTAATAATAAATAAAATCACTCTTATTGTATTTACATATTCTGAGCAGTTTAGTATACTTTTAATCAAGCTGTTAATGTAATCTTACGTAATTTCATTTAAAACAAAAATTTATGCATAAATAAATATTTTGCAAATTTAATTATATATATATATATATATGTATATATAATACTTTTAGACATCAGTTAGTAAAACAGAATCTAAACTACTTCAAGCCCCATTATTTGACAACATTTATAACAAAAAACAGAAAGTAAACATGGAACTTAATAACCAAACGAAGGGATCAAGTTTAAAGCAACCAATTGAAGAAAACGTGCTCAATTTTATCCAAAATAATAAACCACTACAAAATCTACGTATGTTTGATTATTTTCTATTTTGAATTCTGTTGAACAATTTTCCTTTTTCTTTTTCATAATATTTATACATTTTGTAAAACATTCTTATTTCCATTTGGACACATAGCACAAACGGATAAAGACCTGTATTCAATGTTAATAGTAGAATTAAATTTTTGATTACCACCATTTTTATATATTTTTTTAATTTTTATTTTTTTAATTTTTTATTACTTTAAATTTTTTAAGGGAAACATCTTTCAGCAGTAGAAATTGTAGGAAAGCCGAACGTGGACCCAGATTTAATGCCGATATTGGGATTTGAACCCATACCCACCCAGGTGTAAATCGAGCGCAGTACCGTTATATATATATATATATATATATATATATATATATATATATATATATATATATATATATATATATATATATATACAGGTTTAAAATCTAGTTTACAAAAATGCATATTTAAAGAGCTAAATAATCACAGTTAAATGAATTTTAGCAACATTTTTTTCTTACAGTAATATACACAAGGTGACACAATAGGAGACACAACAAAACAGATTAACTAATTTTGCATTGTCACAATGTGATGTGTATACAGAAAAGCAAATTTATTATTTTTTTATTGTCATTATTATTGTTGCTCAATTTTTTTACACGTAAAACGTTTAATCAAATGAATATTCTAACAATACCAAACGAAGGCCTGCAGTTAGTTCCCATAGTGGCACTTGAAGCTATGTTTACTTAATTTTGAGTCCAGCGCTATACTACTAAACTACCTTTGTACATTACATTAATTTTTAAAAATAAATTAATAAAAAACCTAATTTTGTAAAAACAATATTTTACATTTAAACAGAAGCAACTGAATATTATGCAAAACCTAGCATCAAGTTCAAGGAACCTTATGTAAATCAAGACGTAACTGCTAACAAACAACTTCCTACGCATAACAATTTACTTTCTAATGTAACAAATATTTATAATGAAGAAACTGGTAATGCAACTAAATCGATTGCTAATGCAGGACCTTGTAAAGAAGTTAAGTGTGACAAGGTGTGCGAAAATGGTTTACAAAAATTGAATGTTTTAACCGGTTGCTTAACGTGCGAATGTTGTTCATCAATAGACTGCAACTTAAAATGTGATTATGGATTTGAAGCCGATACTTTTGGATGTCCGTTGTGCAAATGTCTTGATTCAGACTTCTTAGTATAATTGTTTACATTAAAGATTTATGTAATAACAAATTTTAATTAATATATTTATGCATACTACTTTGAATGTTTTACGGAAAACATTTTTCAGTAGTGGACATTTTAACAACGCCGAACGTGGGCTCGCATTTAATGCCAGTGGTAGGATTTAACCCATGCCCACCCAGGTCTAAGTCGAGCACCGTACTGCTAGACTACTCCAGCACATTACATTATTAATTAATAACAATAATAATAATAATAATAATAATAATAATAATAATAATAATAATAATAATAATAATAATAATAATAATAATAATAATAATAATAATAATAATAATAATAATAATAATAATAATAATAATAATAATAATAATAATAATAATAATAATAATAATAATAATAATAATAATAATAATAATAATAATAATAACAAAAATTACAAACAATAATATTTAAAATATGTCAATATACAAATAATAATAATAAAATATATCAATATACAAATAATAATATATAAAATATATATATATATATATATATATATATATATATATATATATATATATATATATATATATATATATATATATATATATGTTATAATTATAATTTATAATTATAATTTGAAGATGATTTTTGTCCGCATATTTTGAACTAAAAATAATTTGATAGTTTTTATCTATAGATTTGCTTATTATAAATAAATCTTTAGTAATTTGAAGTTATATTAAGAAGAAAAAAATAAAAATAAAAATCTGTACAATAATTGGATATAAGTAAGCAATGTATAAAAACATTTATTTATTTTATTTTATGTTTGCTACTTTGAATGTTTTACGAAAAACATCTTTCAGCAGTGGACAATTAGCGAAGCCAAACGTGGGCCCGCATTTTAGTGCCGACGATGGAATTTGAACCCATGTCCACCGAGGTCCGAATTTGAGCGCTGTACCGCCAGACCACTCCGGCACATATTGTAATTAGATAAAATACACCTTTTTATATAAGTAACATAATAAATCCAAATTTCTTATAGACCCACAAAAATGCCGAACGTTGGATAGTTAAAGATATTGGAGATAGTGTGGATATTTTTTAAATTATTTTTAAAACCTTAAAAGTTTTTATTTTTCTTAAACTAATTGGTAAATTATTCCATACTTTACAATATTTAAATAAGAAACATTTTTCTTTTAGGGAATATTTTTATACAATTTACGTACTGTATATTTTCGATGTTTAAATTTATTTGCATCACGTTTTATTAAATAGTTCAAATTATTATTAAAAATTAATTTATGGGGTAACAATAGATTCATTTTTGTTCTTCTTAGCCAAAATTGAACAATTAAATTTTTTTTTGTAATCCCCATTTGATAAAAAACCAATAATCATTTTTGTAAAATATTTTTGAACATTTTCAATTTTTCTTAATTTTTTTGGAAGTGAAATCATAAAGGAAGCAACGTAGTCGTATACTTTAAAAAGGTGCCGTACTTTCTTAAAGAATAAATATATTGTTTGTTCATCTTAATAATCTTTTGTGCATTTGTTGGTGACATAGGATACATGCTCTAAAAGTTGTAAGTCTTTAGAGTAGAAGGTACCCAAGTCTTTGATCATAAGAATTGTTTCCATTTTTAGATATGGAAAAGGTGGGCTAATTATTATTATTATTATTATTATTATTATTATTATTATTATTATTATTATTACTATTATTATTATTATTATTATTATTATTATTATTATTATTATTATTATTATTATTATTATTATTAGTATTATTATTATTATTATTATTATTATTATTATTATTAGTAGTAGTAGTAGTAGTAGTAGTAGTAGTAGTAGTATGGTTGTTGGCTATAGAAAGATATATCTATGCTTATTTCAATTTAATAGTTTATACTCCAATGATAGCAATTCGATAAATATTGTATGTTGCGGTGTGTTGACTCAGAGTATCTATTCCTAACCGGTTAAGGATTAAGTGTTATTAATTTCATGTTTTCTTTTGAAGAATAGGTTAATAAGTTGTAAAATAACGTATGACTTATAGAGAATATTGTTTATGTTATGAAAAATGGAGTTTCATAGGATATTATTGGTACCCTGATAGACTGAGATTGGAAACGGCTGGCAGAAATTATGAAAGACAGTAAATGTTACTTAAATTGTTAACATTATAAAGTTTGTTACTTTTTCTTTACATATTCATGCACTTTAATTAATAAAATTGTTTTTTAACGTATTATGTGTTTTTGATTTAAATTTTAGTAAGTGGCGGTATTATGCTTTATTGCAAGAAAAAATGTTATATATTATAATTAGAAATTATTGCTGAGAATAATTATTTAATGTGTATTACTAACTTATTATTATAGGTATGTATTAGTAAAAGTTAGATATGTATAAAATAAGTAACTAAAGCAGGATGCTACAAAGTATTACTGTACTTCCATTTTCCCACACCAACAGTCACTATTTGTATCAATTAAAACAAATATTTCCCTATATGTTATTGCGCTAGTGACGTTGGTGATATAAAGTAAAAAAAGGATAGGACTTAATTCGCTATTTTGTATGACTACGTTATTAATTTTTTGAAGCCTAACACTTGATTTCTAACTTTGACCACTTGGGTTCTGTGTGTAACAAACCATTTAACTATAAAAATAGTGGGTTAACTATTTCTTTTGAGTTGATTTTTTAGATGAGTTTATTATAGAGTACTTTGTCAAATGCTTTTTGTAGATCGAGGTACAAGACGATAATTAATTTTTCTTGGTTTTACTTTTGTGTGACATAGTCAAACCATGGCACGTGGAGGTGAACTTTTTATAAATAAATCCATGTTGGGATAGATTAAATAAATTGTTGTTTATCAAGTGATTTATAATTTTAAACTTAATTATTTTTCCATAATACAAGAGATTATTAATGAGGTCATGTTTATAGGTTTAGAATTATTCATATCTGTTTAATCTCCGCTATTAAAAATGAATGTGATATATGATTTCTTCCAGATTTTGTACTGTTGCTATCTATCAAACCAGTTTGAAATAGCTTGATTAATATGAAGGGGGAATTCTTGGCGTCTATATTTTATTATGTTTGTCGTCATATCGTTCGGGTTAGAGCTATTTGAGATTTTAAATAATCGGATCACTTTTTTAATATTATCTGGAGTAAGGTTATCTTCTTTTAAAAAATTAAGATTTTTTGTTTCTTTGAAGGATCCATTAGTAGTGTGAGTATTTTTAAAAAAACACGTATGTTCGGTTGATTTTTTACAGAGACAGGAGAATGTAAATTTCATTTTGAATAATCCTGCTTTATCTACAATGATTGTAACGTGTTTTTTATATTTATTTTCTCCGAGATGTTAAATAAGATAACATTGCATGAACGTTTTAGTTTGTCTATTATTTTCAACAATATGGAATCGACGATTGTATTAATGTCGTAAGCTGTTATTGACATTTGCAAGATGGCTGAGAGGCAGTAATTTTTCTAAATTGGTACAAAGGTTATTAATTTTAGTTTTTAAATCCAATAAATCATTGTTTTTTTATGTTTTTTATCTTGGCTTGGTCATCTTTAAAATAAGTAGGGTCACTTACGATGTCTGTTAATATATATTTACATTTATAGCCGAAATCTTGTTAAATTTATGCATAATATTATCAAGAGTAACTTTAGAATTACTTAAATCTATTAAATTAGATTGATCTATTTAAAATTTTAGATGATAATAATGAATAAATGAAATATAATTAAATATATTTTTATTACAATAATATAATAAACAATTTTTGAATATTAATTAATAATAAATCCTGTAGTTAGACTTTAATTTTTTTAAATTTATCTGACTTTGACTATATAATTTATATATATATATATATATATATATATATATATATATAATGTTTTATTTTTATGTTTATTACTTCGAATGTTTTACGGGAGACATCTTTCAACAATGGACATTTAAGCGAAGCCAAACATGAGCCCGCATTTTAGTGCCGACAATGGGATTCAAACCCATGACCCCTGGTCCAAATCGAGTACTGTACCGCTAGACCACTCCGACACAATAATAATGTTTTTAATGTTTTTTAATGTTTTCTATTTAATTAAATATTAATTAAAATAGTTTTTAATTTTATAACAAATGTTAATTTTACCGAAAATGCATTTTTGTAATCTGATTTTTTTCTCTACTTGCATTTTATAATTATTGTTGCACAATTGTTATTATTTAGTCAATTAAACAATAACCGTTCCAATTGTTTACAAAATAAACTTTGTTTACATTTTACTAACTAGTCAAAATATGTTATTAACAGCAAACATTTTCAGTTTCATACTTCAATGTTTTTCAAAATATTTTTACCAAGTAAATAATTTAGTGCAACTAAAAATTACTTGCATTTAGAATTTATATTAAAATTAATTTTTTTGTTATTAAAATATAATTAAAACAAATTAGTCGCTAAATTATAACAAAACATAATTAAAATAATATTTTTTAGTTCATTCTTAGCATAGTCCTGTGACAATATTGAACATAACAGTGTGATTTTTTTTTGGTCAGACACAACAAATTATTTTGTAATGACAAACGCTTAATATTAATATATTTTAATGGTATTTTGTAACTTAACAATCTTTTTCAAAGATTTTCTAAAAACACTATTAAAAGCCTTTATAAAATTAATAAAATTAACTGTAAATAATTGCTTGACAATGTTCAATAATGTTATGAAAAGTTAGTATTTCCTAAATACAACTTTTTTTCTTTTTAAAACACCTTACTAAAATTTGATAATAGGATCATTTTGAGCCAATTGTGTTAACCATTCGAATTTTTTTTGAAAAGAGGAGAAACAATTATTTTTTCATTTAAATTATTTTTTCAGTGTGTTATGTGATATAGAATAAAGTTAATGGGTAAGCTTGAATGCTATTAAACCACCTCAACGTTGGAGCATACCTGCGGTTACCTTGTTTAATTTTTTTGCTTTTTTGTGTTTTAACAATTAAATTATATAAAGCACTTCAGCTACAGAAATGTCATTAATATATATTTTCAGCTTTTTAACATATTTATATCGGTATAATTAACTAACCTATAAAGTTATTTGGCGTCGGTTAGTTAAATATTATTTTAACCCATTTGAATAATTGCTTATTATTTGTTAAAAATAAAAGACTATTTTTTCCTTAATTGGAATGTTAGTGTTCTTTTTAACTCCTGACAGTTGTTTTATAATTTTATACAGAGACTTAGAGTTATTTTTTGTTGCCACGTTATATGTTTTTTCTAATTTAATTTTTAACTAATTTTATTTGTTATTTCTTTTTTCATCTTGTTTATCTAAAGTTTTGTAGTAGTTATTAACTATTTTTTAAATAACAGGATTGTCAAAATGATGTTTTTTTATTTTTCTTATGTTTAATTGAATTTTACAAAACTGTTGATACCTATTGTTTCTCGGTAGAGCCGTATTTTATACTTAACACATTTGTTTTATTGTCGATATATATTTTTAATTTCCATTGTTTAACAGATTTTTCTACTTGTTGCAGTTTTTAAAATTTTTTCTTACAAATTGTAGAATTGGTTTAAGATATTTGGCTGCTTAAATTACACATACAAAGAATAAAGTAAGTTTTTTTTTTGTTTTTATGCATTTTAAATAAAATTTTCTCATAATAAATTGCAACCTAAACTAACATTTTTACCATGATATGCACTTACATATTGCAAAAAAATATCGCTATTTTGTGCTATTACAAATATGGTTAATCTTGTTTGCTGTGTTTTCAAATGGAAAAAACTAGTTTATCTAATGTATATTTTAAGGGTGTTAATGTGTTTAATAATTATTATTCTTTTTTAATCAATATAAAATTTTTGTACATTCTTTGTTATAAATTTAATTTTGTCCTATAGCTAACTCCTTTAAAATGCTACTGTTTTTAACCAGGAGTTTAATAGTAAAACGTTCTTAATTATCATCCTTATTAACTAAAACCTAAAGATTACAAAAGTCTTTTTAAATCTACCAAAAGATTAACAATTGTTTATTTATTAAGAAAATATTAATCAGGATTCATTATTTAAAATTCAGGATTGTACACGAGATAAATACACAAAAATTTTTTTTAGTACTCAGTTCAAATTATCAAGGGGGAGGTGCGTTAAAGAAAAAGATGTTGCAAAAACAATTTTGTAAATTAAGACAAAAATCAAGGTAGATTGTGAAACAATTCATAATTATGGAAAGTAAGCAAGATGACAAGAATACAAAAATTTTAAAAACACAAGTTTTGTTTTAAAATGCAAAAACACTGCAATAATCTTCAAAAAAGAAAAAAAATGAGATAACGCTTCACTTAATGTGCAGTGTGAAGCAAAATGTAATTAAATTTAATGTTTTCACTAAATAAAAAATAATGCAAAAAAAAATGTCATGTATGTTTATCCATTTGAAGTAAAACCGTTATAGATTTGTATAAAGCCCTGCTTTTTATCCTTTTATTAATGACCTGCCTTCCGTTGTTTACTTAAACATCTTGCTCTACGCTAGTAATGTTAAAATTTGAGAAATTAACCATGAATTTCTGCAGAAAACATATATATTAGGTTGGTTAAAAATCCTTTGCATTATAATCCTTCTAAATACAGGCTTTTTGGAAGATTATCAAAAAATGTTTTTATTTCTTTTTTTCTTGACCGTTTGCTTATTAAATCGATAAACTCAATTAAAAATTTAGGTGTTACATGTAAATTATCTTTTAATTTCACGACTCACAATGCCAAAACAATTGAAACACGCTACAAACTTATTAAGTTTTTTAAGTGGAATTTACGTAATATACCTTCCGTTCTACATGCTGTACCAAAGACCATATCTAGAATACTGTGCCTAAGTAATTACTACAGTACTAAAATGTAATATATATAGGTCAGACAGTGTAAAGTAAACTACTACTAAATCGTCTCGAACCCTCCACAATTTACCATGCCAACAATTCTTAAAGCTGTTTCCTTTAAGTAATAGACTTTCTGGGGTAATTATATTCTGACGTACTAGTTTATTTATTACGGTATTATTTACTTTTTATTTATCAGGTTAAAACGTTTTGAAAAAACATTATTTAAAATTAAACAGAGTATTTTCCCGATTAAGAAGTTATTACATTTTGGAATTAGTTAACCTCTCACTTTGTCTCAGCCTCGACACTTAAACCAGCAAAATAACTTATAATCAATATGCACTGTCCAAATTTATTTAATTTGATCATATACTTTATTTTTTTATTTTATTATTATTTTATTTTCAGTTCTCTATTTAATAACGATAGTATCTACAACCGGAAAATTTCTTGTACTGAACACGTATAGTAATTTGTAACATGTAAAACAACTTTTTAAAGTTTTACTGTTTAAAATGTAATTAAATTAACAACAAATCTACTTTTGTGTATGTACAATATACATATAAATAATAAAAAAATGTGAAACAAACAAAAAATTATTAATTTAAAATAAGAATTATATATATATATATATATTAATTTAATAAAATACTAATATTTTTTATTTAATATAAATATTTTTTTTTAAATTAATTTTATTATTTTTTTATTTAAATTAATTATTTGTTTTATTAAACTAATTTTGTTAGTATTTATGTTAAAATTAGAGAAAACATTATTTAAATTAGTTTGCTTAAGGTTTTTGTCAAGTAAGTATAATTTGAAGTTGTAAATAGTATTTAAATGCATTATTATTAATATTTAATTATACGATTACTTAAATGAAATATCTATGTATATTGTTTACTCTAAACCAGGTATATTATTAAGTGTTATAATTTTAAGTATATAATGATAAATAATGTTAATTTTTTTTTAAAGCATTGGGTTTATTTCTTTTATTATGTTTTTATTATGTTATGTTATTAAATTTAATTAATAATTTTAAAACTAAGTACTTTAGAAGTATTTTAGGTTGTTAATTGTATTAATAGAAGTAATTATTATTATTATTTTGTGCATCATTTTATGTTTGTTAATATAATATTAATAGTAATGTTTTTTAAGTTAAAATATTTTTATTAATTATATTTTTTTGTGTTTTAATTTGTTAATAAAAAATGTTGATTTTATTTAAAATTATACTGTTAATAAAAAAATTAAGTACAATTAATTTTTTGTCTTTATTTTTAACAAAATTATTTTAATTATTATTTAAAAATTAAATAAAATAATTTTATTAATTATTTTATATTGTTTTATTAATTGTATTAAGAATGCCCAAGGATTTGCTATCTGAGCTGAAACAGGTAATGTCATTTTTAGTCATAACTTCTGCTTTTTAACAGAATAATGAACTACCAAATGTTACACCTCAATCATATTTTGAAGAAATACCTAGTGACGGAACTACAAATGTAGATGAATTTCTTGCAGAAGTAATGTTCTTAGTTTATATAGTTATTATTAGATTGCTTCTATTCGTAAATCAATTGAACAAATTAGTTATAACGTTAATCAAGTTAAAGCAAAACATTGTGAACTTTTATCGACTCCTCAACAAAATCCCCGTAAGTTATGTATAGCAATTTAAAAAATATTTTGTTTTATTGTTTATTATTAAATTAAAAGTTTTTATTTAAACCCGTGTAACAAGTTAACAGGTTAAATGTAAATTTTAACACGTGGGTCAACATTGTGCATGGGTTTGAAAAGAATAATCAAAAAAAGAATTAATGCATTAAAATTATTGACACAATAATTAATTTTTTTAAATTAAATAATATTACATTTTATTATAAACGTGAATATTTTAGTAAAAGTAGTACATTCTCTATGATAGGTAACATTTTAAACATAAAACTGAAATTAAAATGTTTTTAACAACAAACAATACGCTGAACACAAAAACGGTTTGCTTAATAATAAAACAGAAAAAATAATTTGTAATAACTTGATTATATTTTTTTAACTGTTAACAATTTAAAACCATTTGCTAAATTATAAAATTTTATTATATATACGCCGGTGTGTGTTTGTAAAAATGATTAAATAAAATAAATAAATAAATTTTTACAAGTTTTTATAGTTTTGTCTAAACACCATTTTTGATCTTTTTTAGCAAATAAGAATAGTATTATACTAATAAAATGAGTTAACCAAATTTACGTATATATTTTAAGAGTTAATTTAAGTGTATCTATTAAGTCATTTATATAAATATAATGGTAATAATGTTGTGGTTATTTTTTAAGAAAATATTTAATTTATAGAAATAATATTTGATACGCTTTGTTTAATAAATTTAAATAGTTTCTAAATCTATTAATGGGTAATAGATGTACAATTTTTTAAACTTATTGTGAGTCCTAATAATGTGATTTTTAAAATAATAATAATAATAATAATAATTACAGGTTTAATTTTAAAGCTTTGTTTTTAAGCTTTAAAAATCTATTATTATTACAATTTATAAACATGACATAATGGTAGAAATACTAATATTATATTTCAGTAGCTTAGTTTATTCTATATTAACTGGAATGCTATTTTTGAATTTCAAATACGAATATTTCCAACATTTTTTAAACAAATAATTCAAGCAATTCATACACAACATTTATTAAAAAATAAAATTTAAGCAGCTAAAATAAAGTATGAACAGTTTTCGTTTATACATGTTTAGTTGTTAACACTTTTTTAACCTACTATAACATATTTCACTTGAAAATAAATCGTGTAACTGATAATCCCGTTTTCACATCTCCATATATATCTCCATAATTAATAAGTAAATAATTCTAATGTTTAAATGTAAGTGCCACTATAATTTGTTATAATTTACTATCAAAATATTGTTATACGCTTAATGAAAATATTTCTTATTACATTTTATTTTCAGAAACAAAAGCTGAATTAGAAGAATTGAATGATGATATTAAGCGACTTTCGGGACAAGTTAGAATTAAATTAAAATGTAAGTTATATATATATATATATATATATATATATAACCCAATAGGAGACAAATATCAGCTGTTTTTGTAATCTCGTAATCTGTTTGATATTTGATGACGCCAAAAAATGTCATAATACTTCTAAAACATGAGCAATAAAAATTATTTATCATTTTACAACTCTTGTCTGTTTAGTTCTACGTTTTATATACATGTAGGGCTCTAGTAATAACAATTGACATATACGAAAAAAGTTCTTTTCAGGTGGATGGAAGAATATTTTTAAGTGCATAAAGATATGTTATAATTTTTCCAATTTTGGTTTTAGAATTAATTTCAGTTTTTTATGTTTTATGAAGTTTACTTTTCAGATGTGTAAAAGAATCGATAAATTTAATATGTTTTTTGCTAACTTAAGTGAGTATATAATCATTTGGATTTGTTTGGAGCTTGTTTGTTTTCTGACAGATGGTATATAGTCCATTTCACCAACTTATGTCACAAACGTTTTGTTATATCTTGCATTATATTTAGTTTTTTACAAGCTTAACTGATACCATTGGCAAAAATTAAATAAAATAATATATTATGGTTATACTAGAAACCATACGTCAAGTTATTTGTAAACTATGTCCCAATGAAATAGAAATAGAGACTGTGATAAAATGTATTCTTGACTTAGTCCTGTGAGAATTTCAAACAGTGTGACTGCTGTTATTCCTAACATAACAACTCGAACTCATACCTACCCAGGTTTGAGTTGAACGTTGTACCGCTAGACTACCCCGGTAATGATTGCACCGTTTTTCCTTCCACATAACTACTGTCAAACCATTTTGGTTTATTAATTTTAAAATCCAATAATCATAAAACACTTTATTTACACAAATGTCATCAATGTATACTTCTATTTTCTTACTGATTTTCTATATTTTTATTTATATCTGCAGGAGTATTTGGTGTAGGCTGCTTGAGTAATGCTTAAAAATACTCTAACCATCTGAGTCAATGTTCATTATCTTTTAAAACTAAACAACAATCTTCTCCCTTGATTGGTGCTGTTTCTAACTCCTAATAGGTAGTTTTACAATTTTATACTGAGTCCTCAAATTGTTATTTGCTGTCACCGCAGTTGCAACCTTTTCCAAAGGTTTCCAAACCGTTATTTCTAATTGGTGTTGAAAATTTACGATACAGGATATAAATCAATAAACCACGTGATTATATTCTATTCACTAATTACAGTATAATTGTATTTATGTTAAGATGTGTGTGAAAAGTCAATGACTTGTGTATGTTGTTTGTTAATCGTTTTACATACATACATTTAAAATGAAACAGAAAGTATCCGGGTTAAGATTATGTCATCTCGCATATAATATGACCTATTCATTAATTTAACAATACATATAATATAATGAATGATACATTTTAAATAAAAGTGTATGTATTTCAATCTGGTTGGAGTAGTTATTGTATTAAATGATTATAACTAATTTAACAATTTATTTAGTTAGCAATTAAATATTTACACGTTTAGGGTTTAACTTGTTAAATATGTATAATGGTTTACATATTTGCGTGATTAATACTATTATGGTATAAAACCTTTTTGCTTTGAAGAGTATGGGGCAACAAGAGTGTTCCGCAAGATTGTAGATCAACATTTTGGCTTTGAAGATTGTGCATGTCAAAGATTGAAATTCTATTCGGATTTCATACCAAACCCTGTCACCGGAATTATGCTGTTTTCACTTTTGTGCCATAATTTAATGAAATGGTGTCCTGTTGTTGTTTCTTTAGAAATATATTTTTTACATAATCTCGGTTGCTAATCTTGCATTCATAGCCTTCTTTTTTTCTCAACCGGACCTGGGACCGACTATGGTAGAGTTATATAAATAGACACTGAACAAGTGACAAACGATGGTAAAAAGTTTAAGTATTTGGTGTTCAGTTAACGGCTTTTACCATGCAATAAATGGTACGAGTACAATTGTAACGATTTAAAAGATCAAGTTCCAAATATTAATACGATTATTTGATGTAAAACGGAATGGTGTACTTGAAATAATGGACGATCTATTGGTTGTTACTTAGGCCTATGCAAACATAGCAGAAACTCAATTGTTGACCATTCCACATGCAGTTGAGAAACGAGTAGAGTTAGAGTGCAAATTTTAACTTTTAAAAAAATATTTTCAAAAAACACCAATTAAGGCAAAGAAGTGAAAGCAGCATAATTCCGATAACAGAATTTAACAAAATCCAAATTGAAGTTTAATCTTCGATATACAGAATTGTCAATGGCGAGCAACAGTATATCTCTTCAATAAAATATAAACACTGGGTTCGTAATTGGATACGATACACATTTACATACTGTTTTTCCTACTAAACTAATTATATATATATATAGTGTACAAACATAATAATTAATAATAAGTAAGCCATCGTAACCGGTCCTAAGAACGAAAGTCCAAGAAAGGAAGAGGGTTGAAACGTAAGGTTAGCAACTTGGTCTCTGTAAAAAAATTGGTAAAGAAACAACAAGAGGACTCAATTTCATTAAACTGTAGTAAAGATATGAAAACAGTAAAATTCCAACCACCGGGTTAGACAAAATCCGAATAGAATTTCAATGTTCGATATTCACAATCTTTAAAGCCAAAAATTTAATGTACAATCCTATGGAACGGTCCTGTTGCTTTGGTCTTCAGAGTTAAAAGATTTAAAATAAATAATAAATAATCGATAACAGTAAATATTGTAGATGAAAATTAATGAAAATTTTGTTTTTCTTAAAATGTTTGAAATTTATTTTGTTTAAAATATTTAGTAAATTTTTTCAAAAAACTGTTTATTGTTGCTGTACATGGTTAGAGTAAGAAAAATCGATATATTGATTTTTATGTTACAAATTTTACTTTACAAAGCACGAAAAAGCATTACTGCATTGTTACATCTGAATTAACCATTTAATAATAGACTTTGAGATGTTTAAGTTGATCAAGATATAAATTATTTATTTATTTTTAAAGCATTGAATATTATATCTTTTATGCGTTATATCTTTTATTTAATATTTAGAAATAATATTACCGTTTTTATCATATTTTTATGTGTATTAAACAAGTGTAATTTTTCTAGATTGTTTGATAAAATTATTGTGCATCTTAGTTTTTTAAATTCAAATTTAACAACTCCAAGAATTGGATAAACTCACTAACTTTAAATCTGCTATTTACAGTTACTAGGGTGATACAAATAACTTAAGCGCTTAACTTGCATCTACCTGAGCATAGATTCGAGTATCACTTTTGTTACTAAATGAGAGTCATTGTGTGGCTGTGCTATAAACGTTTCTTGTAACACCCCCTTCTCAATTAATATAATTGTAAACACTTGAGCTTCTAAAACTACATAAACTGATATATTGTGTTACTAATGTACAATATGTTCAAAAAATATTACCAATCATTTGTTATTATTAAGATATGTGAAGTGTTTTCTATTCCAACTATTGTATAACACCAATTTGCAT
Source organism: Cardicola forsteri (assembly GCA_025895645.1). Lineage (NCBI taxonomy): Eukaryota > Metazoa > Platyhelminthes > Trematoda > Strigeidida > Aporocotylidae > Cardicola > Cardicola forsteri. Next base: position 91,960 of record JAKXYG010000904.1, read on the forward strand.
AAATCAAAATATTTATTTAATGATTAGGTTTCTGTCAACATTACATTAGGCACATTATGCAATCATTTACATGGAATTTAAAATTGCAAAATGCATATTTGCATAATTTTTTGTACTTTCAATTTTTAAGCATGACATTAATTTTGTAAATTAACAAATTTTGGAAACTTGGTTTTATTTTTTATTTAAACAAATACTGATTAATATATCATAATGTACAGCTGCAGCATAATTTACGGTACCAAACATTATTTTTTGTTGTTGCATTGATTTACACGAATCTGAACATTGATGCATTTAATCTTTTAGTTTTCTTAAACTAAGTATGTTTACATTTGGTAAATCTGACAACTATATATATATATATATATATTGACTTTTAAAGATTTAAACATTTCAAAGCGATTACATTGTCTAAAGCTCTACTACTACTAACCTGCGCTACAGTGAGCATAGGTTTTAATTTCACCCTTGACATAACTTTAACAAAGTTATTAACACAAAAGAAAAACGATTTTCATGACAATGTTGTTATTATTGTCTTACATTAGTTGTCCAAAGGAAAGTTGCGCAGCATAATTTACGGTACCAAACATTATTTTTTGTTGTTGCATTGATTTACACGAATCTGAACATTGATGCAGTTGAAATATAATAAACAAATACTTGGCATGAGGTTTTGGATTACGAATTTGGTTTGAATCATCTACTGTGTTTTTTATAAATTAGAAATACGATTTTACGTCATACAACGTTTAATTTTTACACATTTTTAAAGCATTTTACAAAGACAGCTTCGGGGGCGGAGTGTATTTATCCAATATTCATTCAAATATAATGTTTTTTTAAAAAGAAAGATTATTATTATTATTACTATTTGTGATATTATAACTATTATTATAATTATGATTATGTTTATTAATAGGTTTTCAAGAATGATATATTAGAATTGTCAGATTTACTGAATAATAGATTTACATGGTTGAGCCAACCATGTGTACCGTAAAGCTGTTTCATTTTTGTTTGGAATTGTTAGTGGTGCATACCTTTCAAATCTTACACGAAACTGAATCCTTATTTTTATTATTATTATTATTATTATTAGTATTAGTATTATATTATTATTATTATTATTATTATTATTATTATTATTACTATTACTATTATTAAACTACTACTGACAAAACTAGAATGATTTAACTACTATTAACTTTAAATAATTTTTGAAATTCAATCTACTAGTTTCTTTGTTTTAAATTAAATACTGACTCAAAAATTTCAACAATTGTTTAATTTAATTGTTTTGTTTCTTTTTTAGTAGAATTTTTTAGACTACATTTTATTAATAGTCCTTTATGACACTCGAATATGTGGCAATAATATGTATTTAAAATTTTAACATAATCAATTTGATCAACTCAAAATATATGCATTTATATGTAGATGTGCGTTAATATTATCGATTAAATTTATACACATTTTATCAAATAAAACGCATTGATTTAGCTTATTTATAAATGCACATTTATTCGGAGATGCATTTATTTTTATTTGAATCTACATTGAATTTAATTAAACTAATATATTATAATTTATGTGGATATTAACAAAACACTGTAGATGTAATTATGTAACACCTAATTTAATTTACCTAAACTATACCAGCATTTAACAACAGGAATGAAGCTTTTTATAAGTAGATACTTTTGCGATTGCTTATTGTTTTCCTATTAAAACACATTAATTGTTTTAATTTTAATTAAAATTAATGTTTGTAAAATTAATATTAGTTAAACATCTATGAATCTAAAAGGATATAACATGTAAATAATACTCAAAAACTAAATCTATGAATATGTAACCTTTGAAATTTTATTTCTATTGATTATTAATTATATATAATCGTTTTTAAAAATGAAAAGTGTATTTAAAATAATTTTGTTATTAAAATGTAATTCAAATTTTATGAAAGAATGATGTGATAGAAATTACAGAACAACTTTAATTATTATTGTTATTATACTTGTTGCTACTTCTAAACTTTACTACATCTTACTGGGAACGTACGCATGTTCCAGTGTGACACTAATGAAGTGAATCTGTAGATATGTATGCCGATAAGGTGCTATTTGAAATATAGGTATTCTATGACTGCTTTAAATGTCTTTGTGTTGAAAACATTTGGCAATAAGGTTTATAAGCAATAGATTTGAAATCAAAGATGGTCTTTACTATAATACCGGTAGTCGAAACCAAATGTGTACTGTTGAGTATAGCGCTTTAGAAACAGATCTATTGGTATAATTACAAAGATATCGCATTAAAAATTGAAAATTATATATATATATATATATATATATATATATATACTACCGTTTCAAAAATTAGAGCAAAAATTTATAAGAGTATCAAATCTAAATTAATTTGATATGTCCAATTGTTTTTTCGTAAAGATAAATATTGAGAATTAAAAATAATGTCAATATTTAATAGTTCATTTATATATACTTAGAAATATTTATTTAAAAAGGCTGAGTCGGTCAAAATAGTATATTTTAAAAGCTACTTCAGTGTAAACGTGGCTAATGAGTTGAAGTTACATAATTTTTATAATAATTAACCTATTATTATTTTGTGTGCTTAAATTCATTAAAAATGAACAAGAACTAATCCTTATAATTGATGTTAAATGAACATTTAAATCTGCCCTGATTGTAATTATCAAAATAAACATTTAATTTTTCTAATCTATATAAAAAAAATTTTTTATTTTAATTTTTTTAACCTTGAGATTCCGCTTATCTGCTCATTTTGCTTTCTAGTTGCATTGTTTGTGAAATGGACAATAGTGATTAAATGTTGTCATCTTACCGAAAATGAATATCATGTTATTAAAGAATTAAAAAATGAAGGATTTTTACCAAAAGAATTAACGAATTTATATAGAGTTAACCTATTGGATTATTAATGGTCAAAAATCACGAAATTCTGATAATGTTAGAAAACGTGTAACCGTCACTATGGATGGTCAGAAAATTATAGAATTTAAAAAGTATAATAAACCCATTTCAGAAACGAAAAGAAATAGTTTAAACAATTTTACCTATTCCACAGTCAGAAACAAAACAATAGAATCTGGTTTAATGCTTTAATTACCAAAGGTTAAGCCATTTATTACTAAAAAAAACAAAACGATAATAGATTAACCTTTTGTAAACAGTGCAGTGAACGACATTTGTGTTATTGGTTTTCCGTATGCTTCGCCGATGTAACAATGATTCGGGACGGATCATTTGGCTTCAAAAACAAGTGTTGTGTGGGACAAGTTTTTAAAAAAAATTTACTCTCGGTTGTTTGAAAAACAGCCCACCTTTGACAAGCAATGTGTTGGTTTAGTATTAAGTATAATCAACCTATCAAATTGAGAATTATATCTGGTACCTTAAATAGTGAAAAATTTGTTTCAGTTATGAAGGATGTTTTTCATTATGAAATGCAGCACACTTACACCGGGATAATGCTCTATATCATACATCCAAAAAGGTAACGTCATATTTATCTAAGTTCACTATATTTGCTTTATATTTACATTTAGACAGTAGAGGGGCTAAAATCGAAAAAGCTTTCTTTTACTCAATTACCACCTAACAGCCTGACATCAATGTTATTGAAGTTTTTTTAGTATGATAAAGCGCAACATCAATAAGCATACTGAAATTGAGGATTTATGTGAACGCATTCGGTTTGTTGTTCAATATGAGATGAAACAAGAATATATCAACACTCTCATTGACAGCATCCCAAAACACCTGGACTAGGTTATTCAAAAGAATGGCGATCACGGACTATTGAATTTTGTTAAACTTTGTAATATCCTTAATCATTTGGTAACTGAAAAAATTGCATGTAAACTGTATTGTTATTAATAGTTGACGTTATAAATCATGTTAATCATTTTACTCCATTTTCGATTTTGCACCAGTTAATATTTACAATATATATGTATACATAATTATAGTGTTTTTTCAATTATTATATAGTATTGTATATTTCATAATTGAAGTGACGTTTCTCTTGTACTGTATAGCAGTTGCTAGAGATGTTTTAGTTAAATAATCACTTTTTTGCGTTAATTGTTGTATATACAAATAGCAATTCAATTTACACTACTTTTAATATTTTCTATTTTAAAAATAACGTTATTTATTTACTAAACTAAATTAAGCATTTTTAAAACATATATTTCTATTGTTAATCATATTTGTTCGTTTTGTTAATTTTACAATATTTTGCCAACAGCCATCAAAGAAAGCATAACTCAGTATGAATCTGAAAATCCAGACTCGGCCGATTTTCGTATTCGACGTACTCAGGTAATATTTTTATTGATTGGTTAATAAAACAAAATGCGCTTAAAATAAACATTTTCATTGTTTATTTGGATCAGATACGTAATTACATGCTCTGTTAACATTTGGCCAAATTTCAACATATTGTACTTTCGTTCCACCTTTAATCTTTCTTTTTTCTTTTAAACCCTTTTGTTCCTACAAGCATAGCAACATCAAGATTGTTCCATATAAATGTACACTAACATTTTGGGGTTTGAATGTCGTATGTATTGTACATTTAAATGTTGGCTTTGAAGATGGTGCATATCAAAAACTGAAAATTCTATTCGAATTTTACCTAACCGCGTCATCGTAATCAATCTTTTATTTCTTTGGTCGTAGTTTAATGAAATGGTTGCCTTTTGTTGTTTTTTTAGCAATATTTTTTTACATAATCCAGGTTGCTAATTGTACACTCAAACTTTCCTCCTTTCTCTATCAGTTTTGGGATTGGCTACGGTGAATTTTTTATCCCATCACTGTCACTAAATTTGCATTCCTGTTTTGCTGCACCAAATGTATTAATAATAGCAAGAGCTTAATGTATTTACGTGTTTTAAAAACTCATATGTTATTTAACACTAAATTGACGGTATTGTTTATGTAAATTATTTAATCCCCCCCCAACAAAGTGGTCTATTTGTATCCGTTTTGTCGATTATGCGACAATTTGTTTTAGTGCTCATATTTTTTATATTTTAATAAATATCAAAGTTTTCAAATGTTTCAATGAACAATTTATGTTTTAGAAATAAAACATGTGAATGTTTTATCAGTCACATTTGAAAACTTGTTTCTATAATACCACATTTTCTATTGTTAAATTAAACTAATGGAATGCAAATTCATGTAGTTTAAAATGTGTTCAAAAATATGTTTTATAATTTTTTACAGAAATTTTATATCATTTAGTCATTTTTCTTTTACATTTAAATTACATACATTTTGTTTTAAACCAATGATCTAATGAAAGATTAAGGCAATATATGATAAATTGAAGAAAACTCATTTGCTGCATATAACTGAATAAGTTTAGGCTTTAATGATACGAAGACATTGTATAATGATCGAATCCAATACTCATTAAAATAGCCGATACGTAGTCTTTAATTATTTGAACTCATAAATTAAATAAGTAACAAAGAGCAAACAAACTGAGACTATCATTTATTCAATCATGTTGAAACATTATCGATCCAATATAATTATACAAACTGCATTATTTAAACCAGCAACTAAACTCATTCATAGGAAGAATCGATCATTTTAATGATTCATAACGCTGTATTATGCTATCATTGTTGGAAAATGTTAAAAATAAGAGGGTTAAATTGTTCTTAATGCATTTTGGTTAATGATAAAACCACCCGTGGGAAAATGTTGCAAAAAGGAATCAATAAGAATCAGATAACCTATTGTGAGTGTGTGATTACTTGTAAGCTGGATGTGCCACCAAATTTGCACAATGACGCAATACAAATCGTATAGTACTAGCTAAATATTGATTTTTTCAAGGTCAAACAATCCTCTTTTGATAGAAGAGTGCACCAATGTGACTCACACGTACATACGGAGGTTGACCAATAGGATTTTTTAAATTTGTTTTTTTGTGGTTGGTTTTTCTAATAAAAGGGGGATTGCATGACCTTGTAAATGTATCGCGTCATCGTACAATTTGGTCACAAATTAAGAAACTTTTCCACTCACTCATCTCTATTTTTTCGGTAGATGATAAAACCAGCCAAGGGAGAAAGTTGCGAAAGAAGGAGCCAATAAGAGTAAGATAACCTTTTGTGTGAGTGTGTGATTACTCGTAAGTTGGGATGGAAAATTTTCAAAAGGTGTGACGAAATTTGCACAATGACGCAATACGCAAATCGTATAATGTTATGTAAATATTGATTTGTCCACCTTATATACATTTTCAAGTTCGAACAATCCCCTTTTGATAGAAGAATGCACCAACGTAACTCATACTCACTCACAGAGGTTGACCAATAGGATTTTTTTAAATCCTTTTTCCCTTGGTTGGTTTTTATCATCTACCATTTTTTTTCATGGTTGGTTTTATCGGTATACAGCATTGAATATAGGTCAAACTTCCACAATAATCACTCGAGTGTCTTTTATGCGTTGACACAGAAACACGTGCACATTGGCTCATACGGTCATAATTGCAAAGTAGGTGGTCAATGATTCGCTAACCAAGGGGAAATGTTGAGGAAAAAAGGAACTTTGGTTATCATCTACCAGTTATTTATAATTGTGTGCATTTGTCCATTCCAACCCAGTTCGGAGTTTAGAGCTTCAACTGTGCTACTAATAGCAATGTAATGAAAGTGGAAAATGAACTTGTACTTTGTCATAGTTTAGTTTGGAACAAAGCTAAGCAGCAAAGTTATTGTTAATTGTAATAAAATATTTCTGTTTAAAGCTAATTCATGACATTTTTAAAATTAGAAACGGAAAAATTCTATTGTAATTATTATTATTGTTATTGTTTACATGGAAACATTTTATTAAAAAATATAACTTGTATAATATTGCTAAAATGGTTTTTTGAGTACATTGTGTCTTGGTTCAAAATGGTTTTTGGTAAATAAAAAAAATTTCAAAAAGTATATTTAATTATTTTCCAAAACCTTTTTTAAAGTTTCTTCACATTTTTGTACCAACTTAATAGCTGTGTTTTATTTTAAAAATTAAATTGCATTTTTTAAAATAGTTAGAATAGAATTATAAATTTTAGATAATTTTAGATGTATATATATTGTTTAATTTATTGCTGAATATTTTATTTGCATGCAATTGTGAGCAAACAGTAGTCTTGCGATTAACTATTCTTACTCCAAATTAGACACTGAACATTTGAATACCGCTTAGTGAGAATATGAAATGAACCGATTAAGCCAATGCCAAGCCTTGATAAAAGAGAAGGTAGAAAAATTACTCCAAAATTATTTACTCGTAATAACACTTTAAATTGGTTTGATGTGGAACTAGATGTAAAACACTGATCAGAAACAACAGCTCCTCATAAAAGACGAAAAGTTGTAAAAGAAAAAGAAGTAGATTGAACAATGAAGATTTGACTATAAATATCGACTGTTGTGCAAATTGGAAAAATTTTAAATATTTTTTATTCAATTTTACTCCAAGTCTCCTATTTTAACTGGAACAATTTCCTGGTGTTGTTTATATACGGGTGTGTATTTTTAGTAAGTTTCTATCTTGGTAACAATATTAATCTGATTACAAAGATAAAAGCGACAACCTAGATTTAATATCTACATTTACTCCAAATAATTTTGCAATCAGTTAAGACGGTAATAATATTTTTTAATGGCTGCAAATTACTAACGCAGATAATCATGTGCTTGTAGGGAGACTTGTATTTATTTATATAAACAGCAGTTAATAATTATTATTATTACTATTATTACAGTAGTAGCAGTAGTAAGAGTATGTGTAATACAACTCTTAAAGTAAACTCTACATCACAATTAAAACAATATTAAATTTCAAGTTTGTAAACTTTTATTGTGAATAGTTAGAAAACTACAAAATGAGCACTAAAATATACAGAGCCAAATCTAAAATAAAGACCCATCAAACTAGGTTAAAAAAATCATGTATTTTAAAACAATTTATTGTAACAATTATTTACTGTTCACAAAAATAAAAATTCCAAATATTTCATAAAGTGAAATATAATAGTCACAATGATGAAGGAACATACTGAGAATGCTTTCTGAAAAAACTAAAACAAACATTGTAGCAACCTACGAGTAATTTACAAATAATTGAAAAGACTTGTACATAAATATCAAAACAGGAGAAATAGATATCTTACCTTCTATAATTGTTCGACTCAATAACAAATTCGAATACAACCATACATACAATAAACTCAAACATTAAAAAAATTCCAAATGATAATGATTATCTTTTTCCATTTTCGAATTTTACTCTAAGGTCACTATTTAATGAAATCATTTTGTTTTCTTATGTTCTTTTTAAAGTATGGAACTTTGATGTTGTTTTTGCGGTTACTGTTATTTTGTTGCCTCATTTTTATTTTAAAGCAAAAGGCTTTTGTAATAATATTAATGATAATAATAATAATAATAATAATAATAATAAAAATACTTCTACTACTACTACTAATAATAATAATAAACAATCTTGCGGAGCTGTAAATAATGATGTTGAACCTATATTACGTTCCGCACTCACGTGTGCTTAACACAGACCACAATGAAGAGTTCTTGTTTGTAGCACCACGAAAATAAAGAATAATTATCACAACAATTGGGTGACTATCCAATTATTAAAAAAATCTAAATTAATATGTTAATTTAGTGTGAATAAAAATTTGTTCAATTTTAAATATTTATTTTAGTACAATTCAAAACAATGGTAATTTTTTATTGGTTGCAATTTTGGAATATTTTTAGCAATCAACATTTTCAATTTAAAATACAAACTCTTTGGTAAATAATATAAATTTAGTTTATTATAAAATAAATGTACATTTGTAAAATATCGATTTTGTAACTCACAGAACCACATATTTAGTCAACATATGATACACAAACGTTCTAAGACAGAACGAGAACCGCGTTGAAATAAGACGAAGATTGAAGAAAGCTAATAGGAATTTAATTTTTGTAAAAGTACACTACTCTTAAAAACAAGAAAAATGTAAGAACATTTTTAGTGTACTTTTCAACTTTTAAATGTTTACCGGATTTTCCGTGACCTTGAGAAAAAACAATCTATATGAACGAGCATGGTTACAAGAATTTCTTATATTGGACAAAAAACATTTTGTTTTTCTACATATGTTATGCACAGGACATTTTCTTTACATATCAACTATTGAAGGTTATTGTTTTGACTGGTTTGCACTAATAATCAGGTGATAATAACACCAATGCATTTTTTATTAATGTATATTCAACCGGTTGTTCTATTTATAGAAAAGCAATTGCCTAAACAGATGTATTTATTTCTATTTATGTTTGCAATATGCACAATATTAAAATATGTACATTTTGTAATATATTAATATAGCCAAAAATATTAATTGTGATAAAGTATTGAGATAAGATTTGTATTTTCAATGTGACTCAATTTAGTTGAAATATATATTTTATTGTTTGACATAATAACACAGACTAAAAATAATTTGATGAATAATTCAAAAGCTGACATTGCAAACAAAAACATATGCACAATACATAAATTATATATTCATCTCTGTGTATGATTGCTTATTACATTAGCTATTAATAAACAAGCAGATAGATTTGTGCAGTTTCAGTTAATCAATAGTTTATTTCAGAAGAATGATAAAAATTATATCGGCTTGATAATATGATTAGTGCTTTATTGTTTCCGTATTTGTCAAAAATCTTGAACAATTACAATAGAAATACCGTATTCACAACGAACGTATAAGAGTAACGCTTGTCAGGGTTGTCTTCATAAACCCGCAGGCTACTAAGGGTATATGTAGACCTATAATATTTTCTAAATATGCTAATTGTATATTTTCAACTATTTGCTAAAACGGAAGCCTAGTTATACCACTGAGCATTCAGTTTCTGATCCATAATACAGCTTGACGTTCGGTTTAATTCCTTTCATTAATGTCAAGATACCGGTAAACATATAAACAATTCTAATTTGTGTAGCTTTTGATGTTTGTTACAAAAGACAATATTTTATTAACTGCTTATCCTATTATTTTTCAAAACATATTTTTACACACATAAGCTTCTTAGTTTTGTTCCTCCACTTTTCTCAATACGGAAATGCGACGAGTAATCGCTTATTTTATTTATTTAATTTGTGTGTGCGTTTTTCATTCCGGAAAGTGTAAGACAACAAAACTGGTCCATGTGATAATGCTTCACATTTTTGGCATTAAGGATTCTGCATATGAAAGAATAAACTTCTTTTCGGCATTCACACTCAATGCTGTTATCCAAAATTGTACTGCTTTGACTACTATGTCGTAGTTTGTTCAAATGACCTTCACTTGTTGCTTTTTTAGTATTATTTTTTATCAAGGCCAGATTCCTAACTTTACAAATAGGTAATATTTTTGTAAATAAATTCTTTAAGTTTTATATATATAGATGCGTTTAAAATTGTTTAAAAATCTATATTTAAAATTTAATAGTTTAAATATTAAAAAAATTATATGTATTCTATATTTAGTTAAAATAAAGTTGCAGTAACAAAACTATTCCAAGTACTTACTTAGAAACTTGTTATATTATACAATTTATTTGCAATGCAAATTAAAGATTATCAATAAAAAAAATTTTTAAAGCAAATTTGAATTAATGAGTCAATTTATGTCAACACAATTGTTATCTTTCACTAATATTATGCTGTTTTATGTAAGCGTTTTAATCGTTTTCTTATATGTACAATGAATATTTCACAATGTTGCAAACAGGCTCTCTTACATATTCAATACCAAAAATTACTTTCCGTAAACACTACATTTTTAAAAATGTTTAATTAAAATACTATAACAGTATATTATGTTGATTGTACTCATAATAATTAAATTTAATTAATTAACACAGCTTGACTATATATTTATATATTATTATTATTATTAGTAGTAGTAGTATTATTATTATTAACATTACTATTATTATTAATATTACTATTATTATTATTATATTACATGACTATTTTGTACTAAACTTATTATCCTTGTTATATTCTAATATTATAATAAAACAAGCAACTATTTTGTTTGACAATTACTCTACCTACAATAATTGTATTGTAATTTAGTTTTTGTTACACACGTGTACAATTTTGAAAGCATTGTATTACCTTTATGTTTTTCATAATTAAAAATTTTTTTATTACTAGCCATTATTTCTAGTGTAAAAATGTTTTATAAATGTCTAATTGTTAAAAAATATAATTTGTAAATTAATCCATTTTTGCATTTTTCGTTTGGCTAATTACAACATGCATTTAAAACTACACAAACAGCATGCCATGACTACAAATAAATTTATGGAAGTGATGAATGAGTATAACGATCAACAAATAAAATACGTGGATGCACACAAAGCCCGATATAAACGGCAATTGGAAGTTGGTATGACTTTTATCCTTTTCATTTATTTGCTCCACGAATTGGGAACGTTTTGTTAATTTACTGTGTGTGTGTGTGCGCGTGTTTGTGTGAATTTCAAAACAAAATATATATTTCATCCAAAATGATTTCATTATTATTGCGCTTGCTTTTTGTTTACTTAAAACGGAAGTTCATTATTTTGAGCATTGTCCAAACGCAACATTTATGCTGACCGTTTTAAAATCATGTTTTGTTTATTATTTCAGTTATCTTTGTGCACACGTATACACACATATTTTCTATATACATTCATATATGGAAAAAGAGAGATGATTGAAATATTTTGCAGTGATTTCATATTACATATTTCAGTTCATAGTTCATACACTCAATATATATATATATATATATATATATATATATATATATAATTAAACTAATTACTTTTAACTGGATTAATATTTGATGGTATATATATATATATATATATATATATATATATGTGCCGGGGTGGCCTAGTAGTACAGCGCTCTACATGGTAGACATGAATTTTAATCCCATCACCGGGACTAAATGCGGGTCTACTTTCGGCTTCGCTAAAATGTTCATTGCTAAAAGATGTTTCCCGTGAAACATTCAAAGTAGTAAAAATTACATTAAAAAGTTAAATTATATTAACTATCTGTTAAATTGCTTGTTTGTATATTTGAATTAAACTCGTGTTTGTCTAAATTTGCAAATGCACTATTCAATAGTTTGTTCATGTATCCCAAATGATGGCAACGTTGATGCAAGAATATTCAAACGTGCAAATTGAATATAAGGATCGAATTAAAGTTAATCTAAAGCGTCAATTAGAAGTTGGTGAGCTTATTGTTTTCACTCTAGAATGTGCGCTTGCGAGCGTAGACGCTCGTTTCGACATTGCGTCAAATGTTGTTGATGTTGTTGATGTTGTTCCTAACGCGTCATCCATATACCATTGTGTTAGCTAAATATTTTGGTGTAGATGTTTTTTGTAAACATAACACAATGATGTTTTTTAAAAACAAATGTTTTGTTTGCTAATATTAAATTTTTTATTGCTATTTAACCAAACAATTGTTTGTTTTTTTTCGTATGGGTATGTATGTATGTATGCAAGCACTTTGAATGGCGTGTTTGGCGTTTGCACAGCACCAGCATTTTATTGTGTAAATAATGCATAAAATTACATAACATCCGCTTTGCTGAGTTGTATTAATGTTAACTTGTTGATAAATAGTCCATTCCTACAGTATATATATATATATATATATATATATATAACATTAGTAAGGTTGTTAACGAAAGAACAATAAATTGAAAAAATTTATTATGAAAATAATTAACATTTTTTATTCAAATGCTAGACAAATTATTTCTATTTTTTTCAATTCATAATTAATCGGGTACTAATTTAATAAAAATTTAATAAAATGCATATAATTCATTTGTAATTTTTAAAGCAATTCTATGGCAAAACAAATTATTATTTGTGTTTGCTACACATTGAGTCAAATTATTACAAAACAAATATGCAAAATATTATAATTTTTAATTGTTTTTACAAGTTTTTAAATGTTTACATATTTCGTAACTTCGATTATATTGTATTAAACGAAATAACTTTGAAACACAATTTAGCTCAGCGTTCGGTAACCGATGAAGAACTTGAAGAAATGCTGGAATCCGGAACTCCGCAAATATTCACTCAAGATGTAAGTCGTTCGATGTTTTAATTACGTTTTCCAAACCATTATTTTTAATAAAACGAAATCAATAAAATATTTATTTTATTTAAATGTTATTTATATAAAAATGATTTCAATTTCAATTAACACACAGACATTGTATGCGTTAAATGAACTGATGTAATTAAGTTGTAAATGGTATACTTAAATTGTTACATATGGTTTCTATGGAGTTGAACAACAAAGGCTCTACTATAGTAAAATTCCTTGTTACTTAAAAAATTGTAAACTTGAATATTTTAATCTAGTTTTAAAGCACAAATAGTCTATCTATTGTTTATTTGTTTTAAAATAGTGACCTTATATACAAATTAAACATACTATTTTAAAATTATAAAAATTAACTGGTTTGGGTCTAAAAAGAAATATATATAAAGTCAATTTGACAGTTTTAATTTTTAATCAATGAACAATACAACAATCATGGTACCTGTACTCATGCGTGTATCTACAATATTTTCAAAAGTTGTTTCTATTTCAAATAGCATGGTCTATTGTCATCAATTTTTCTTTCTTTGGTACAACAATGTTAAGAGAATTTATTAAGAAAAGGTAATTATCCATTGAGGTTAATGAAAATTTACTACATGTATTAATTACATTTTAAAAAACCTCAAATTTTAAACGTCAATGTTACGTGTACTTACATTTGAAAACTGTACATTTAAATTAATTTTCCGCAATTTAAAAAATGATATGTTAACAAAATTTTGCAATTAAAAATTACAAAAAGCATTAATAGATTATTTTTTAAATTTAAAATAAAATAAATATTTTTTATTTACAATTTGAGTGATTTAAGGATTTTTAAAATATTTCTAGATTATTTTACTATTTTAGTATGCGATAATTTTTAATAGTTAGGTATATATATGCTTATTTATATATTCATTGCTTATAGTGTCTAATACTGATGATATATATATATATATATATATGCCTTCATTTTGATTAATGTATTTACGTTTACGTGTTTAAGTTTCATATGATATTTGACTGTTATTTTATTGTTATTAAAAAGCAGTATTTTTCGAGTTTAAGTATTCAATTACAAAGATATCAATAAAAGGGCTAGATGCAATATTGTTTTTAATTTTATTACCTTTACACAACTTAGTTAAGTAGTAGTACAATTTTTGAAAAAGGACAAACATACGTTTTAGCTTTCAAAAAGATGGAGAAACAAAATTGTTTTATGTAATTGTATATAGAATGATTTTTGAGTCCGTGCAACATTTCATTTAGTTAGATGCTCTTCAACAATTTTATAAGCACATTTTAGTAGTATACCAATCTTCACTACCATTACTATTATTATTATTATTGATATAAACAGATGAAATTATCATTCATGGATTTGCTTAACCAAAATTCTTAAAATAATTGTTGACATATATTTTTTACATTAATTAGTAGTTGTAGAGCATCAATTTTGTCAACGGTAGATCTTGAATTGAATGGTGAAATACTGGCAGTGCATTAAAAGCCATTATGACAATATTTCCTTTTACTTTTAAAATATTCTTTTCCAGTTATGTTTTCGAAAAATGCATTAATTACAAAAAATAAATAAACTCTACTAATTGATTTTAGTAATAATAATAATAATAATAATACAGTTATACCAAAACAAATTCTTATTATGTGTTACACAAAAAGAATATATATATATATAGAAGTAACTAAAAAGATAATGGCAACCAACAATTATGTCAGCTAGGTACCTACGTATCGCAGTCTTCTGAAGGCCCGCTATTTTTACGGAAAACATTTTTTATCAGTACACATTTTAGTAAAACCGAATGTGGGCTAGCACTTGATGCTGGTGTTGGGGGATCGAACTCACGCCCACCCAAATTTCAAGTCGAGAGCTGTACCGCTAGACCACCTCGTGTAGTAAACGTCAAACTCCACTAAGTAGTTTTTGTTTCATAGCGACTATGTTATGCAATGGATAAAATTAGGTTTTTACCACTTGTACTTCACTTACATCAAGTAATTTTTAGAATGCATCTAAATTAATAGCAGTGAAAAATAATGACTATTTTATAAATCTCGTTTAATGGTTTCCAACTTTTATTTACGTACATGTGTACACTGAAAAACGATTGATGTATTCAAAGTGTCGGCTTTAGGCTGAATGTGTATTCCATTTAGCCTAGAAAACAATCGACATCTATTTTTGAAATCAATTGTGGTTAATTTAAATGTGTCCAATTTGAAATTTTGTCTACTACATAGACTTTTTAGACTGCCAACTTCTTGTTTTTAGTAATGAGAAACGTTTGTCAAGTACTATTTTTACTTTCAAACTATACTCCTTTCTCAACTGCACTTGATACTGACTTAGTGTTCGTATTTATTATTCGATACTTTTTATTTAATTTAATATTTTTACTCAATACAATTCGACGTCATTTGTTACTTTATTGACAAAAAGTATCCAATTTAACAGAATCCAAACCTAATTATTATTGTTCTAACTTTTATAACACTTTAAAAGTCACATATTAAAATTTTGTTTTATTCTAATTTTTATTTAATATTAATTATTACACTACTGAATTATATTCTAATGAAACAATTAATGCTGGTACCACTTGTAAACAGTATTTTTAACA
The DNA here is from genome assembly GCA_025895645.1 of Cardicola forsteri. Classification (NCBI taxonomy): domain Eukaryota; kingdom Metazoa; phylum Platyhelminthes; class Trematoda; order Strigeidida; family Aporocotylidae; genus Cardicola; species Cardicola forsteri. The sequence continues at coordinate 107,861 of JAKXYG010000904.1, forward strand.
AAGCTTTCCTGTTTTGAGAGTGTTCTTCTTTTGTAATTAGTGTGACGATTGGCATTAACCAACACAAATTGACAATTACATTCTTATTAAATATTCACCAATCAGATTGTTTTATGTATTGTTGACAGTATTTTATTGTGTTCAATTTTTTAAATGTTGCATCGTATTACCTACTGGAATAGTGTACTGTATTTGTAGTCGTATTGGAGTTGCACCGATAGTTCATTTGAAAATTTTGAATAATCACCACTAGCAGTAACTCACTTGGTTTCACTTTATTTTCATACTCGATACAGAATTTAAAAAATGGAATTAATCTTACCCCAAGAGAATCAGAAATGAACCTATTTAAGCTGGTCTGAAATCTGGATATAGGATGAGGGTTGACGGTATGAAAAGCACACAACAATAAACAATATATCCCACACTTATTAATAGTTATAATACTTTAAATTGTTTATTAATTAATCAATAATTTTTAAAAAAATAAGCCATGATAAATATAATTTTTCACAACTAGTTAGTCATTACATGAAAATAGAATTCATATACTCAAAAATGTTATATCAATCTATTTGGTTGGTGATGTAGTCACCTTTATATTATTTCTACATTTGTATAAAATATTAAACAATTAATCTCAATATCTTGATAAATGGAACAAACGTAAAAAAGTAACGCAGGTTATTGGCTTGTAAACGGGATCCTAATGACGGCACTACTGTTTACAAACATTAACCAGGCCGCATGATATTTTTCGGGTGATCTCACTCGGCTCAATAACTACATATGGTATAAGATGCTATTTAAGTACCCTCAATGTATACTTTAACCCATCCACAAAGTTAGAAACCCAGTTATATCGCTGTGCACTCGATAATTTTGTGTTCATCTAGATGCCTAGATGCACTTAGTTCAGGATGCACCACGTGGAGAAACACTCAGATATATCACCATTATTAGAAATGGAGACTTTATGAGCATTACTCAAATCCTCAAAATTATTAATATCTCATAATGGAAAAAATATTAGTAATAGTAGTACTACTTAAATACCTTGTATCTTTTTCTTAAATTTTTGTTAGATTTTAGCTGACACGCAACAAGCCCGTCAAAATTTAGCTGACATTGAAGCGCGACATGAAGACATTTTAAAATTAGAAAAAAGTATTCGCGAACTGCATGAATTATTTTTGGACATGTCGTTGCTAGTCGAACAACAAGTAAGATGCAACTTAATTTGATGTGTTTATGTTATTTTTTAAATTAAATTTTTTACAACTTGGAATTTTTTGCGGGAAACGCATCTTTCATCAGTGGACATTTTAACAAAGTCCAACATGGGCCCGCATTTTAGTGGGCCGGCGGTGGAATTCGAATCCCCATATTTGCCTACGTTCGAGTCAAGTGATGTACCGATTAACCACTCCGGTATTATTGTTCAATTGGAAAAATAGTTTTTTTAAAGTATTTCATAATTTATTTGTTATATCTTATTGTTTTTCTGTAAAAATAAATATTAAGAATATATAAACTTAGAAATATTTATTTCAATATGTTGAGTTGGCCAAAAAAGCATATTTTAAGAGATACTTCTACATAAACGGAATTACTAAATGCAATTTACGCATTTTTTTAAATAATAATTTATAAATTATTAATTTACCTGCTTAAAATCATTATTTAAAAATAAATTTTAATAATTTTGGTGTATATTTCTACAACACAAGATTTAACGTTGTTGTTCCCTAATAATAAAAATTTAAATTTAAATTAAACACAATAAATTTATATTGAAAAATTAATTAATTAATTGTTTTTAATAATTTTTAAAATGTGCTGATACTCAGAACTTACCATAGTAACCAATTTTTTAAATAATTTAACTGATTTTTTATGTAATATTACTTTGGAAAGGTTGCTTTGGTTTTTACTTTACAATATTGATTTGTTTTAAAAGTTGAATTAAAAATTATTATTTGCATAAAAATTAAAATTAAAAATACAATATATTTTGTTTAAACGATTTAAAAATTATCGTTATATTTTTAATAATATTTTCCTAGAAATATAAAAAACCTTTTTCGTTTGTTAAAAAAATATTGTGTAACTTAAAAAATATAAAATACACTATTTTTTAAATTATAATATATAATTAACACGAATTTAGGTATTTGCTATCTAGGAGCAAAAAATGTAATATGTTTTAACTTCTTAATCACAGAAAATTTAGTTCATTTCGTATTACACAATAAAAGCACCAATATTGTATTTTCTAATAGTAAAATAAAATTATTTTTAATATTAATTAATTTTAATAATAAAACTCCGAGTTAAAAGGATTGGTATATTCCATAATAAAATAAGTTACGGTGTATAAAAAGTTTTGTATACAATTTAAATTTTACAGTTAGAACAATATATTTGAGCAGCAAATATTAAATTGGTGTTATAAAAAGTATTAAATAACCCTCATATAAAAAATTATATTAATCAATTTAAGTACTGGTATTTTTATAGCAAAATATATTAATATTTTTTGAGGTAAAATGTTATTTATCCATGCTAGAGTCACAATTGTTTATAAAAATAATAATTTTGTTATAATCCCATTAAATTAATTTTAATTGTATTTAAATTTATTTTCTTTAGATAAAAAACCTAATTTAAATATGACACGGGCTAAAATAAAAATATTTATATTTGTAAAAATCGCTGTTTAATAGTTCCAATATCAATAATATTTATTTTGACTTTTTTGTGTAGTAAACCAAAGCAAATAGTTGAATCAAAAAAATTAGTTGTCTAAATTAATTTTTTGTTAGAATTTAGATTGCATACAATTATATCAACATTTTAACCAAGAGCACACCAAAGCACTTAGGCCAAGTGGTTACCAACACAAGACATTTCATTTATTACTTAATATTTTGTAGTCAATTATACATAAAACGATTTATTAACCCTAAAAATTAGATACGTTTTGCATTTTTGTTAATATTTGACGTTATATTTTATGTTGATAAGTTTACTCAATCTTACTCAATCCAGTTAATATTTTATGTAGATATTTTATTAGTTACAATATATATCTGTAAAATTATACTTGTATTTTAATTATCGGATAACATTGTACATTTTATAATTAAAGTGAAGTCTTTTTTATATGTAATGTGATTGCTACAGATGTTTTAGTTTAATAACCACGTTTTTAACACTAATTAGGTTGAGTTGTGTAAACCTTTCAACAAATACTGCAAAAAATGATGATTTAATTAAAACACTTCTGGCAACAACAACATACAAACAAACGTTACTTTAATTATAAAATATACAATATTACATAATAATTAAAATACAAGTTTAATTTTATAAATATATTGTAACTAATAAATAATGTACATAATGTATTAACGGGTTCATAATCTGAAATTTAGTAAAATTATCAACATAAAATATTACGTTAAATATTTTTTTTAAATTCAAAGCGAATTTAATTTTTAAAGTTACTGAATAACTTTTTGTATAATTTGCTACAAAATATTAAGTAATAAATAATATGTCTTGTGTTGGTAACCAATTGGCTTAGGTGTTTTAGTATGCTCTTGGTTAAAATGCTAATATAGTTTTATGTAATCTAAATTTAAACCAGGAAATTAATTTAAGAAAATATTTTTTTGATTTAAATATGCTTATACTTGTTTTGGCTTATACAAAAACAAAATAAATATTATTAATATTTGAACTAGTAAATGGAAATTTCCAAAAATATAATTATTTTTATTTTAGCCTGTGTCATGTTTAAATTAAGTTTTTTATCTAAACAAATTAAATTTGAATACAATTAATATTAATGTTGTGAAATTATAGACACAAATTATTATTTTTATAAACAATTGTGACTCTGGCATAAGTAAATTACATTTCAACTTAAAAAATGTTTTTATATTTTATTATAAAAATGCTACTGCTTAAATTAATTAATATAGTTTTTTTATATAAGGGTTATTTAATACTTTTTTTGAAGGCAATATAATATTTGTTGCATAAATATTAATTTAACCAAATTATTCAAAGTTTGCACAAAATATTTTATACACACTAAGTTATTTTAGTATCCAATATATTAATCCTTTTAAGCCAATGATTTATTATCTACAATTAATATTAAAAACGTTTATTTTACTACTATAAAATATACTTCAGGTGCTTAGTTTTAATTATAATAAATCAACTAAACTTTATCTAATTAAAAAATTTATATATATAAATATGTATACATATATTTCTTAATTTTATTATTAATAATTTAAATTTTTTACGAGAAACATCTTTCAGCAGTGAACATTTTAGTGAAGCCGGACGTGGGCCCGCATTTTGTGCAGCTCGTGGGGATCAAACCTATACCTACCTAATTGTGAGTCGAGCGCTGTACCGCTAGACCACCCCCAGCACATACATAATATTAAAAAACCAATGTTGTTATACTATTAATTATTTATCTAGGGAGAAATGATTAATCAAATTGATAGTAACATAGCCCTTACAAAAGATTACGCGGGTGCTGCCAAAATCGAAACTACGAAAGCTGTCATTTACAAAACAAAATCACGCAAAGTAAGATTATTTTAAGTTTTATTTTGAATACGTTTTAAAATGTGTTTTTTTCTAAAATTGATTTACATTATGTACAAATGATGAACACATTACATTGTAAAATGTGTTTTACTATGTTTTTTGACAATTTTCTCACCATGCAAATTTTGTTTGTGCCTTTTTCTTATTAAATGTGCTTAAAAATAATATGCATTATAAAACTACAAACAATTAACATTACAAAACAAATTAATGTAAAATCATTACCATTTTGGTGTGGGTTTTGTTTACACTTTTTCCATCTGTTTTTCTACTTTATTGATTACTTAATTTTTTGTATTATAATGTTTAGTCATGTAATACAATACAAAAATTATGATAAATAGTTAAATAATAATAATAATAATGGTAAAAATAAACTGCTTTCTGTGTAATAAAGAAAATTTATTGGTATATGTTTTGTTATATTTTTATTTTGTAGAAAAAATTCATCCTGATAGGAGTAGCTGCTGGAATTCTCCTTATCATTATTATTATTATTTTGGCTACAACGATAAAGTAATATGAATAATTATGTAAACTATTTTATATATAAACTAGAAAGATTTTTTTGTGTTACTATTTTTCTAAAATTGTTTTTTAATCAAAAATATGTCAAACGTTACCATATATTGCCATTTGGTCAATTATTAAAGCCAAAATCACATTGAGTATTATTGTATGAACTGTTACATAAAAAATGTAATATGCTATTTGTTCAATCAATGCATTGCAATTACTATATATATATTTATATATATATATATATATACATATTCTTGTACACTAAATTTCTACTTTAGTTTGATGATTATGTAATATTTATTTTCAAAGATTCAGTTTTATTTTTTTCCTAATTATTTTTACCTAACAAAAATGTAACTGCAATGATGATATTAGTTTAAGAACTTTAATTAAAAATATTTTCTTAACTATTGTGCTTTTATCTGCATGCATCTTGTAAATAATTTCAAATATTGATTACAAAAACGAACATATTTGAAATATATTAATGTTTTAAAAACTGATTGTGGTGTTTGTTAACTTAATTACTTTCGTGTTAATAAAAAAGTGGATGGTATATTGAATTAATATTATTTCAATAGTAATATTATAGAATGCAGTTTTAAAAATATAGTTTTTTTTGTTTGAACTATTTTAACATAAATTTATGAAACAAATTTATTTAATTTATTAAGTAAAACTTCTCCAATTTAATTTTTTTCCAAAATTTAAAACTAATAATAAACAATAAGAAAAATTGTTTCTTAGCAATTTAATCAAGCATACCTTTATTGTATGACTTACAAAAATAATAATAATAAATATTATTACTATTATGGTTACTAGCTTGTAGACTTTATTGATTGTTTATGCCTTGGTTTTGTTGACCGTGTACTGTCATAATTACGCAATTTGAAATTGTGTGACTAGATTCGTGGTAATGTACATACCCACGCAAATATTTACTAAAAGGAAAAAGTTTTATTTGTATTTGATGAGTACCAAAATGTTATCTTCTTTACTTACAATTGTTAAACTAATCGAATATTAAATAACTTTTTTTAGTTTTAATGCACAAATCTTTTAATAGAAACAGTTTTTTGGTAGTCTAGCGATATAACGCTCAACTCAAACCTGTGTGGGAATGTGTTTGACCCACGTTTGACATGGCTAAAATGTACACTGCTAAAAAGTGTTTTTTGTAAAACATTTAAAGTAGTAAAAATATAAAAAATTAGAAATAAATGAAACCAATGTACTTATTGAATATCACATTTTATTATATATTTACAAATAACTGTGTATACAGTATAAATATTAATAAATTATCTAAACACAAATTAATAATTTATTTAAAAAATAGTAATTAAAAAATATAGATAACAATCTACATGCCTATGATCTACCAGGAAAATATTTACTATATTTTATAATATTTTTATAACATTTATTAATAAGTACGTAATTTTATTTTGGAAACAACATTTTAATTTTTCATTTCATGTTTGACTTTAAACAATTCCTTTAATTTTGTGTATATTTTATAATCCCAAAAACATAACTAAGCTTTTTAAATAATTATTAAGCATGTATATGATAATAAATGATGTAAAGTACTGTGTATTAAATTCCATATTTATTTAGACATTACTTTTATATGCACAGGAAAAAGTTATGTATTATAACCAACACTTATATAAACACAATTATTAGGTAAAATTGACATAATATTTATACTTAATTTATTATTAATTTATACATCAAATTTTGTAATTTGTGAGTTGTATTCAGTTGTTGGTTTAAAAGCTCTAGTTTATATAATTGTATTAAATTAATGATGTTTCAACATGATTAAATAAACACTAGTTTTGCTTTCTGCTTAATTTCTGTTATTATCGTGTATGCTGACAATTAACTAAAGACTAAATATTGCTAATTAATCTAATAAATGTATTTATTACGCCATGTATTGAGAATTCGGCATTGTATATTAATTGAATAAGATGAATGCTTTCTGGTACTCAATTCTATTGTATTTTATTTGTCGGACGGTATTAAAAAATAAATGTATTTGGAATTGGAAATAAAGATAAAAAACAAAGGAGCATTGTAGAATAATCTTTATTAAGAAGAGTAAAATAAAATAATAGTAAAAATATGAAACTAGAAAATATTAATAGACAGATTTTATATTAAAATGCGAAAGACTTGTACTAATTTTTTTTAATAAAAGGGGGTATGATTAATATAAAACCCTACCTGATGTGCAGCCTGACTTGCACTTTTTAGAGGTTAGTTAGGATACGACATTTACGTAGTTGTAAGTTATTATTATTAATAAATATTTTGCAAATTATGTTTTATATTATATATATATATATATATATATATATATATAATATTGCAGACGGAGATAAAATGGTAATGTAAAACAATCTTATAAAAAAATGCATAATACAGTTTACAAAGTAATTACAAAAATATTATAATATTACTTTAATTACTTATAATTTTTTTTAAATTATACTAATTACATAAAAATTTAACTCAAAATTATATACATTTTAAAATATTATTATTATTGTTTTTTAATTTATATATTTAAAATGTACATTTCTGTATTTCATATGTATAAAAATGCACTAAGTTACGCGTTGCGTGAAATAAACGGTTTTTTGGTAATTGGTTTATTAAATTGTTAATGTCAAGGAAAATGGTAGGGAATTAAGTAAATGAGGAGAATTAAAAATCTGGCAATTAAGATAAAAAACAAAGAATTTAATTGTACAGAACTTAAAATAATAAACAAGTATAAAAATGAAATTATCGTAAAAAGTATCTTATAATGTAAAAGCACTAATAATTTTTAAAAAAATAAAGGAAATTTATTATAGTAATACTTTATTAAATGTGCATTGTTAAAAAAACATAAATAAAACCTTAAACCGAAATTAAGCTAATTAAAATTACATTTAATAACGTCTTGTTAAAATAGATATGCAAATTTTTTTAAAAACAATTACCGAATTTTACTGTTTATAGTACTCAATCTGATTAAGCAAGGAGGGCTTGTTGCTTTGCGCAATAAATATTGGAAAATCTTAAAAATTATTATTCTAATTACAATTTTTAATATTATTGTACAGTTAAACAATTTCAACACTGCCTAAACTTTAATTTGATTCTCATTTTATATTGCATTTGAATTTACCACATGTGTGTAGTTGCATTAATTATAGTTTTCTTGGTTATTATCGCAACCTGTTAATCCTATTAATAAACAATATTGGTGTGTACATTTGTATTATTTTGTAATAATAAATTGCAGGATGATATTATAGACTACATAAGTGCTATTTTAATTAAAATTAGTTTGGATGTTGGTTAAAATATGCATATAAAAAAGATCACAGTGAGATTTTACATAACTCGTTAACAGCTTTACTTTGTAAAAAAATAAATACTGCTAAAAACAAAAAAGTCCTTATTTTAGTAAATAATAATAAAGAGGGAACAATATAGTTTTAATAAAAAAAGGAACAAAAGCTAAAATCAATTCTTAATAATCAAAATCTAAAAATGTTAAACTTGTAATTCTGTTACATTAATTAATGTTTTTTATAACTCCATCGTAGATGGTCTTAATTTCGGTTAAGAAAAGAGGACAGTTTATATTCAAAATTAGCAACCTGGTCTTTGTAAAGCACTTTGTTAAAAAACAACAATATTATTATTTTATTAAACTACGGCAATAAAGTGAAAACAGCATAATTACGATATTGAAGTTTGACGAAATTTGAATAAAATTTAAATCTTCTAAGCCACAATTTTAAGGTCCTATTATATGGATTAATATTGTTGTTTCATGTTTTTAGAAAAAACATTTCTTATGTTTACCATAAAAGCGAGTTTTAAAATGCAATCCAAATTTATTCCCATATTAATTTCAAACACGTGTTTTGAGAAAAGAGATTAAGTATTACCTTATACTAATGTAAAAAAACGTTTTATTATTAAAAAAGCAAAAGCATAATTATTTTTGTGATCACTTTCCTGTTAAATCTATATTTGTAAAAATATTCAAAAATCGCTTTTCACAATTTTATACTTTTGAAAAACGCAATTGACCAACGAAATATTTTGGTTAATAGATGGTATCCTTGTTTTAACGCCAGTAATTACATAAATTACTTAAGGTAACAAATTATTTGCTATAGATGGTTTTATGATATGCTTGACCCTGAACTCCACATGGAGGGATATAGTATAGTGCGACATGATTTTTTTAAAGGTAAATATGGTAAATGTTTAATCAATGTTGGGAAAGACAACCTATTCTACCATTACAACGCAACTTTCAGGTCACAAATTTGACTATGATTTTCTTCACTTAGCGGTTGGGACTTCCCCATTTAGGACTTTGTGCTCCCTGCTCTATCATTCTCTAGTTCTTTTAAATATCTCTAATGTTGAGCTTATCAACAAATTTTAACACATTTTTTCTTTGCCATTTAAGCATTTTGTAATTATAGGTAATTTCAATTGTCCCTCTATCGATTGGGTTTTCTCCTCCAAAAAATCAAAGTTTTTTAACTCCAAACTATTGGATCTTTGCAAAGTACATACTTTCAAACAACATGTATTCTCCCTAACAAAATATAAATCTAGCTTTAATCCTTCTTGCTCTGATTTTGCCATCTCAAATAAAGCTACAGCTCTTGATTCAATCTCCTACCTACCACTACTAGGCAGAAACGACCACGTCTTATTATTTTTTAATGTATAACTTTTGTCTCTTGTTTTTAGTATCAGTAAGCCTAGCTTAATTTAAAAACGGAACATGGCCTTTTATTTGTGGATAGTTACTACCACACCTATTCAAATGGTTATAACAAATGCATTAGGCTTATCAGAGGATCTAGTTTATAAACTTCTAAGTTGAGCAAAGTTTAACAAAAAATTATTATCTAAGTTTATTAGTAATAAACGAAAATCTAACAATTTTTTCCCTCATCTCAAAGATCAAGGAAATATAATTTTAAAATTTTCTAGTTGTGACTAGTTTCGTGATTATTTTAACTCAGTCTTCCAGATCTTGTCCTGCATCCAATTTCTTCCCATTACCGGTAGTCCATCTATACAGCCTCTTACTTCTAATAGTCTCATTGTCTTTAATTATCTTAAAAATTTTAAGTTTATGTTCTGTGGAGGCTAATGGTGTCTATTTCAAAATTCTAAAAAAATGCGCGAATATTTTTGCATCTTATCTGAGCCATATTTTCAACCTATTTCTAACATAATTCCCTCCATATGGAAGGTCGCTTTTATAAGATCTATTTATAAATCATAATGTAGGTTTAAACTGAAAAACCATAAGTTAATTAGTATTTTTTCCACTTTGAGTAAAATTATTAAAAAAATTACCAGACCCCATTTATTTACTTACTTAATTAAGCTCAACATCCATAATCTTCCCCAGCACAGTTTGATGCTTAAAAAATCTTGTCTAACTAACCTAATTACCTACTCTAATAACATCACAAATATTCTAGACAACTAGAAGTTTGTCAATGATTTTACCAAAGCATTTAACAAAGTCATCTATATATTTTTTTGTTTTTAAATTAAATGCTGTAGAGATTGTCGGCTTTATCTTAGCGTAAATAAAAGATTTTCTTTCTAATCGCATTTTTAAGGTTCGTTTTAGATTTGATTTCTCCTCTTTATGTTACATCTCTTCGGAGGTGCCTCAAAGATCTGTTTAGGTCCCCTCTTCTTTATTCACTTTATTAACAATCTACTTCAGTTGTTTACCATAACATTCTGCTTTATGCAGATAATGTTCAAATTTGGAGTAATAACCCCAAAGTAATGCAGGCTGAAATTATTAGCATTTTTAAATGGTCGGTAATAAATTAATTACCGCTTTATAAAACTAAATATAAACAACTTTTATACGGCCATCAGGCAACATATACTTTCTATCTATTCCTGATACCCAGCTTATTGAATCTGTTAACTCAATTAAAGACCTAGGAGTTACATTTAACTAGTCTCCCATATTTACAAAGCATTACACCAAAGCAACTCAAATTTGCCATAAGCTACTTAAGTTCTTTAAAAGGAACCTAGAAAACACTTTCTTTCAATTGCCTGCGTTTGCTGTATATGTTGTACTTAAAACCATATTTTGAATACTGTGCTCAAGTTACAGCCCCAATTCTAAAATCAGACATCCTAAGGCTAGATAAGCTGTGCCCTCTAATCGATAGATGACTCCGGGGTAATAATATCTTAACCTATTATTTAATCAACTTTGGCTTTACCATGCCATTCTTTAATTTAACCTAAAAGGTTATAACTTTAAACTGTCCAAACCTAGGACCTTTTCGCAATTAAGGAATTATCACTTTTTTTGCACACCAATTACTCTATATAATAGTCTACCTACCAGAGTGGTTTTTGCATTGTCACTTTTAGCTTTTAAAAAGGCCTACAACAATTACAAGCTTTCTAATTTTAATTAACCTGGCTTATTTTCCTTTTAACCCAACTTTGGTATTTATTTTATTTCATTTAATTTTATTCCTTTTTATAATATTATTAATAAATAAAACTAAGAATTAAAAGGAGTTTTATTCCTACTTAATCTACGTATCAAGTTGTATAGATTAACTGTTACGTATTGTATTGTGTATAATAAGCATGAATAAATAAAACAAAAATCACATTAATAAAACAACAACTAAATTTATGAGGTGATGCAGCAACTTTGTTTTGTATATTGGTGGGATAACTATAAAAAACGCACAATTTTTTTTATCTTTACATTTTTTGTTTTTGTAAATCTAAAGTTTTTTATTATTAATTTTACTTTTATTTGTGTTTGCACGTTATTAACGTTAAGATAAAATTAAATCTTATGTTGATTAAATGTAAAGTTGTCATTTTGCTTGTGAATGATTTTCTAATCAGTAAATTATTTTAAAAAGCTTGTTAAACATTTTAATTTTAATTTTAAAAAATATATGTATAAATTAACAATTAAGAAAAAATAATCACGCTTTTCTTTTTTTACAGCTCACTTCCCCTCACCCGCAGTAGGCCTTAAACATTGGTCCTTGCCCGCTCCTAACTTCCGCCGTGTCGATTTTGTAGGTTTCAGAAACTACCTGAGGAATGTTAACTGGGACCTTTCCACTAACAACATAGATAGTCTTTACAACCATTTCTCTTACTCCATCCGAATAGGTATAGAGCGTTTTATTCCATTTTATACCCCAACCCATTTTAAGCGTAAAATTCCCCGTTTTATTATCCGCATCTGCCTTTAATAAGTAGAAATTGACAAGTTTCCCTATTTTCCTCTACCGCTATTTAGATCTCCGTAGTAAATCAATAGCATGTCTCAGATGGCTCAAAAGCTATAGACTCCACTCACTCCTGAGCAATGCCAGATCCGACAATAGTATTCTCTTCAAATTCATCAAGAACAAGCGAGGTTATAATCTCTCCCTTCCCAAACTTAAAAGTGATTTTGGTTTTTTTTTATTGTTACCAGAAATTTGCACCACCTTTGGTGATTATTTTAAGTCCGTTTTTAATCCGGATTTTTTAATCAGTTCCCTTTCTAAGCCCACCCTAGATTCAGGTTGTCCCATTATTACGCCATCTCTAGTCTTTAAACATCTATCTCATCTTAAATCTACATCCCGAGGTGCAGATAAACTATTCCCGAGAGTTCTTAAAGAATGTGCCTCTAAACTAGCCTTTCCCTTTACTTATATTTTTAATCGCTCTATCCAGTCCAGTAAATTACCTGCTATTTGAAAACTCGCCTTTATTCGGCCTATTTATAAGACCGGATCTAAGTTTAAGCCGGAAAGTTTTAGGCCGATTAGTATTTTATCCGGTTCTGGCAAAATTTTACAGAAAATCATTAAATCACACTTGGTTAATTTTATCTCTATGAATAACCTAATAAATCCAGCTCAACATGGGTTTATGCCTGAGAGATCTTGTTTTTCCAATTTATTGACGTTTACTAAGAGCATTACCGGCATGCTGGATCGGTCACCATCAGTCGATGTAATCTACTTCGACTTTTGCAAAGCTTTTAATTAAGTTCCGCATTCAGCTTTGCTAGCTAAGCTAAAAGCTTTTGGGATAAGTTCTCCTCTCCTAGAATGGATACGTGACTTTCTCACTAATAGTAAGTTCTGTGTCAAATTAGGTAGTGCAGCCTCCTCCCCTTTTCTGATCTCCTCAGGGGTCCCTCAGGGATTAGTTTTGGGTCCCCTCCTTTTTAATATTTATATTAATGATCTGCCTACAGTTGTTCAATCTGACATCCTGCTTTATGCTGATAATGTCAAAATCTAGGGCTCTAACCCCGAACAACTACAACAAGATGTTATTAACATTTACCAGTGGTCTATACAATGCACTCTCTCTGAATATTTTTAAATGTAATTATTTCTCATTTGGAAAACCTTTAGGAAACCGGTACATTGTCTCTAGTTCTCAGACTATTACCAAAATTGACACGGTAAAAAATCTTGGTGTAACTTTCAACCCTCTCTTAGCTTCTCGTCACACCATAATAGAGCAACTTTAACCTGCTATCATCTTATAAAATTTTTCAGGCGTAATTTAAAAAATATTCCATCTAGCTGTACCCGACTCCTTTATCAATTATACATTAGGCCGCACCTCGAATATTGTATTCAAGTAACGTCGCCTATCCTAAGGGCTGACATAGTTAAACTTGACAAAGTTTAAAGAAGCTTCACTAGACTCCCGCGTACCCTGAAGTGTCTTCCTTACTCTAAGCAACTGGAAGCTTTTCGTTTCTTCCCATTAAAAAATAGGAGACTCCGGAAAGACCTAATTTTAATTTTTAAATTTATAAACTTTACTCAGTTTAAGCATATATTTTCCCTCTCTCATGATTCCCGTAGAGGATACCCACTCAAGCTCTCCAAGCCGCGAGTTCACTCCCGACTAGGTTTTCATCATTTTTCCTTTAGGGTTATCACTGCATGGAACAGTCTGCCTCCACATGTTGCGTTAGCCCCATCCCTCCAGGCGTTCAAATTGGCGTACGATAAATATTGCCTTTTTAAGTTTACCTAAAGCTTTATTTCCTTTTTGTTAACTATTTATTACTTTTATTGATACCTTTTTTTAAATTTATTTTTCTTGTCCCAGCTTGTTCCTCCCTCTTTATTCTCCCCGATTTCAAATTTTCAGATACTTTGAGAACTGAGGATTAAAAGGATAAAGTCCTACGCACCTCGTGTACCGTCCTAATCCTGATCCTAATCTGATGAGGTGAGGCGCGCGTCCATTGGAGCGTTATTCATCCTTTTCTCTTTTCTTCTTCTTTGGAGATTATTTCAGTGTTTTTTGCATTGTAATAGGCACTTGTTTTATTATTTTTTATAGTTATATTTTTTGCTCGTTTTCTATAATTTTAACTTCCACCATTTACCTTGATTTCGACTCGCGAGGTGAGGCGCGCGTCACGCTACACGTCCGTTGGAGCGTTATTCATCCTTTTCTCTTTCCTTCTTTTTTGAAGATTATTGCAGTGTTTTTGCATTGTAATACGTAACTTGTTTTATTATTATTTTTGCATATTTATAATTTTTGCTTGTTTTCTGTAATTGTTAACTTCCACTATCTACCTTGATTTTATCTTGATTTCAAATATTTTTTCTGTGACTAATCCCCCTTTACCTCACCATCCATTTCATTTTTCCTCCTGAAAATTTGAGACAATTTGAGAACCGAGTACTAAAAGGCGTTTTGGCCTACTCAACTTGTAAAAAATCCTGAATCCTGAAACTCGTGTAATATCCTGTATCCTGTATCATTCGCGAGGTGAGGCGCGCGTCACGCTACACGTCCGTTGGAGCGTTATTCATCCTTTTCTGTTTTCTTCTTTTTTGAAGATTATTGCAGTGTTTTTGCATTGTAATACGTAACTTGTTTTATTATTATTTTTGCATATTTATAATTTTTGCTCGTTTTCTATAATTGTTAACTTCCACTATCTATCTTGATTTTATCTTGATTTCAAATATTTTTTCTGTCACTAATCCCCCTTTACCTCACCATCCATTTCATTTTTTCCCCCTGAAAATTTGAGACAATTTGAGAACCGAGTACTAAAAGGCGTTTTGGCCTACTCAACTCGTGAAAAATCCTGAAAAATCCTGAATCCTGTATCTTGTACAAACCTGAAACCTAAAATTAAAAAAAATTTTTAAATATTTTTGTATAAAAAAAATTTTAATTTAATTTTTTTAGAATATAATTTATTAATTTTTTTCTATATTTCTTCTATTTTTCCTTCTTTTTTAAATTTATGTAGCTGATCCTTATGTATATATATATATATATATATAAACCTGAAACCTGAAATGTTACTTGCATAATTTTGAGCTAAGGCGCTCCTTCCGTGTGTGCTTTTCTCTTCATATTAAAATTTTTATTATTTTGATCATTACTGCAGTGAGTTTTTTTATTAAAATATAACTTTTATAGTATTTCTTTGATTTTTTGATATATATTCTATTTTTACTCAATTTTTGTGCTATATCCTAATTTTTAAATATATTTTGATTATTTTATTCTCTTTATTACATTATCGTTATATGTTTTCCCTTTTTTTAAGATATAATAGAATCGAATACCAAAAAATTATTTTACTGAAACTATCAATTTGTATATTTTTACTTTCAATTGCATAAAATTTGTGATTCGTTACTATACTTGTCATTTGTAAACATGAGCGTCGATAAAACTAGAGATTGTATTGTGGTTTGTTATATATGTTATAAAGTTGTACATATAGTTTTCTGATGATTTTAAAGGTTTTCCGACAGATTGTTTTTCTGTGTCACCTCGGTATTATAAATATCTAGACTATGTACTTATTCCTAATGGCATGATAAAGGACAGGCAAGTTTACATTACGATATATTTTAGATTGGAGAAAATGTCTATGGAAATTGTTAAATATTTAGAGTTAAGAAACGCAACGTCAGTAACACTTTTATGTGTTCTAAAAGGAAGTTTCAAATATTTGGCTGATTTGGTTGATTGCTTGGAAAGGAACATTAGAGCCAGGAGTATAGTTATGTCTATAACAGTTGATTTTGTGCGCATAAAGAGCTATGTTGTAAGTTTTTTTTGTCATAATAAATAGAATGATTCCAGTGTACATCAACCTGTTTTAAGCGGTGTTGATAATCCAAATGAATACAGGGATAAAGTACGGTTGAAATATTTTTTCTATCTATTAGAATATATTAATTGTTGAAGATATTGTGGATACAGGGAAAACCATTAAATATCTTTTGAATTATTTAAAATCGTTTTCTCCAAAAAGTCTTTTGGTCACCAGGTAAAGTATTTGTTTTTAAAATTAATATGGATTGTTTGCTTATATTTTCATAAAATTTATTGATTACTCTTAATTATTTTCGACGTTGAATATTGATTTTCTAGTTTGTTGCTTAAAAGGACGTCTGGAGTAAATCATAATCCTGAATGTAAGTTATACTATTTTAAAGTAATAATTAAAACTTATTGCTTTTTTAACTGTAGTTTGATCTATTTTATAACCAATTTTACACATTAAAAAAAAACTTATTTTTGCGAAAATTTTAAAAGTTGTTGGATTCGAAATACCGGACGCGTTTGTGGTTGGATATGCCCTTGATTTTAATGAACAGTTTCGCGACCTTAACGTAAACATTTTTACTATGATTTTTATTGAATATATATATATATATATATATATATATATATATATATATATATATATATATATATTATATGCTCAATTCTAAATTATATATATGTTAATGATTATAAAGATTTGAAAAATACTTATTAAGTATCCATGTTTAGTTAGGAAGTTAATCCTGATTCCGTTCTTTCTGATGCATCTAGGACCGAGGCTATTGAAGATTAGGGATTGACTGCACAGTGGTATAACTGAAATTCGGTTGCAATTATACATCCAAGGGATTTAAGAGGTATCTTAAGGTATACGTTTTGTATATTTTAAAGTATACCATATACAGCTGTTGAGGTAATGTACTTATCAAAAAAATTACCCGGCGTTATCCATCTTAGAGAACTGTTACCGACAATCAGTCAAGAAATTTCACTTATGATCGTTTGATATGCTGAATATATATATATATATATATATATATATATGACCAAATGGTTAAAACAAATAATCGATCCTGTTGAAAAACATATAAATGTAAATAACCTGAAAGACACATTTGAATTTATTGATCACGTGGATATATCGAATGTTCGGAACAAAATAATGGCCTCATTTGACATTGAGTCACTGTTCACAAATGTACCTTTAGAAGAAACTGTAAATTATCTAAGTCACTACATTACGTCAAACGAAATCAATACCAAAATTCCGGTTGAATACTTGCAAGAATTAATTCTACTTTGTTCACAAAAAATTTAATTGAAAGGGTACAATATTAGAAAAAATATGCGCAAATATGTGCCATTGTCATACAATGTCTATGGTCAGCTGATGACAATATTCTTTTGCAACTAACCATCACAATAGCACTTAGAGAAAATGTTTCAATGACATTTTGCTTTAATCATTAGCGCGGGAAATCATACCACAAAGTTAAAAAATTACGAAAAACTGAATAAAACTTAAAGTATTTTTCTTTCTATATTTACATAATTTCCAGTACATTATATTATTTCTACTAAAATAATGTTTAATTAAGGCTTATAAATTCAATTCACAAAATTAATTTTTACTTTAAGCGTCTCAGTTTATTCAATTGTTTACCATTTTTAAGTGACACGGTGGGTATGTATCGAAGGATTATAATGGTTCTTTAATGGATTTCTATCCAAATCGGTTGACAGAAGCTAAAGAAAACTGTGAAAATTATTTAAATTACTGACATTATTAATTTTGTTTACCTTTGTTTTGTATATTTATGTAGTTTAGTGGATAAAACTATTTTTTAAACCAATTATCTGTTTGGTTTAAATTTTTCATAATGGTGGTATTTTGTTTTATTGCTAAAACAAATATTATTGTGTGTTATAGTTAAAATGTTTTTGCGAATAGTATTAAATGTATATGTATTAGTAAAGTATTATCTAAGGTTTTTATTGATAAGTGTTAGATATATCTAAAATAAGTAGCAAGTGCTACATATATTTAAATATCATAATAGGTCAACATAAGAATCACTTATGTCACTATCTGTATATATATATATATATATATATATATATGATCACTCAAATGGGAAACGTTTAAAACATAATAAATATAAAATAAAGATATTTTTAGGTTTAAAATGGGTTACAAAAATGACGCAAGATTGATCAGAATGTTGTTCAGTAAACTTAGACCAAGTAAACATAACCGCTTGATTAAGTTTATATATTTTAATGCTAGTGCGATTTAATTCTTAACAAAGTTATTAAAATCATATTGCAAGTATTTAAAGATCCATTGTTTTTGTTTAACATTTAATACAAAATTTTGAACCTAATTACAAACCAAAATGATGATAGGGTTACATATGCCGGTATTATCAATTGCAAATGTTAACGTACTTAGTTAATTAGTTTAATTGAATATTATTTTAATTGTCTTATGGTTGCATGCAGTTTGCCATCTTTCCAAAACGCCAATCTGAGGGCTAGATTTTTAACTTGCACAGAATAAAATCTTAAATTAAACCTTGAAATAACAACTTTTAAATGCCAAAGATTAAGTTATTTAAAATAAAATAATGCTTTCATCAACAATCAGCAAAGCTTACAAATCTATCATTCAAAAATTGAGTTAAATCGCATTTTAGAAAATACCGCAAAAATTGACAATAACAATGCTTGTTTTATCGTACCAAGTTTGATAAAAGCTTCTAAATGTAACATTTTTGAACTTGTGCCGTGTGTTTGTGTACCGACCAATAAACGCTATTCCGTTTGTCTTTTTTCTATTTAATTAAAATGGATTGATAAAAACTTTTAGGTTATAAGTGGCGTAAGATATTGTACAATAATTAGTTGAAGTTGTATTAATTATTTACTAGCATCTACGCAAAAGGTTAGACAACAAAGATCAACAGTTACCAAAATTGAGATAACCTCTAATTTCATATTTTTATGTAATTGTTGCTTAAATAACAAAAATTACATTAGTTTGAACACGTTCTGTGCAGAAATTATAATACAACATTACGTATTTTTACTTTGATTTGTTTAATTACCGATTAAAGGAGAAGCAAAGATGGTTAGAAACGTGCTTAGATTGATACTGTTCAGGAAGTTTTTTACAAAGGCTTAGTTGGCAGATTATTATAAAAAACATTGGCAAAGTTTTATTAAAGTGTATCTGTAAACTACTAAAAACCGTTAACGGTAAAAGTAAATTATTATATATTCTACAAAAACTTGGTACACTTGGTTAAGTTCCCCCTCCATTAGCCCGTTTATTTTGTAAATTGTACACCAGTCGTTATCTTGAATATTGCATCCACGTTACGTCTCTCAGGTTGAAACGTGATTAACTATTACTAAATAAAGTTTAGAAAAGGTTCACAAGATTTTATTGGGCTTTTAAACACCTGCTTTATCAATATAGGTTGTCTAGCCTTAAGCCTTTCCCAATTGGATATTAAGAGACTCCGAGGCAATCTAATTCTAATCTACCAATTAGTTAAATCTGACTTACAAAATTCCTACTTTACCAAATCAGAAGACAATTTTAGGGGATACACTTTTAAGTTAGGTAAAGCCAGGATGCACACAAAGGATTATTTCAGCCTGAAATAGCTTTTTAGCCCACATCGTGAATGCTGTTAGTCCTTATGCCTTTAAATCAGCCCATGATAAGTTTGCATTTATTAATTATTTTTAATACTCCCCATTTAGTCCACGGTTACCTCCTTTGTGCCATCTTTATTTTATTTGTAATTATACTCTACCTTTTTTGTTTATTTTCTCAATGTTTGATTTTATTAAACCGAGAATCATAAAAAGTTTCTCCTATCTAACTCGTGTACTAAACTGCAACCTGCAACTACAAAAAGGTTGCATACAGTTGGAATAAAATATATCACTCCAAAAATGCTTTGCTTATTTAATTACTGTAAAAACATAATTTATATTGAATTAATCCAAGTAGAACAGAAAGAAACAGGTTACAAGTTGTTTCACGAGTTGATTAGGAGTCAGATTCCTTTTGATCCTTGGTTCAAATGGTATCAGCTATATCAATATAAGAGAAATAAAATAATAACAATAAAAATAAATAAATAAACTATGTAAAAGACAAATGTGCTACCGCAATTTAGCTAGAGCATGTCTATCTTATAAATGCTTAAAAGACTGTGTAGATTGTGCATTTACGATCTCAGCATGTAAATTAGCCAAACGCACCTCGGAGACATACTTCCTAAATTCTTGTTGAAGGATTTAATTATACTGTAGCACTTGTAAGTAGCCCTATTGTGGTGACCCGTAAAGTTAAATGATGAATCGAATAATGCTCCTAAGTTTTTAATAGACTTAATAGTTTCTAATAAAAGAGCATAATCTTGAGACATTTTAAAGATATTCCCAGAAGGCTTACCAAAAGATATGTGCTTACACTTAAAATAATTCAACGAAAGAGAATTTTCATGCGCCCATTTATTAATATTAAACATATCGTTATCCAGTAATTCTGGATTGGGACTCCGGATCTTAACATCATCGGCATATAAAAGAATAGTAGAGTTAACAACCGATGGTAAATCATTAATGAAAAAGATAAACAAAAGAGGACCTAAAACTGAGTCTTGGGGAACCCCAGAGGTAATATTGCAAGATGAGAGGTCTACCCCCAACCTAACCTTAAAAGAGCAATTAGATAGAAAATCCGAGATCCAGGAAAGGATGGACCCAGTAATGCCAAATAACCTAAACTTGACTAGAAGCAGATCATGGGAAACTTTGTCGAAGATTTTTGCAAAGTCGAAATAAATGGCATCAACTGAAGTGCTGGAATCAAGGATTGAAGAAATGCTGTTAGTGTAAATTATTAAGTTAGTAAAGCAGGACTTGCGAGGCAGAAACCCATGTTGAGCAGGGTTAATAGTGTTAGAATTAGTTGTGTGATTAAGGATATGTGACTTCATAAGCCTTTCCATTATTTTACTCAGGGATAATAAGATGCTAATTAATCTGAAGCTTTCTGGTTTGAATTTGCATCCCGATTTGTAAATGGGTCTTATATATGCCGATTTTCAGATACTTGGGATGCAACCAGTGGAGGATAAGAGGTTGAAAATGTAGTTTAGATGAGGGGCAAGAACATCAGCGCATTCCCTAAGGACCATAAAAAACATTTATTAAAAAAACAAATAATCTCTTAAAAACCTATTCATAAACTATATGATTATTCGTTGACACATCTAGAAACATCAAATTGCACAAGTGTTAATTTTACTAAACTATTGTTAAATATAATTGAAATAATATGTTGTTAACAATTTCTACATATAAAAATTTTAATAAAATTTTACTTTAATGTAATGCAAATACGGTTTGAAAATAAAATAAAAATAACTATGCAAAATCTTAACTAACTATTGTTTAGTAAAACCTAATAAAAATAACTACATAAAATGAATTACATTTTTAATGTACAAAATACATGTAAATGTTTAAGGTTTTATAAAATTAACTAACTAACTAATAATACTAATATTTATTATTATTATTATATCTATATTAATAATTATTACTTAAAAATTTTACTAGTTAATAATTTTGAATAAACTGTTCTTAATTTTGATAACAATTAGAAAACATATTTATACGCATTATTTTTTAAAATCTGTTTTAAAAAATATTTAAAAAGTATTATATACAAAATAAATACTATTATCCTAATAAATTGAAAAGTTAAATAAAAAATAAAAAATAATAAGGGCAATACAACTTTGTTAATTTTATTGTATATTATATAATATATAATATATAATTAACTAACGTTTTAGTATTTTATTAAACAGTTTAAATCTTTCTATTCAACTAGGTAAAGTGCCTGCGATTTTGAAACATGCTTTTATTCGCCCGATGTATAAGTCAGGTTGCAGTTTCAGGCCTGATAGCTCTAGGCCTATTAGTATTCTATCTGGTCTTAGCAAAATCCTAAAGAAAATCATAAAAACTCACCTCATTAACTTTATTATAAATAATAATCTTATAAATTCTGCCCAACATGGGTTTATGCCAATGAGATCGTGCCTCTCTAATCTTTTGCTGTTTACTAAAAGAATAACTCGCGTGTTGGAACACTCCTACTCCATCGATGTCATTTACTTTGACTTTTGTAAAGCCTTTGGTAAAGTGCCTCACTCCGCGTTGTTAAGTAAGTTAAAATCATTTGGTGTGAGCCCTCCACTCCTGATGTGGATACGAGACTTTCTTACTAACCGTCAATTAAGTGTCAAACTGGGTAATGCGTCCTCCTCACCTACCTCCTTCACCTCAGACATCCCAAAAGGGTCAGTTTTAGGCCCTTTACTGTTCATCATTTACATTAATGATCTCCCCTCGATTGTACACTCTGACATCCTGCTTTATGTAAATGATGTTAAAATTTGGGGTACCAACCTTGAACAATTACAGGAAAATATCAATAATATTTATAAGTGGTCCCTGGTCAATGCTCTTCTTTTGAATGTCTCCAAATGTAATTATTTTACTCTTGGGAAACATTCAGGCAATAGTTTTAGAGCTCCCAACTTGCAGCTTATTGCTCCAATTAACTTGGTAATGGATTTGGGTTTGGCTTTTAGCCTTTCCCTCAATTTTTTGTGTTATCATAACAAGGCTATTTTTAAGAGTTATCAGTTAGCCAAAGTTTTTAGACACAACCTTGGTAACATTCCTATTAGCTGTACTCGCCTCCTCTTGCAACTCTATATTCGACCGCATCTTGAATATCGCATTCAAGTCATGTCCCTTATCCTAAAAGGGGGCATACTGAAATTCGACAAGGTGCAGAGAAGTTTTACCAAAACGCCTTGTTTGATTAAAAATACCGCCTAGCCTAATCGTCTTAAAGCTCTCAAACTCTTTCCATTGGATGCTAGAAGACTCCGGGGCGACCTTATTCTAGTTCATAAAATACTTAATTCTAACCACTTCAATCATCTCTTTGCCCTCTCTAATAGTTCTCGACGTGAGCACTCGTTTAAGATTTCTAAACCTAGGGTCCAAACCCGTTTTAGTTTTTATCATTTTTTGTATAAGGTTATTTTTGTATGGAATAGTTTACCCGTCCATACCGTCTCGGCCTCGTCCCTTAATACTTTCAAATCGGCCTATGATTCGTATTATCTTTATAATTTATTTTATTTTTACTTTATTTTTTTCTATTATTATTTTATTATATGATACCTAACATTTTGAATCGAGGTCCAAAAAGAAGTTTCTTTCCTATTTAACTCGTGTATAAACCTGAAACCTGAAACATTTTACATACATTAATATTATAATTGTTTACATAACAATAATATATTTATAATTAAAATAAAATTAATTAAAATAAACCAATATATAATAAACACAATAAAAATTATTTATGTATTTTTATTAAATATATTACACTTATACTTATACTTTTTTTTGTTTTTATCTTTTGAATTAATCGCACTTTACCTTTCATATTTATGGCGTTTGTTTGGATAATTGTATAATTGTATGGTATAAACAAATTTGTATGTATAGACAAATTGTATGGTATAAACAAATTTTATTCTAATGAATTAAATAATTTTATTATATTTTAAAAATAAAAAATGGATTTTGTACCTGCGTCTGAAGCGTCATATAATTTTTATCAGGTATTATATTATATTTAAACTAATTCATTAGCATAACGATAATTTTCTGAGTCCTGATATAAGACGTCGAAATTTAGGAGAAGAAGATGTTTTTGCGCAGACCGGGAAAAGATCACGTAGAGCAAAATCGACGGTATTTGTATTTTGTTGTATAATATTATGTAGGAACCGAACCCGGTGGAGTTAAATGAAACCAAATGTCCTACTCAGTTGAAAGTAATTTTTGTTAAAAGTAATAGTTTAGGTGGAAAAAATTAATTTAAATATAACAGAAGAAAATTCAGATAAACGTTGGTCTATGCTTGCTAAAACCTATGAAAATGTATTTGTCAATTTGTTTCATTTTTAATATTATATTTTAGATGTCTAAACATGAACTTATTAACAGTTATAGATTACTGATGAACGAAAAATTACGCCTTGAACGATTTTTGTCTATAATGACTAAAAATAATGAAATGGTATGCTAATATTTTAATAAAAAGATAGTAATTTTTATTCACGTAGTAATATTTATTTGTTAATACTGTTAAACGTTTATTAACGCACATTTAAAATATTTAATTTTTAATTTTTAAATAAAATTTAATTATTTTTAGTTTTATACTTAATTATTAATTAATGAAGTATTTTAAAAAAGTCCAATTATAAATTTTAACTACAATTAAATTGAAGTTATTTAAAAAAGCATTTTAATGTTATTTGTATTTAGTTTTGTTGTTACTTAGGAGGTCTTTCTTTTTATGTGATAGCATTGATTACTAATTACAAGTGTTAAAGTTTAAAATGTTTGGAAATTTGCTAATAATAATATTTATGTATACATTTTTTATAATTTTATCAGTAATTATTAGTTTTCTTATTATTTGTACATAAACAAAATTTTATTACAAATTTTAATTTTAAATAGCTTTTTTAACGCATATTTAACAACAACTTCTTTTACATGTTTAGGCACGAAATCGTTTGGAATCAGATTTACTGGATGCAATGATGTGCATAGAAGATTTAAAACAAGCATTAGAAGTTAGAATAGCACGGGTATATTTTTTAAAATGTTTAAATTACATTTAATTATATATATATATATATATATATATATATATATATATATATATATATATATATATATATATATATATATTGCGTCAACTTACTTTAAAATTAAATTGAAGCTTAACATTTAAATTGTTAACTATAATAAAAATGTAATTATTTTTTAATTAATTTTAGCGTCGTAAAATTGTAAGTAATATTTGTTTAAATTATATTTTTGATGTATATATATATATACATTTACATGCAAATACAATATTAAAAATTAAAAATAAGTTAAAATGTTGACATAGGCGATTATAAGTATTATTATTAAGAACATTGTATATAATGCTATAAATGTTAATGATCCTGAGGATTTGAATAATGTTTACAAGGTCCTGGTTTTTTTACGATAGTAACATTTTTGACTGGGCCACCTTCACGTGATGCATCCTAGGTTAGGTGCCTACAAGCATTTAGACTAATAGCAGCGGGACCGAGTGCACGGCAGTATAACTGGGTTTCTTCTTTGGTGAGTTGGTGTAAACATATAACCAGGATTTTACAAAAATGTCTTAAGATAAATGTATACCATATATGGCTTTTGGGCTAAAGGAAATAACTATAATAAAAAATCAAACGCTTTTATGAGTTAAAACTTGAAACAATGGCGCTTTCAGTCATTAAAACGATATAAGTAATTTTTTAGACTGTCCTCAAATGAGGACAGTGGGATATAATGGGTTAATGTTACTAGGTCTTTTTTTGTTTTAATAGTGGGTAATTAAATTTTAATAATGAAGTAAATATTCTACAACAATTTGTTTATTAATTAATTACAAATAATTAAATTTGTTTTAAATAAAATTATTTATTTTAAATAAACATTATTTAAGTATCTACTTAACAATATTTATAATTAAAATTGACGTAAAAATTAAATAAACGAAGTAAAACAATTACATTAATATAATTTTTAACAAAATTATTATTTCTTATTTTAAATACTATTAATTTATATAAACAGATACACGTAGACGATTTAGCATTATTTTTTAATTAATTACAATTTATTATGTTAAAAATGAAACTTTTTGCCTATTTTTGTCAACTTATCGCTTAGCAGTTTTTCAATGTTTTGGTTTATTAACTAAAGTGTCCCAACATATAATAACTTTGTAATAAGAAAAATACGAACACAAAAAATATAATTAATTTAATTTACTTATTTAAATAAAACTTTATATGTAATTAAAATAAACACTTACACTTAATATACGGCTGTGAAGTATTATGCAAATATTAAAACAATAGGAACTTTATTTTTACTATAAACTAGTACTATGCAATGTAAAAATAATAGTTTTAAATATTTTAAATATTTTATAATATGTAGACAATAAATAAAATTACCCAATGTTTAGTTATGAATAAAATGTGCAACGGATTTAGTAACATTGTAATATAGATAATAATATGTAGGACATTTTAATAAATAAAAACTGTGTAACACATTATAAAAGATAAATTTTATATATAAATTTGCGTTGTGTAAAATATCAATCTTGAACTGTGTGTGTTTAAATTATTTATAGTGTAAAGTGTTTAAGGTACATATTTTTACAGTTAAAAATATTTTATAATTATTTTTTCTTAGGGAATATTATACTACTATGTACATGAATCAACAAAAATAAAATACAATATGTAATTGATCAAACTTTTTAATAGACTATTTAGACCTCAATCCTAACAAATTATTTAAAAATTAACGAAAACAATGTTTTAATCTATATAATTAAATGAATTATATAATTTTAACTTTGAAAATAACGCAAATTTTTGATTGCATAAAATGCAAATTATTTCACTAGCGAAGGGGTCACAATTACATAAGTGTATTCAAAGAACTAAAGTGTTAATATAATTGTAATTTTTAAGTTATTTTAAACAATAATGTAGATGATTCAATAAAGATATTTAAACAAAATATGTGTCCAAATAAAAATATACCAAAGCGTAAACTGTGAGGTAAATTTATTTCGCATATTCTTGTCAGTCACAAACATATAAAATTTTAGTATATATATACAAAATGGGAGGCACACAAACACAAACAATGTAGTGACGAACTGTGTTTGTGCACACAAAGTAAGTTTCAATGTGTGAACATAAACAGATTCGAGAATTTTTAACATATTCGAAGCTTGAGAAATAATTGTCACTTTAAAAAAAATTAGTTTTATAAAATTAGGATGATAAACAGAATAACCCCTAATTTAGACGCTTACATTGAATAATATGATTCAAAATAATATAAGTGGTTTTTACTTGTATACACATTTTATGAAATAATTTGTTTAATTAATTTTTTTTTCAAAAAATTCTTAAATTATAGCATTTTGTTAACTAAGAATTTGTTGATGATATTAATAAAAAATGTTTTTTATATAATGTTTTATTAATACTACCATAGTAATAAATTTAAATATTTTAGTAAATTTTAAATTTGTTTTGTGCAATAAAATAAGTTTTAAGAGCTAATCATCTATACAATAATAATTTTGACGAAGTCCTTGCATCTACGGTATAATGGGTGTTATTAAAAAATACAACATTAATTTTTAACTTTTATGTTTATTACTTTGAATGTTTTACGAGAAACATCTTTTAGCAGTGGATATTTTGCAAAGCCGAACGTGGGCCCGCATTTTAGTGCCGGTGGTGAGATTTGAACTCATCCCCACCGAGGTTCAAATTCGAGCGCTGTACTACTAGACCACCCCAGCAAATTCATTGTTATTATTTTTTAAAAGATGCATAAGTTATTTTTAATATTTTTAATGTATTTGTAATTTATAGTTTTATTAAATATTGTTATCATTATTATTATTATTATTATTATTATTATTATTACAATTTCAATTTTATCATTTTCGCAAATTTTAGTTTTCTAGTAATATTAAAGTAATTTCATATATTTCGATTTTGCAAAATTGTACAAGAATACTTTAAAATTAGAAAAGATTTTAATATACATTTTACTAAACATAATTTAAATATATTATTAATTAAGTTGAAAACAGATTATACACAATTTTGATATTAATTATTTTTACAATTTTAATCGTTTTTAAGGATCCACATGAAGCTGAAGAACGCCGCTATTTAATTAGACAAAACAAAAAACTTTTAAATCAGGTAATTAAATATTGGTTTATTGTATGTAATTTTTAATTTTATAAATAGAACAATGAAGTTACACTTGTATCTATTACTACTCATATTTTTTCGTTACTAGTTGTACGATTCGGCCAAAAAAATTGAGCGTCTCGAAATGACTAACGTTGAAATGAAGGAACAATTGGAACTATTAGATTTTCAAATTGTAGAAGTTGAAAATCAAAAAACAATGGTTTGTGAACACATTGAAAAAATTGTTTTTTTTAAATTTATGTTTAACCTAGTTAGACAAAACTAATTATTACTATTCTTTATTTTTCATTTTGGTTGGTGACGTGGTCACCTCTTCATTAGTTCCATATTTATATGACATAGCAAACAATCGATTTCGATGGCTTGATAAGCGTAACACAAACGTAGAAGAATAACAAAGTTTCTTGGCTGGTAGACAGCATCCTTGTGACGTCGCCATTGTTTGCAAAGATTGACGAGGCCGCCTGATTTTTTGTCAGGGTATACATATACCTTTAGATACCTGTTAAGTATCCTGGGTGTATGTTTGCACCCATCCACCGTAGCGGAAGCCCAGTTATACCGCTGTGCACTCGGACCCTGCTGTTATTGGTCTACATGCCTATAGGCACCTAGTCCAGGATGCACTACGTGGAGGACGAACAGTCAGGAATATCACCATCATTGGAAATTGAGACTTTATAAACAGTACTCAAATCCTCACGATCATTAGCATCCCATTATATATTATATTATATTATATTTTTATTAAATAAATTTTACATGTTTGATTATTTTATAACACAAACAGATTGAAGAAGAATTGCGTAAAATACCTCCAACTATACATAAGGAAATGCAAACTGAGGTATGTAATGACTGAGTTAATTTATTTGTAATTTTATCACACTTTTACATATTATATACCAATAAAACATTAGTCAAATATGTTCACATAGTGAAAGTTTTAAAACGTTGTTTTTATTAGAAATATTCTTTTTTTTAACGTTGTATTTATTTTAAATTCAATTGCTACTAGGACATAAATTAATATTAACCTCAGTTATATTATATATTGTAAATTTAAGAACTTGAAGCATGAATAAATAGATATTCTTATCGCTTCTAATTTTTATTAAATTTATAGTATTGATTTTGCATATTAAGATTAATACATTAACAAATCCTGTTTTGGTCTAATATACTTTAAATATCTTCTTCTTTTTCCTTTTTACATCTCTCTCTTATGAGAAGTCGCTATTTCTGATCAGTTTCCTCCATTCCATTCTGTATCTAACCAATTTGAAACATTAATAATTAAATAGTTTTGGTGTATATGTTTTACTGGTATATAACCTTCCTCTGTATTTGGATCTGTATCAAACCACTTTGAAGCATGATGACCATTAAATAGATTTGGCGGATGTTTTATTGAAGGATGTCCTTCCTCTTGCAAACCCTCCTCCTTTATCCACATTTGGGACTGGCTAGATTAGTTTATTGCTGATTCTTTCTAGGCGAAGTTACATCGATAAACAAAAAACAAGAGTTATTTTTATGTTTATTGGAGTTATTGGACAAGATAACAAATTTTGTCATATTATTTTGGGAGACAATAGTAACACAAACGAGGAAATCCGCTATTACAAACCAGTTTACAAGAGTGATGACTGTTTTGCACACACTAGAAGCAATATAACTTTATTTTTCTATTTTGTTAAAAACAAAACATTGATTGTATGCATAGAAAATTATTTTATGGCTTTTAACGTTAATGAAACTTGGAAGTTAACAGACAAGGTTCATAAGTTTGTAAAAATATTTTATTACTAGTGTTTTAGAAGAACAGTATTGTTTTATTTTACACATAGTAATATTATAGGAAAAACAGACTTTGGTACACTACATAACATAATCAAAAAACAATTGATTGGATTTCTTTAATCACAGTCCTAAAAATTAAGAAAAACGCTTCTAGAAATGAACATTGGAAAAAGAGAAGAAAGACTGGCATAAAGTACAAAATTAAATTAAAACACATTCCATGTTTCATCAAATATGCACTTTAGCAAAATATGCACTTACATGGAATTGTTTTGTTGTTTTTAGAATAAACGTGATTGTAAAAAGTACGGTAAAAAATTATTTTTAAATGTGCTGGATTTTGACACGATAAACGTTTTCTCTGCTTAAAAAATTGTGCACATATTGAAAACCGTAATCTTGAGTAATATAAATGAAAAAAATTGCAAATTTCGTTTAAAATATTAAATGTTGTGTAAATTACTGTAATTTATGCATTGTATAAAATTAAATGTTATAACTCATTAACATATTTAATGCCTGTTGCGTAGTTCAATATTAACGGTTTTTTATTTTTTTTAAATAAATATGCAATTGAAATCGCCATTTTGTTTAATAAAGCAAAATTGTTTGCAAATAATTTAAAATAATACTTGATACTTTTATTTATTCAATTATTTTTGCAAAGGTACATATTGCATATAATTCACGAAATCTTACATTTGTAATGGGTTTAACTAAAAACAAAGTGCTTTATTATTTGGAGATATCTTAATATATTTTATTATAAAGATAAGATAATTCTTAAAAATCAAGTATCGATTTGGATTATAAATTATAAATTCAAACTTACACATGTTTTTCAATTTATTATTTACAAGCGGGTGTGTAGCAAAAAAAAACTTAAAAGAAAATATAACAAATAACTATTAACTTGAATTTATTCGTTTAGTTTTTTTATTGTATTCCTACGTAAAATATGTGAACTCAAATATTTTCCAATAAACTAACTAGGTGAATGTGAATATATTATTTTATTAACATTGTATTAAAAAAAATTACAGGCTAATACAAGTATATATATACCTATAAATGTATTATTTTTATTACTTGAAACATCATTTAGCAGTAGAAATTTGAGCGAAGTCGAATGTGGGTCAGCATCTAGTGCCAGTGGAATCTATGCCCACTTAGGTTCGAGTCTAGCGCTGTACCGCTAGATCACCCTGGCACCATATATATATATATATATATATATATATTATAATTTATTGCCTAGATTCTAGCATCTATTAATTTTATTATCATTAATAGTGTTACACCCAATAAACGACATAATATTACTGCCTTATTACATAAATGTCTTTACCAAACGTTTTTGAATTTTTTTACGTTATTGCAGGTCTACAGTTGTTAGACCTCTCAAATTGGAGCAAAAGATTTTTGAATTAGAGTTTAAAAAACCTGGCTACAAGGCATCACCGGTAATACGCTTACTTTTAATTATACTTTTTGATTTGAAAGAACGCCAAATTGTACAAGCTTTCAAACGGCAGTAAGCTTATTACCTACAAGATTATTATTTTCCATCTACTTTAGAACCCTTTTGTTTTAAAGAACATGCATTAACAAAAACGTTTCATATCATTGTATATTCAATTTTTAGCTTTGAAGATTGTGTATATTGAAATTGTAATCGGATTTTGCCGACCTCCATCATTGGAATCATGCTTTTATTTCTTTATCGTAATTTAATGAAATGGTATATAACCACTTGTTGTTTTTTTAGCAATATTAATATTTTTACAGAGGTCAGGTTGCTAATCTTGTGCTCAAACCCTTCTCTTTTCTCAACCGAACTTGGGAGCGGCTACGATAGAGACAAAATGTCTTTTGTTTATATCTATTGTATGTTTGGTTTGTCTCAAATTAGGATTCAGCATGGCATTCTGCCCAACTGATCAATCAACTCAATGAGCAGCTAAATTTGGCTCATTCCGAATTGTCTAATCAAAAAGCAGAAAAAGCAGCCGCTTTGGCCAAACAAAGCTATTTGGATCATTTAGTACGTGATTTGCGTCGAGACAATAATGACTTGCGCGATCAATTGGCGTCCCGCATGCCCGACGAAGAAGAGGATGCAAATAACTCGTTGGCCGAGAGCGACAAACCAGTCCTGGGCGATCTCGTAATAATGAAAGTATGAATAATTTTTAAAATACTGTATAAAAGATAAAACAAATACGTTTTTAAAATTGTTAAAATCGGCGGGATTATGGAATGCATACAATGCGGCGGTTATGGTTATGAAGTTGAATGTAATGCTTGTCTTTTATATAGACTAGGAAAACCAGATGGTAAATAAATGTTACTTGTACCAAACTATCTGAGCCCATTTACCAATATTAATATTACGTTTGTGTATTTTTGAATAACAATTGAAATGACCCTTGATCTATTTTCTTATGTAAGCTTGAATTATGTTATTTCACTTATTTATATAAAAAATCGACTCTAGTTTTAACTCATTTTAATGTACAGTTGCTTCTATATTTTTAATCATAAATTATTTACTGTTATTTTATAATTAGTTTAGATGACATTTTATTATTGGTGCTTTGAACATTATACCATTATTAAAAACTATACAGTCAGTTGATTATTAAGTATCCTAAAATCGGTCCAATATAATTTAATAAATACAACATTACTACTACTGCTATTATTATTATTATTACTATTATTATTATTACTATTATTACTATTAATATTATTATTATTGATATTATCATTATTATTATTATTACTATTACTATTATTATTATTATTATTATTATTATTATTATTTGTAGTAGTAGTAGTATTAGTAGTATTAGTATTAGTATTATTATTATAGACGAATACAATACGGAAATAATTGATAATTAATAACTAATGTAAATAATTAGAGAGACGTTTATATTTTATTATTAGTATTCTTGCTAGTACACAACAGATGTAAAGTATTTTTTATTTTCTGCAAATTTAAAAATACTATATTCCACAAGAAAAATGACTAATATAAAATGTTAATATAAATAATCAAAATTGCAAAATAAATTATCAATTTAACTATCAAAACAAATACATAATTTAAAATATACAAAAGTTAAAAATGTTAAGCAAATTTTGTTTTCATTTTACTATGCGTCATTTGATATTTGATATTTGATATATGTATATATATATATATATATATATATATATATATATATATATATATATATATATATATATATATATATATACTAAAAATATATTCAATCACGTCTGCATTTTAACATATGCTTATTTTTGTCAATATAATTAATTTTGTTTTTAAGTGTATCAAGGTTTTTTAACTAATTATACAAGCTATTATTAATATTTTTATTTATTGAAATTTCCAAGTATGCCGTTATAATTGCTTTACTAAAATTGAGCATTAGTTTTAAAAAATAATAATTAAATGGTAATTTTTTATTCCAATATAAAATACTATTATTTATAATTATATTTTATTCTATGATAAAAAGTTTGTTTGTACGTTATTTTACCAGCATTTAGAAATGGAATGTAACAGAAGTTTTTAATATATATATATATATATTTAGAAAAAAATTATTACTTTTTAATTAAGCACAAATTAGATATTTAAAAAAATATATAATACGAATTACTTCATTCAATAAAAAATTTGTAAATTATCTATTGCTCTTTTAAAATACTTGCGTAAAAGTACATTTAAATTATAGTATTCTAGGACGTATAAATTAATGAATTTTACAAAACCTGAAAATAAGTTTTGAATTTGTTATTATATGAGTTAAATGTTTAAAATAGAGCTAATATTTTTATAATCTACTTTAATTTTTTTTTTAATTTTTACTGTTTTAAATATTTTACAGGCAACATATTTTACCAGTAGATATTTTAGCATTTAGTGCCAATGATGAGGGAGCAAACTCATGCTCACACCGGTTCAAGTCGAGCGTTATACCGCTAGACCACTCCCAGAAAATATATTGTGTTCATTAGAACAAATACTATCTTTAACAACACCCCATGTTAAAATAGCTATAGTAAAGACACACATTTGTATTTTATAATGTTTAACCTCAACATTGATAAACTATTTATTGTAAGGGACAACATTGAAAAGTAAGAAAAGTGTTAAATATTATAAAGTGAAGAATAACATGGAAATAAATTACCAACTTTCTCACACAATTTCTTATTTTTATTTCTTTACATAATTAGTCTGCCTTCTATTAAACAAATAAAAATATTTTTGTCCAATTGTTTAACGTTGAACAACTATATATATATATATATATATATATATATATATATATATATATATATATATATATATATATATATAAAAATATATATGATTCAATTTTAGTTTTAAATCTGAATGATTCAATGTTTTAAATCTCAATGTATATATATATATATATATATATATATTATATATATGCAAAATTGACTTGAAATTCGCTTATAAATGTCACCTTAGATATGACAAACAATTGCGTATATATGAATGTGAAAGTCAAAAGGATTTACTGCCACCTAAATATTCATTTATTTGTGTGCACTCATATATGCATATAATAAGTGGATTTGGGTGGGGTACTGTCATGACATTGAATATGAAATACTTTACATAATGAATTGCATATGTTTGGTTTTGAATAATCATCTTGCCTAAAATCATTTATTTTAAATTATGTCAGTTATTTACCAAATTTATAATTTATGGATTTAAAAGTTTAACCGCCCTATTTTTTTTATAAAAGAAACCTTATATAAAAAAGTGATTATTTAATAGGTTTTAAATAAAATACCTATAAACCAATACTATTTATTAAGTAAAACACCACAAACAACTTCTTTTACTTTTACAACTGGGGGGATCTGGCGTTACAGCGCTTGATTTGGACATTGGTGGACATGGGTTCAAATCCTATCACCGGTATTAAATACGGGCTCAAGTTTAGCTTTGCTTAAATGTCCACTGCTGAAAGATGTTTTTTGTAAAAAATTTAAAGTAAATAAATTATATGAGGAGTCACTGATTCTGATCAGTTTTCTCCATTTGGTTCTGTATCAAACCACTTTGAAGCATGATGACCATTAAATAGATTTGGCGGATATTTTATTGAAGGATGTCCTTCCTCTTGCAAACCCTCCTCCTTTATCCACATTTGGGACTGGCTAGATTAGTTTATTGCTGATTCTTTCTAGGCGAAGTTACATTGATAAAAAAAAACAAGAGTTATTTTTATGTCTATTGGAGTTATTGGACAAGATAACGAATTTTGTCATATTATTTTGGGAGACAATAGTAACACAAACGAGGAAATCCGCTATTACAAACCAGTTTTGACTATTAAACAGTTTTGTACTGCTGGATACCCTTTCTGTTGCAAACCCTCCTCTTTCATCTCGGTATGGGACTGGAATATACGTATATTTACCTAATCAATATACGGTAACTATGTAAAATGCACATTGAATGTTTGAAGCGCTGATGGTCTGTAAAAGCTATCTGGTTTATGTTAATAAACTAAATAAATAGTCTTCTAAAAGGTGATAAGATTAGTAATGCAACTGATGATAATAATAATGATGATGATGATGATGACAACAGAAACTGTTCATCAATTGATACTAGTTGTAGTTTATCTCCAACAACATTGATTTTCTCGTCAAAGGTGAGTATAATATGCAATCTGAATACATTTTGCATTCACGCAATTTACTACAATTTGCTTCAATTTTTGATGGTGGTGTAGCAGTCTTGGTAGGGTGACAGACTGGAAATTGCCTGTAGCCGGCACTAGATACAAACTGTCGCTTGATTTTTCCAAATATTATTATTTAGTTTTAAATTGCAAAATAGCAGAAGAAAAGATTGATTATATACCAACATCATTAACCTATTTTTTTAGCATGTTTCACAACATGTTTACAAAAACGACAAATAATTATATATATATATATATATATATAACTCTTGCCAATTTGAAATCTTTTTAATTTAAAAAAATTAAGTCATTTTTATGTAGTCTCCA
The DNA here is from genome assembly GCA_025895645.1 of Cardicola forsteri. Lineage (NCBI taxonomy): Eukaryota > Metazoa > Platyhelminthes > Trematoda > Strigeidida > Aporocotylidae > Cardicola > Cardicola forsteri. Next base: position 144,066 of record JAKXYG010000904.1, read on the forward strand.
TTTCTGATAATAATAGTTATAATAATAATAATGAAAATAATGAAAATAATAATAATGATAATAATAATAATAATAATAATGATAATGATAATAATAATAATAATGATAATGATAATGATAATAATAATAATAATAATAATAATAATAATAATAATAATAATAATAATAATAATAATAATAATAATAATGAAAATAATAATAATAATGATAATGATAATAATAATAATATTAATAATTATGATATTAATAATAATAATAATAATAATAATAATAATAATAATAGTAATAATGGTAGAAATAACTATAGAGCTAAACTTGAAACTAGGAAGGTATAGGTTTGAGTTCCACAACTAACACTAAACGCGGGCCATTGTTTAGCAATTGTCCACTTTCTGAAAAATGTTTCTTGTGAAGCACCCAAGCTGTTATAATTAGAATATATATATATATAATTTATTGCTAACCATTATTATTATTATTATTATTATTATTATTGTTTAAAATCCTTTTGTTCTAAACAGTTTGAAGCAACAAGATTTTCCCATAATATTGTACATAAACTTTTCGGCTTTAAAGATTGTCGATATTGAAGATTAGAATTCTATTCTAATAACTCCGAAACCCGTCATCGTAATCATCCTGCTTTCACTTTTTTGCAATATTTTAATAAAATAGTGTCCTATTGTTGTTTTTAAAAAAATATCTTTTTACAGATGCCAGGTTGCTAACCTCTCGCTCAAACCAGCTGGACTTGAGACCGGCTACAGTAGAGTTTGCAAACTGTCACTGAACCTATTTACACCAAAAATAGGTTTAGAACTAATTATTTCTTTGTTTCACTGCTATTTTTTTAACAAAATCGCTATTTTTTCAACAAATATATCCCATTTTTCAATTTTGAAAAATTCTAATTAAACTATTAAGGAATTTGTTGACAGAAACGTTCACACTTAATTGCTCCAGCTACAAATTTGCACCCACGCATTGATCTATTTTCGGCCTAACCAATCAACCCACACGCACCTATCCCATTTATAATTTGTCTAATTTACATTTATCCATTTTTGATCAGGCCCAATTAGAAGAACAACTTGAAAAAGTGCACGAATTGGAAGAAAAATTGAAAGCATCTCGTTCATACGCCCAAATGCTCGAATCTCGCCTAGACTCGTGCACTTTGGAACCTCAAACGAAACCTATGTGCAATGGTACAATTAATGGCGAACATCAACCCCAATTATCGTCAATATCACCAGATGAACCGGTTCCATCTTCATCATCTTCATCATCTTCATCATCATCATCATCATCATCATCGAGTTTCAAAACTATGAACGAGATTCCCAATTCATTGGAGTTTCAGGAATCTCTGCACAAAATCATGCATCAATGCAATGCAGACTACGAAAAATCTATACAAATGCCTTCAATAGGCGACTTGTTATTGAGCGAAACAATTTCCACCTTTCAGCAATTGGTCGAACAAAAGAATTCAGAAATAATCCAACTTCGAACTTTGCTTACTCCAACCGTCGAACAGTTTAAGGACAATGAAGATTCACACGCATTGACCAACGGTTTTGCATCAGATGATTCGACCAACAAGCCATGGATCATGTTTAGTTTGAATGTACAACAGTGTTTACAGGAGTTTGGATCTTTTGTTCAAATGATTTGCCAAACAATCAATTGTGATTATCAACCGATCAAAAATGAAGTCCGAGATGATAATTCAACTTCACGTGACTTGACCATTTTAGCAATCAATAAATTAGCGGGGCATTTGAATGTGATTGTTAAAACGTGTGGAAATGTCAAAGCTTGGTAAGTTGGATGACAAATTTTGTTATTCATTTTTTAATATATGGAACGTTGTTTATGTTATTATTAGTATTTTTTGCTCTATAGACTATAAACGCTGTCTGTCACAATATATTAATATGAAAAATGTAAACTGTAATTGTAGAAAATAATAGTCTTTATTAAAGATAAACTTGTTTTGTAAAGATACTAATTTTTTTTTTAATAATATGTAGATTTACTTTTTTGAATACATATAAAATGATTTATTCATTTTCCCATCTATTTTCAATTTTAGTTTGCTTCATCACGACAAAAATGAAGTGAGTTGAATAAATACGATTTCTTATAGTTTAAATATTTGATTTTAACAAATAGAACAATTTTTTAAATTAAACAATTTATGTCAAAATAATTAAAAGGAAAAGAAATGTAACAACAATCTGTTTTGTAGTACTTTTTAATTTACAAATGTTTTTGTAATTATGTTTATGTAGGGGGAAAAAGGAAAGAGAACTTGTCATTAAGTTTTTATGAACAACTTCAAAAAAGCTTTTTTGATGCTAAAACAACTATTTTTAACAAACGATTTTTTCATTAGACCAAAATTGAATTTAAACTAAATTAATTTTAACAAACTTTTTTCTATTGTTAGACGTGTTTGTTTTTATGAATATTAAAATTTGCTTTTATTTTACAAAGCATGTCATCTTAAATTTCTACGTTAGAACTGGATTGTAACAGTTTTGTATTTTTTTATGTTAAATTATTGGATCATACAGACAAAGCCCTGAACTAATAATGTAGATTAATAATTAAAATGTGATTTAACAATATTTACAACAGTTTACTTGTATTACTACTGGCTTTATCATTATTTAGTGCTTGATTGTTTCAATAGAAGCAAAATTCGCTTGCAAATAGTTTTCCAGTATTTATATAGATTATGAAAAATTTTATAGATACCAAATGTTTTGTGTCTATTTGTGTCGTAGCCTAAACTGTTTAGGTAATAAACAAACGTTCTATTGATTATCATTTAACGTCGATTGTATGATTTGAGCTCCTGCGTACTTCAGTTAGAATGTAACAACTTGAAATACTGTGCTATTCTGGGTATATTTTATTATTTATTTATTTTTACTACTTTAAATGTTTTACAGGAAACATTTTTTAGCAGTGAAATTGTTAGCAGAACCAAACGTGGGCCTGCATTTGTGCCGGTAGTGGGGGGATTAAATCCATGCCCACCCAGATTCTAGTCTAGCACTGTACCGCTAGACCACATGTACATATAATACGGTCTAATTTATAGCAAAAATTATTTAGCACTCTGTTAGATTTCATATAATTGAAATTGTATTTTTTTCCATTTTGTTCCAATCCTAATAGAAAACGGAATATTTTAATTCTCAAAATTTCAATGATTGTACAAAATATAGGGCAATTTAATTGATTTATTTGATTACGTTATACGTCAATAAATATGATATGTGAATTGTTATTTCCAATTTATATATATATATATATATATATATCATTATTAAAAAACTACAATATTATTAAAACCATTTTTACAACTTCGGATTATGTATATATATATATATATTATTGGCTTCTTAGATAAAATATGTTCGTTTAAAATCAATCTATACATATTTAATTTATTCCGTGTATTTTTCACTTTATATTGAAGAATTAAATTTACTCATAATAATGATTTTTAATTTACATTTATTCTTTTGTTGAATTTATAATTAATTTTCTAACCGTTGTCAGAATATATAATAATTAATAAGCGTTAATTAGCAAGAATAGTAGAAGTGTAAATTGTTTTCCTAAAGCTATATTATTTTAGTATAAAACAATGATAAACATTTTAAATAATCTCAACAGAAAACGTTTAGTTAAAACAAATTTTTAAAAACATGTTTAACCTATGATAACATAGTTTACAATAATGTTAATCCGAAAACGTAATTCCAGTTTTTATTACATTTACTTTTTATTATAAGCTTTCAAGGGAAATATCAGATTTACTAAATAATAATTTTACTTGGTTTGAACCAATTTGCAGCATGGCACAGCGTTTTATCCTTGTTTAGGATTATCAGCACTCCATACTCTTTAAGTCTCACAAACTTAAACCTACGCTCTATTTGGTGTCGGGACGAAGCATTAACCACTTAGCTACGAGTGATTGAAATTGATGCTGTAAATTTATTATTTATCGTGAATTTAATTAATGCTAATTTTCCAGTGTCCCCAAACGCTGTGCGTTACTACCGATAACAAGCGAGTAAATGATTCCTTCTACTTGGATATTTGATTTTGTCAATTTTTTAACATTTACAGACACATGAATATGTAAAGAAAGCTATATAAAAATTGATACATTAATCATACGCCATTTCGTTAAGTTTATATAACGGATCAGTGCGACGTTTAAATTATTTTAATAAACAGCATTTCAAATTTGACTATAGTGTTAAAGGGGGGTTCTTATATCCCATCCTTACTGTACACTTGGCAAAAAATGCTTTCAATAATGAACATTTAGCAACAAAACTTGAAAACGTGCTAAAAAACAGCCAAATGTTTTGTTGCAGAATTGTAGTATTTTATAATATTATCATTTTTTTAATTGTAAACCACAAATTATGTTTAATTTTTGCATATATTTTTTTTCATAAATTGACACTAAATTCTGAAATGCATTATTTTGACAAACATAATGAAAATTAACTTAAGGCACATTAAACATTTTGTTTTTCAACAGTGTTGTACATGCATTTACAAAATAAAGCCAGAATATACATTGCATTGCTTTTGTTTTAATCTTTACATTTTGCAATAAAAAACGCATGTTGAACAAAATAAAATTTTGCATTTTGAATATATTCAAATTTTTGTCTAAAAATTGACTAATTTCAATAATGAAAATCTAGCTTAGATTGAATCCAAACACAAAAAATATAATTTGTTTCAAAATTTAAACAATTTGCATTTTTATATTAAATAATAGTTGTTGGTACGCCTAAATCACAATTTGCAAAATCATGTTGAAACTATGACAGCGGAATTTGAAAGGTTTGTTTACATTCAATCGTGATTATATGTTTATTTATAAATGCATTGATTGTTTTTTTTTTGACTGTAACAATGTAATTATGCAACACAATAGTTTATTTTTATACAAATATAATTTGAAGTGCAATTTTAACGAGCAATAGGAAATTATTTGACAAATGTTTTTAAAAAAATGCCCCTTTAATGTATATTTATAGTTTATGTCAATGCATTTGTATGTTGACTGTGGTATATCCATTGCCACTTATTCAATTGAATAACTTTACAATAAAGAAGTTGATTTATCTATTAATTCATTTAATTGATGACGTAGTCACCTATTCATAATTTCTGTATTTGTACAATATACAAAACAATCGACTTTGATGGCTTGATAAGTGTAACAAAGGTAGAAGAATAATGCAGTTTCTTGACTGGTAGATGACTTGAAGTAACGCTTCAGTGTTATTGTTATTGCAATATTTTATTTTAATGGACGTCTTGTCTATATGCACACATGAAAATTTCATTTGTTTCAAACATATAATGTACCTAAAATGAAGATACAATAATATAGTGTTTTGTTCAAATTGTAATTTCATTTTTCTTTTGTTTTGCACATTTATATCCTATTGTATTTATAAATAGAAAAACTTATTTCTATTTTGTATTAGTATGTAATGAATGTACTTTTGTTATATTTTTTGGTTCTAATAACAATAATAATCACCAACATTGTTACACTAATATATATTTCAACGGTAGACTTGAGCAAAAGTGTAAACTCAAATTTTATATTTTTGTGACTAACTGATTTACTTTATCTTTAAATTGTTTAATACACATGTAGTCTTATTATTATTATTAATATTGCTTTAAATGCTTCACAAATACATTTTTTTAGCAAGTGGACATATTAGCAAAGCCAAATAAGGGCTCACATTTAGCGCCGTAGTGACACTGCAACCGATTACTACCCGGCGTTGAATTACTAAACCCCCACTCCAGCTTGATTACGATTGACTATGTAACGCTGTATACTGTTATCGGTTTTTGGCTATTTCCTGCCAAATGTAACAAATAATGTGGCGTCAATTTATTTAACAACCAAAATGTCGTTAAGCTGTCTATGGCACTATTTCAATTACCTTTTTACATCGATCGTGTAGTTTTTGCTTGTCCAATTCCATTACCGGTATCTAAATTTATTTATTTATTACTTCACAATTGTTGCATTGAGATAACTGATTTTTTATTTTAACACTGCTTGTTAAAATATAATATTAATGTTAATTATTTATTTCGTTCGTTTCCACATTTAGCTTTAGGCGTAATAATTTTTTTTCTAGTTTTTTCCATGTTTTGAATTTAGTTTAAATAATTATTTCATTACTGTTTTACATAATAAAATGATTATTATTCCTACTTTAAGTGCACTTTACGTTAAAATTGTTATCAATAGTTATTTTACCAATGAGACCATCTCATTTACCTACCAGAATTTAAATGATTTTTTAATTTGTTTGAAATTTGCAATAATTTAATTGTTTTTTGGCAATTAAAATGCTTCTTTAAACATTTTTATGAAACCAACTAATTGGTTAAATTCAAATAAATTTAAAATGCGACTTTAAATAAATAACTACATTATTCTTTTTATTTTTATGTGTAATTAGAGCAGGAAAAGAAGGTTGGGTAAATAAGTAGGAAGTGGAACAAGTGTTGAGTTTTAAATTATTTATTTAGTTTAACCCTATATGGTAATGCATTGGTATTGGAAAACAATAAAATTTTACTGCTAATTTGCTTGTATATGCAGTTGTACTAAATATTGAATGATTTTATTTAAAAGTATTTAAGAAATAAAATGATTTATTAAAAGGATATAATTCTTTCTATTGTTTAATTTTAGCATTAAATCTAATTATCCATTTATCAAAGAATTATCTACAGAATACGGTGTTAAAAGTAAGTTGATTTAAATACCATTACTATATTTCCAATATTATATTGAAAACATATTAAACGCAGCTTACAAGGACATACATATTATTAACAATATTATTTATTGATTGATTTTATTTTTAATATCGTATAATACTTTCAATGTTTTTAAATTTTAAATAAAGGGCTAGAGGCGGAAATTAACTTTTTGGATTCGATTCCAGTTTTAATTAATCAATGTCTGTCAACTTATTTAAATTTAATTAGTTTTAGATAAATGTTATTCTCTTTAAATTTACACATTTTTTCACACATTTTTCAAGTATAGTTAAATGATTTCATACTTATGCGAGTAACGTACTAATAGTGATGATTGTGTTGTTTAAATTAACCAGTTATGCCAATTAATTGTATTTTAATAAAAGCTCTCAATTTTTTCTGCTGTAACACTACAAAACAACATCACTGCTTTGTAGTAATAACTATTATCATAATGGCTATAATAATAATAATAAATAATAATAATAATAATAATAATAATAATAATAATAGTAATAATATTACTTCAATGTTTCACAAGAAACATTGTTTATCAAATGGACATTTACCAGAGATAAACAGGGCTCCTCATTTAGTGCTTATCCAAGTTTGAGTTTAGCGCTGTAATACCAGATCACCCAGGCACATTTATTTAATCGTTTCGAAAACTTGAAAATACTATAGCAGACTAAACGTTCTTGGTCTCCAAAATATCAATGTATTTGATATATTTTAATTTCATTTATTTGTTTGTTACTACTTGTATGCTCTGTGGGATACATTTTTAGCAAGTGGACATTTAGCGAAGCCAAACGGTGGGCCTCATTTAGTACTAGCGATGATATTTATAGCCATGCTCATCTAAGTTCAACTCCAGTGCTGTACCACTAGACCGCATGGTGATCCTAAAATGCACTTTAAATACATATTGTTTAACGTAATAGACAATTTAAACGTTTATTTTATTTTTCAATATATTTTACTAAACATTTTATTACCTAATATTACTGTTATATCAATTATTATGTGCAGAATCTGCGTCAAACAACGGCATTTTAGACCATGCAACACACGAACACGGTCCTCATCATTTCCAAGTCCAGCTGGACGAATTGCGACAGACAGGCAATCTCGAAATGGTTCAAGCCCAGTTAAATTTGGCCGAAAAACGAAGACGCGATTTGGAAAGATGCGTGAAAGAATTGACCGAAGATGCATGCCGATTCCAAACCGAAGCTCGATCGTCAGAAACAAGTTTGTCAGCATCTCGACGTACCGAGGCAGCTCTTAGACGACGTCTTTTAGTTGCGATGACGTTGCCTAAAACGAGCGAAACAAACGAATCGCAAGGAACACGCAATAGTGCTGCAGGAGGTGCCAATTCGGAAATTGAAGATATGGTCGAATTACAATTAAATGTAAGTAAACAGTTAACTTACATGTTTTCCTATAGATTATTTTTAACCAGTAGTCATTTGATAAAGTTAAATAAGGACTAGCATTAAATTACACTAAAATTTTATTTCCTATTTATTAGAATGTAGGATTTACAATTGAACACACTTTCTTTCTCGGCATTTGAAAAATAAGCAAATAGTCCATTTTTATTGTTTGTTTGTTTGTTTGTTTGTTTGTTTGTTTGTTTGTTGGAAAGCACACAAGTGACCTGACAGTTTTTGTGCTGTTGCGTGACTTTCAGATTGATTTTCTGGATTCGGATAAATTGGAAGGAATTGATAACACTTGTTGAATTAAATAAATAACAACAATACAAAGTTTGTTGTATTATGCCAAAACACTGTATTTTACCGTAATTGTTCTTAACTAAATATAAAAATACTTAACTAAATAACTAACATTTACTAGCGGAAAGGAAATTAAACTAAATTAAAGTTTTTTTTGAAATTTCTTTTAATATTAAATAATTTAAACGTTTCGATTACACTTGTCAACAATTACACTATTTAAAAAATATTTTTTTTAATACATGTTAGAATCAAGGTTACTCTATATAATATCAAAGAAACTATTTTTGCAGATGTGATTTTTATTTTGTGTTTGCTACTTTGAATGTTTTACAAAAAACAGCTTTTAGCAGTGGACATTTTAGCAAAGCCAAACGTGGGTCCACATTTTAGTGCTGGTGGTGAGATTAGAACCCATGCCCACCAAGATCCAAATCTGTACCGCGACTTAAATAAATAGCACATACTTAGTACTATGTGTTTTGCCAAGGTGACTGAGATGACTATAACACTCGACTTAAAACCACCGGCACTAAATACGGACTCTTGTTCGGCTTCTCTTAATCTCCACTTGTTAAAAAATGTTTTTTGTTGTTGTAATAATCAAATAAGTAAATTGTGCTTTAATTTTGAGTTCAATTTTGTTAACTACTGTAGATATATTATAAATTATTTCTTAACCGATAAAATAAATGTTTGATTTTTAAAAAAAGATGTAAAATATACATTAATCAAGTTGCTAACATTTTACCCTTGTAGGCATAGATCCAAATTCTATTACCAGCTCTAAATAAATGTATTAAATACCTACTAGCTGACAAATGTTTCTTGTAAAATATTTAAAAAGCTACATTTTAAAAAGGCTAGCCTTTAACAATGCTACTAACAATATATTTGTTGTTTTGTCAAATGGAATTGTTTTACAAACATAATTGATTAACCAGTTGTCCATTTTGCACAACCAGGTTGCCAAACTCCAATCAGTCAATAGTTCGCTAATGGAAGCCGCCCAGTTGGATCGCACGCGCATGCACGATCAAACGATGACTATCGCAAGGCTGGAATCGGAACAGCGAGTGTTCGTCGATCGGTTGGCCAATTTGCAGGCAGCCGAAGCTACGGCGCAACGTGGAATTGTTCGATTACAAGTTGGTTTTTCTTTTGCTGATTTGAATATGTTGGATGGAAATTGATGTTTCTATTAGATCGGTCCATATTTAATGTTATTATTATTATTATTATTATTATTATTATTATTATTATTATTATTATTATTATTATTATTATTATTATTATTATTATTATTATTATTATTATTATTATTATTATTATTATTATTATTATTATTATTATTATTATTATTATTATTATTATTATTATTATTATTATTATTATTATTATTATTATTATTATTATTATTATTATTATTATTATTATTATTATTATTATTATTATTATTATTATTATTATTATTATTATTATTATTATTATTATTATTATTATTATTATTATTATTATTATTATTATTATTATTATTATTATTATTATTATTATTATTATTATTATTATTATTATTATTATTATTATTATTATTATTATTATTATTATTATTATTATTATTATTATTATTGTTATTATTATTATTATTATTATTATTATTATTATTATTATTATTATTATTATTATTATTATTATTATTATTATTATTGTTATTGTCAGATTAAATACTACAAAAATGTTTTATATCATTACCATAAGCTAATCATGTCAAAGTATAAAATACTATAAAGTTATACAATAATTGTAATAAGGAAAAAATTATTTAAATTAATAAATGCTTTAAAAACATGTCTGGGAAAAAAACATTGATGCATTACCGCAAAAATAGTAATAATGTAAACTGTTAGTAAAATTGAACACAAAACAGGAACAATAATTAAGTAACGCGGAGTGCAAGCATTGACGAAACACTAATTAATATTCAAAAGAGACATAAAAATGATTTTTGGATATTTTGTGGGTTAGTTTACAATCTTGCCAAATACCGAATACAGAAGTGATAGTATATTTTGTACAGTACTGAATGTAGATAAATGTTCTGGTTTTTTTCGATGCAATCACCTTAACAAGTTTGATGTGCAACAGAAAATCGTTATTCTCTATTATTATTTTATTAATAGACGATAGTTTTTAAAATGTCCCATAACACTTTTTTAGCAAATTTAAAATATGCAGTGCTTACTAACGTAGCTATTATTATCATACATTTTTGAAAATAACAAAATTATTGTTTATCGATAAATATATCTAGTGGAATTGTGAACTGAAATTATGATTGTCACTGATATATCAAGTGATCAAAAGCTGATATAAAAATATTGATTTTTGAATTGTATTTTATAATTTTTTTATAAACACTGGAATGTACAAAAATTACATTTGTTGCAAATGTGGATAGATAAACCAAAACATTGAATAGAGTAAAAGGTATATCTAATTATATAATTTATTATTAATATAGAAAAGTAGAAGAAATGCTCGTCTGATAGATTACTCTGAATTTTTTACGGAAAACATCTTTCAGCAAGTAGGTATTTTAACAAAGCCGAACAGCATTTAGTGCCCGTAGTGGGGATCGAACTCACGCCCATCCATGTTTGAGTCGAGTATTGTACCGATAGGCCATAAACGACGTCACTAATTTATATTTGTCTTATTGACAATGTTCAACTTGAAGTTGGTTGAAGTGTATGAAATTTAAATTTATAATGAACAAAATCAGCGTTTTGCTAATTTTTGGAACAAAATAGATTTTCTTTTTAATTAGAATTGTTGTCATTTATAAATTTGAAATTGGAAAATTGATAAGAAATTGCACTTGTTAGTCAACAATGGGTCATATTTCTTTAAACAAACGATTGACTTGAATATTCGTCACAACTTTTAATAACATGTGTTTGACACAAGTAATATGAATGATACTGTTTTAGGTGATACTTACATTGCACTCACATATTTAAAGAAAGTATAGATTTAATAATATTTTGACACTTAAATACAATCCGCGGTTTGTATCAACAAAATTGGTATAATTAACAATTAAATTTTAGATTTATTTACATTCTATTTTTGATAATTTTAAACTATTTTATGCAATAAAGTATAAGTTTGTTAATACTATCATTATCGCCGGGGTGGTCTAGCAGTACATCGCTCGACTTGGACCTGGGTGGGCATAGGTTCAAATCCTACCATCGGCACTAAATGTGAGTCTACGTTCGGTTTCGCTAAAATGTCAATTTTACTAATTTTAACGTTTAGCAGATCAAGGCACCTTCAACAAATATTTTATAAATGCATTTGAAGGTTTAAAAAGATGTTTAGTCCAGCTGCAAGCAGCATACTTTTAGAATTATTTTTTATTTAAGTGATTGATTAATTTTGGAGTTAACTCGATTTTGTCTAAATGTAGAGACCAACAAAACCGAAACGGTACACTTATTTTAAGTTTAAACGTTTTTTTTAATTATTGTTCTATTGAACGGCACTAAGATATGGGTCTTTGTCTAGTGCTGGACTAGCCGTTTACTTAATAAAAAATGTTTTATTTCCAACATTCTAACAATTAACAGTAAATTTAAAAGTATTATTGATAGTAATATGATTGTACGTTTATTTTAAAACATGATGTAATCCAAACTATATGTTGTGTAAGTCAATATTTTTTTAAAAACGATGTGAAATTTGAAAATGTAGAATTATTCCAAAACGTTTGCTAAAATATTGATTCTAAACTTGACAAAGCCGGTGTTTAATTAAGGCCCAATTAAATACGGACAACACATATCAATACATAGATAGTAGTAAAAAAGCTTCAACATTTGTATCACTATTACACATCTAACATGTGCCAAAGTTTGATTTGTGTGTAATAATTTAGTAGTAAATAATAATAAAATTGGACCTTAGTCACCATTAAATAATTAATCAAACCTTGCTATGCTAAAATTTAGTTTATTAAATTTATAAATAATACTTTTGGCAAACATATTGTAACGTATTTACTGATTTGCATAATACATAAAAAATTTAGCAAACTAATGTCGCCAATGAATTATTATTTAACACGATTAAATTATCACTAACTGCTTTTATTTACGTAAAAATTCTCATAAAAATGTTTTGCTTTTTCTACTTTATTACAAACGTAAATTAAAAGAAATGAAATAGTTTGCTTTGTGACTTTTGTTTTAAAAGATGTTGTACAATTGTTTTACCGGCTTGTTTTATTTAGTTTATGATGCTACTATACAATTAGAATTGTGAATGTTTCTGTACAAATTATTAAATTGGAAGTCACTTAATTGATAAATTTATTTCATTATAGACTTTGAGGGTAGTTTGTTTATCTTTAACACAGCATTACGTTTTCAGTGGTTATAGTTGTGCTGATAAATATATATGCAATCTATAGGGAACGTAGTATAAATAACTTAAACGTTTCTAGTAATATATAATTTACAAACATGATTACACAATATACAGCACTACATAATGTATAAAATACTTATATAATATCATTAATATCTAGTATTAATAATTACTTTTTTACATTGAATGAATAATTATAATTTGAATAAAACTACCAACATTAAAATTACAACGTTAAAGAAAGTACAAGGCGTATTTAATTTTTTTATTTATTTAGTAAATAAGCAGTTACAATGTATGCGATTAAATTTGGTAGATTGGATACATTGTAACTGCTTGATTGAAGTATTTTTGTATGCTCTTAATTAAATTGTTAATGCAGTTTTGTCATTTTATTTTCAACGAAAGATAATTTTAAACAAATTATATTTTAATAGATGTTCGGTATTATTATACTAAAAACATATTAAATAGTACTTCATATTAGTTAGATTGAGTACCAATTATTGAAATATAAGTCTTTTTATTATAGTCTGCATTATGTTTAAATTTAACTTTTCTACAAACAAAATGGATTTAAATACAATTCTAGTTACTTTTTAATGTAAATCAAAACATTGTTTTTAAGCCAATTGTAATGGTGGCTCAAGTAAATTTCATTTAACCTGACAAATCGTGTCATATACTGAAATAAAAATTCTATAGCTGAATATATTTGGAATAAATTGTAATAAAATGACCAATACAACGGTTGTCAAATGTAGACATTTTTAATAGCTCAAATTAGAGTTTGTACAAAGTTGGCTGTGCACGGTATTTTATTTTGGTGTCCGAACTATTAATTGTTTGTTTTAAATTTACTAACCTAAGAATGTAATTATATATATATATATATATATATATACACTTATATATTGCTATCCCATTTTTGTACGTTTCACGTTTTCAACTTTTACGTGAAATAAAATCAACGATTGGTAAATGTTAATTTACACTTTATATTCTTTTTAATGTTTTTTTGTATTTTTGGAGGTTATATATATATATATATATATATATATAATCAGATACTGATAAATAAATGTAAATGTTTAAAGCACCAATGTTTTTTTATAATTCCAAATAAAAATATTAGAATACTTAAATTTGTTGGCTTGGCACATCTACAGTTTGTTATATTTTTCACTTTATTTCTTTATTTACATATATTATTTGCTTTCTAAAAACAAACCTACATTTGGTACTTTTTCTCAAATTGTTCAACAATTAATAAAGTCATAATTATTCTATACAATGCTTCAAACAGCTTTCTGTCATGCATATTTTTATTTGAAATTTGAACACCTTTCGCTACAATGTAAATAGACTCGTTGCTTTATTTGCACATATGTTGCAGATGTGACTTGCGAAACAAATTATTCATTTTCGAAAATCACGAAATACATAATTCGAGATAGTTAATTTTACCAACATACAAACACACACACAATGTACGAGCGTGCGTAGTGTAAAGTCAGTTTTGAAAGAATCATTTATTTTACAATTTATAGAAATACGTGTGTGCATTTTCGAATTGTACTAAGCAAATTGGAACAATTTTGAAAATGAAAACAAACTATAATAGAGAGACAATTATGAGTTAAGAAAAAATAAAAATAGTTTGGTTTGATAACCAAAAGACTTGTAAGAATTGACCAGTATATTTTTATCCTAAATCAAATTAATTCAGTTTTCAATATTTTAATAAAAACAAAATTTTTATATACAATATTTAATTTTATTTATTTATTTGAAATTGCATTTTGTGTTGGTCCAGTATTTACAAGTCAAATATAGTTTTAACGCTGGTTTGACCATGGCATGACTTTAATGATTGAATTTTGTATTAAATCATAAGAACATTTTATTTTATTATGGGATTTTTAATGATAACACGTATTAGAATTAGCAAATTTACTGAATAGTAAATCTACTTGGTTTGAACCAACCAGGAGCACCGTACAGATGTTTCATCCATGTTTGAAATCATCAGTAGTGAGTACCTTTGAAGTCTCACACTAACTTAAACCCACGCCCTATCTGGTTTTAGGTCAAAACCTTAGCTCTTGAGTTACACCCTAATTTATTCCATCTGCATCTATTAATTTGATGTATATTTAATACCCCCCCCCATTTTATAAATGTAGGCTCTCTACGAAGATATGTTGCACGAATATTCAGAGTCGAAATCGCAAGAACTGAATTGGCACAGTAAACTCAAACGCCAAAATCGAAGTTTTGTCGACAGAACTGAATTGGCATTGTTGGAAAGGCAAGTCGAGGAATTGAAAGCTTGTAATATTACCACTCAACAAGCTATGGAGTCGAGTGATGCAACAGATGTGACCAAAGTAAGTTTGGCTTTTTTGTTGCTATTTTGCTACTTTAAATATTTTAAAGAAAACATTTTTAGCAGTGAACATTTTGGCAAAACCGAACTTGGTACCAGTGGTACAAATCGAGCCTATTCCTATCTAGATAGTACCACTGGACTACCCTATCATTTAATTGTGTTTTAGGTATTGTCTAGAATATAGAATGATTTAAGCGAATTGTAAACAACTTACTTATTGTCGGTTTATGACTTGAATGTTTTATGATAAACATTTTTCTGTAAATGGGTCATTTACACAAGCCAAACAAGGGTCTGCTATTAACGCCAGTAGTGGGGTTTAAACCTTCCTATCTATGTGCAAATCTAGCTTTTTAGACACATCTGCCATTTTGAAATTAATGGTTTGGGGGTGTTTTTTGAATTTGGAGGTACGTGAAGTAATTGTTTTTTTAATATGAATATTCAATCGAAACAGATTGAGGAATTAGCGCAAATTTCGGTCGAGTATGTTTTTTGGAATCTATAAGTATTGTAATTATTGGTGCAAAAAGACCAGAAAATAATAAAATAGGAATTTACATGAACAAGTAAAATTGTAACGTAGACTAGTCGAATTTAGTTCATAGCATATTATTATTATTATTATTATTATTATTATTATTATTATTATTATTATTATTATTATTATTATTATTATTATTGTTATTATTATTATTATTATTATTATTATTATTATTATTATTATTATTATTATTATTTATTTATTTATTTATTTATTTTTACTACTTTAAATGTTTTACGGGAAATATCTTTCACCAGAGAACATTTTAGCGAAACCGAACGTTGGCCGGTGGCGTGATTCGAACCCATGTCCACTAGGTCCAAATCGAGCGATGTACCGCTATGCCACCCCCGTACATTATACTAAATTTGCTAGTACATATGGTTTCAATTATTAAATTAATATAAAGTGTTTTGAAAATAAAATTTGTGTTGGGTTTGCACTTTTGTTTTGTTGTGTGCAGACCGAAATTTATGAAGTGTAACAGTTGGTTTGCAAAAAATCAAAATAAAATGAGAAAAAAACATGTGATCTGAAGGACACTTTGTTTATTATATTAACATGTTCGTTTTCATAGGATTTATTGATTAAATTGTGCATGTATATATATATATATATATATATATATATATATATATATATATATATATATATATATATATATATGCGTGATACAGCTATATTAACTTATATAAACATATAAATTATAAATAAGTGTGCAACAGCAAAACGTTACATAAATTTTTAAACAAATCTACTTTCTTCATTCGATACTGTACAGTCAAAATAATCCTATAGAAATTCACAAGTTAATAATTATACTTCAGCAAAGTGACTTTGAAATATTTGGTTATCAAGCTGTTATTTTGTCTAAATTTAACGGGTTTCAAAGGGTCTAAATTAATTTCATTGGCACTAAATCCAAATTGGGTGAATTTAAACATGTGCTCGTTCTGATTAATTGAAAGTTTACCTAATCTATTTCGCATTCTATTTCACATTTTTTATAATTTTTGGATAAACTACATATAATACATTCACACAATTTAGTACAGCAAAAATCAATAGTATACTATTGAAAACATTACCAAATAATGCAGTAATTTAGTAGATTCTTATTGATAGACATTTACCCAACACTTAAAATGTACTGTTTCACGTAATTCAATAAATGATATACTACCAATATTTTTTTTGTTTTTTTATAAATGTATATGTAGTCTTTTAAATAGTTTACTTTTTAAAAATGGGATTTTCTTAAAGATGAGTTCATATGTATTAATGCATGTTTAGTCACAAGTACATGGTTTTATTGAAAGTTCAATATTTATTAAAATACAAAACAAATCTAAAACCATTTGGTAAATCGTTTACACCAATTTTGATAATTAAAGTCATTCTTAATCAACTTTAATTAGATTTTTTTTTCATTAATTAAATAATTATTGGCAGTATTTGATTATTCGGTTTTCACTTTAAAATGTTTTAAACTTTGAGCAACCAATAAATATTTTTAAACTCCGTCGTTTTTTAAAGTATTAAATTTTCTTTTCAATTTCAAATAAAAATATTGGAAAATGTAAACTGTAAGATTAAATCATTCAGTATATTTTTGTCAATTATAAACAAACTTTTAGTGCATATATGTACAGAAAATGTTTAAAGTTTAAAATTAACACTAATTACAAAAGGAAAAACTAACATATACACATTTGGTTATAATCGTGGCAGATTTAGTGCAGTTAAGAACATACATTTTGGTGAGATATTTCTATTCAAAATTGTATTTTTATAAAAAGGATTATGTGTTGTTTGTTCTGTAAAAATGAATTTAAAAATTGATTGAATTGTTGGACTAACATTTCAACTGATGTTTTATTTTGGCATGTTTTTTGGATCGGCTAGTAGAGAGTTGTATTTGCTTTTACTAAATATTTTTCTTTTAATTTATACCGTTTAGAACCCATGCACATCATCAACTTGTGAATCCGTACGCAAATTGCTTACATCATTTCAAAATGCCTACATTGGTCTAATCGAACACAAGATGACACTTAGCAAAGATCAAAAGACCAAATCTGATTCAATTAACGAGTCGACCAAATTGACAAACCACATTAAAATCGACGTCATTCCAAAAGAATTGAACAAAAAGTTGCGTTACATTATTAGCATGTGTTTGGATCAACCATCCATTCAGAGTAGCTGTGTGTTGAGTCAACTGAAACAGACTTTGAACTGGTCAAGTGCTGTCGAACGTTGGATGATACATTGTCTTGTTCAGTCCGATTTGGAAGTGTTTCAATTGAGAAATTGGATTCGTAATGCTATTCAAAAGGGCGATTTGTGGATAAAGGAAAATGTGGAGTCGGTACATGAACTGAAATTGTCCAACAAGTTGAATGACGCGGTACGTTTAGAATGAACACAGCGAAATGACTTTTGTTAGTTCTATTGACATCCTTTTGTTTCCTATTGAGCGATGAACAAATATTGTTCATTTGTAAAGTATTTGATACGTAATGATATTTTATAAATTGTTTATTAGCTAATTTTTAAAAATTTATTACTTTAAAACTTTTTCGCTTGAAAGAACATGGAGTAAAATGATAGTTTTATGCGAATATACAATAAATGTTTGGTATTGTAGATTATTCTTTTATTCAAATTTTGATAAACCCTACTATTTGAATTATGTTTTTATTTGTTTGCTAACGTTTTACACAATAGCATTTTTTTAATGATTTTTTAGCATTTTCTTAAGGATTAGATTTCTAACGTTGCCTCCTAACCCTTTGTCTTACTCAACCTAACTTGGAACCGGCTTTGGTGTATTAAATAAATAAATTAATAGCTATAGTATATTCTTCACAAATGTAAGATTAGTGGTTTTGCGCATTACAAAATGCTTGTAATAAAATTAGTTGACAAAACTTATTTATGTCTCAATTTTGATAAATGTTGTAGGCTCAACAGTTAGTGATTGAAATTATAACATTTTTTAAAAACAAATATTAATTTTTTGTTTTTCCAGATTGCATCCAAAAATGATATACAAGCAATTGAAATAGGCAAATCAATTTTACACGAAAAAGAACTATTTCAACTTAAACAACATTTGAGACAGATTGAATTTCAATTGCAAGTTCAAAATACACAAAATGAAGTTTTCGGTTAATTACCCGAAAACATATTTTATTTTATTTCAACAAACTACTATGTAAGTAGTATAGATAGATAATAAAACTTTTATGTAATTTTGGATCATTGTTCAATTTTTACTCCATACGATGTTCAATATTGTTCAAAAATATTGATTAAAATTTTTAAACATAATTTAAATTGATAACATTTAATAAAATATTTTAAATATAGATTAAAACGTATAAAAAAGGTAAACATAATTATTTTTGTTTAGAAGTGATAAATAATCGTACATTATACAATAAATAGAAACTGATTTTGCAATAAACAAAAATTGAAATAGTATTTAAATATCGTTTTAGATAAACCCAATTTGGCATCGAAAACTGACTGATAAATGTATTGTTTGAATTTATTTGGCTCCAGTCTATTAGACGCAAATTTTATTCGTATCGTCCATTGTGTTTATTCAAATGCAATAAAACCTTCTCATGGACAGCATTCATATTATTATTATTATTATTATTATTATTATTACTACATTTTTATTTTTTAATATGCATTAAGGTTGTAATTCTTTAAGACTTTACATGTTGTTAGGTTACATCAATTTTTAATGTAGAAATCATATTATTTGCTTATATTTGTTTGTTTTTTTAATTCACTACCTAAATGTTTTGTATTTGCTTTATTTGAATTAGACATTCAATTTAGTCATTATTTTTAACGTTTGGTTCTAGTTATTTAAATACTAATAATGATAAGTATTCAAAATGTTTCTTTTTGCATCGCATCTATCAACTCTAAATCAGTGTTTCTTTACAAATTTGTACCTGTGTTAATTTAAATGACAAATTTTGTAAGTTTGGTTTTGACATTTTCTTGAAAAGACAAATAATTTTTGCAGTACATTTAAAAGCATATTTTCTTATTTTACTAAACATAATAAATGCATTTTTGATGACATTTTTATAACTTTTTTTTAATAAAAACATTAATTATTAATCTGAAAATATATGAATATTTTTGAACGCGCATTTAATAAATGAATGTTGTTCAAAATTTAAAACCTAAACATTTTTCAATAGTAAGTTTAAATACTTCTAGTTTGTATTCGTGCACTATTTTTTAAATCGAACTAACCGATTTTTAAAAAGTGCCATTACTTAACATGGAAAGTACATAACAAATATTTTTGTAAACGTCTATTGTTCATTTTCGAATATCATATTTTGAATTTTAATTGAGTTAAGAAAACTAAGTGAATGTGGATTGATTGATGCAGGTTTTGTTTTATTTTTAACTTTATACACATTGTTTACTAATGCAAAATTTTCATTCAATAAAATTTGGAATACGTTTTTGTGTTTTGAAAATTATTGATGATGACTATTAATTGTTTCTTTTCATAAGTAATGTGAGGTCCAACGTGGCCAGTTACAAGGCCTTGTTGAGAAAGAAGGAAGCCAGGTTAATCAAAACAATGTTTATATAAAATATTATTGTTAAAAAAACAATGTAAATACAACTGACAAAAATGCAGTTTAATATACACGGAATAACCTATTTACTACAAATAAAAACAAAAAAAATAATTAAAATTTATGGAAAAGAGTAACAACAAGTAACTCGATTATATACTCTATTGTTACTTTGAATTATCAATGTTAATCGTGTAAAATTATAAAACAATATTTAACCTACATATAATTGATGAAAAAAACATAATACACATTACAATCATTATATATATAAATATATATATATAAATATATATATATATATATATATATATATATATATATATATATATATATATATATATATATATATATATATAATATATATATATAATATACATAATATGAAAAATATCTTACAAGTTTATTGTTATTAATAATGAAAAATAAAATATATACAAAAAAGTAGAAAGAAAAAATTGTTAATATGTTATTAATTAATTTCACTTTTTAGTTAATAAATGAATATGTAATTTACGGAAAAATAAAAGCATTTTTTAATAATAATGTATACAATTAAGCTTAAATTGTATTGTAATAAACTTTATAAATAAACATTGTACATCTTTTCCTATAATAAAAGAAGTTAACAATACATGCTTAATGCAAATCAAAATAAGGCAACAATTTTTTCTTCATTTGTAGAAAAGAATTTTGTACTTTAAATCAATTTTTTTAGTTTATAACAAAATTTTCAGAATTAGAAGATACGTTTTTATTTAATTTTTATTGTTCATATAATTTATTCCTTTTTAATTCATTAGAAAACTATTTAAAAATAGTTACATTTAGAGTTTATCTAAAACTACAATTTATTTACCTGCCTATGAGTATAAATAAGGTGAATAATATTTGTTCCAGTTATGTACAAATTTCAATTGTATTTACAATATCTGGCTTTTTAGACTTTGCAATAAAATATTTTTATCTTAGTCATAAATTTATAAAATTCTATTTAGTCATATAATGACTAAGAATTTGTAAAAATGATCTGAAATTTTACCGTTAAGGCTGCGTTAAATTCCCATTACAATCATTAAAAAAATTGTGTTAAAAATAAAAAAAAATTCATCTCATTTAATTTGTTTGCTCGAACTGTTTTTTTCGTAAAAAATAAATATTAAAAATTTAAAATAATGTAAACCGCTCAATGGTTGCTTTTATTTAAAAATGTCGAGTTAGTTAAAAGAGCATTTTTAAAAACAAAACACCTATAAACGTGGATAATAAGTTGAAGTTACATATTTTTTGTTTTTTATTAATTTGTGTACATAATTTCATTAAAAATAAATAATGTTCAATAGTTAAAATTTATAGTTATATTTACATTTAAAATCTTTACTTCCGGTTGTTAGAAAGAAAGCCCAACCTCAACAAGTAATGTGTTGGTTTTGTATTAAGTATAATCAACTTATCAAATGGAAAAGTATAGTTGCTACCTTAAATAGTAAAAATTTTGTTTCAGTTATGAAGGATGTTTTTCATTCTGAAATTTTGCACACTCACAATGCTTCATGTCATACATCCAAAAAGGTAACGTCATATTAATCTAAGTTTACTTTATTTGTTCCATATTTACAATCAAACA
The DNA here is from genome assembly GCA_025895645.1 of Cardicola forsteri. Lineage (NCBI taxonomy): Eukaryota > Metazoa > Platyhelminthes > Trematoda > Strigeidida > Aporocotylidae > Cardicola > Cardicola forsteri. The sequence goes on from JAKXYG010000904.1 coordinate 166,282, forward strand.
TTAAATGGGCTAAAATCAAAAAACATTTCTTTCACTAATTACCTAACAGTCCAGATATCAATGTTATTGAAAATGTTTTTAGTATGCTAAAGCGTAACATCAATAGGTATAGTCCAATTGAGAATTTGTGCAATCGCATTCAGTTTGTTGTTCAACATGAAATGAAATAAGGATATATCAACACTGTCATGGACAGCATGCCAAACTGTTTGAATTAAATGACTAAAAAAAACAATCACATTAATTATTAAATATTTTGTACTTTATAATACAGTTAAGTATTTGGTAACTGAAAAACTTGCATGTAATCCGTATTTTTATTAATATTTGACGTCATATTTCATGTTAATAATTTTACTCTATTTTCGATTTTGCATCAGTTGATATTTTATATTAATAAAACTGTAATTGTATTTTATTTATTACAAGTTGTGCCTTATAATGACTCATTCTATGTACAGCAATTTTGAATATTTTTTTAAAATCACATGCATACTATATAGACTATATTTATATTCATTAACATATGACATTCTATTTCATTTTGATCCCTTTATTTGTACTACTACTTTTTTTATATTAATGGTAAAAATGTATTTTATGCTGAATGTATCTCTAGTGAGATATTAAAGCTTAATAATAATAATAATAATAATAATAATAATAATAATAATAATAATAATAATAATATAGTGTTGTATTTATCCTGATTAAACTGAGTTCTTTGGTGAGTTGTGGTTGCTACAGATGTATTAGCTTAATAACTACGTTTTTAATAGCAATTGTCTTAAAAGTTGTAATTTAAAGTGTTTTTAACAATACATTTATTTGGGCAATGCAATGTTTTACTGTTGATCAGTGGATATGTTTTAAATTATATATTTTTATATTTAAAATATATTATTTTCCATTTTTAAAATAATAAAAAATTTAACATTTTATATATCTTATTTTCCGGTTGACAGAAATTATAAAAGATAGTGAATGCTACTTAGATTACTGACATTATAAAGGCACTATTTAAATAGTTTCTCGTACTTAAGTATCCAATATTATTTATGAAAAAAATGTTTAAAATAGTTTTAGCTATTCAAATGTAAACTTTAAACAGTATACTACAAACAATCTTAAAATGTACGGTCTAAAACTCACATTTTACACAATACATGTTTTTAAATAAAACTAATATTTAAAAACGTGTTAACGCATTTTGGAAAAAACTCATATTATTTTATTCACCATGTTTAAATTTTCAATAAATCATTTAAATTTAAACAATATTATAATGCTTTAAAACAATCAATAGACAATAGAACAATTATCGAATCCATCTCGAAAAAATATAAAAAATACTAAAATTAATATTTTTTAATTTCCATATTGCCAAACTCTCGATTTGTTATACGTTTACTATTGCTTTCAAACTACTCAAATCTTAATGCAATTGAAGTTTGTTTTTATTTTCTTAAACAACATCGTAAAAAATGTTTTTTGTTAGGATGACACACAACCACGATTAATAAGTAACTCAAGCAACTAATTGCAGTAAAGTCGAATTAAAGATAAGAACAAGAGCAAGGCTGACTAATTTCATTTTTATATATTATCTGTATTATTTAGAATATTCAATTTTGGTCTAAGCCTTGTGTTCTGTTCTTCTTTTGATCCTCGAGACAACAAGGTTGGTAGAGGTTGGCAAGCCAGAGGTTATAACATAACAAGTAGCTTACGATAACATTAGTTTAGCTAATACTTAGGCATTGTAAATTAGTGATAGGAATTTTACAGCAAGTAGAACATTTGTAACCAAAAAATAAATATGTAATGCAAAATTAAGTTGATTTACGTCATTGCCCTCTAACTTAAACCCTCAAAATAAATTATGGGATATAATAAACATTACCTGAAATATTGTAAACGTATATTTTGTATCACTAATTTTTATATATACATATATATGTGCATACTTTATTATCACACGAAACAACATATTTGTTCCATATAACTGTACACTGACGATTTCAGCTTTTTTTCAGTTTTTACTCGTTCCTGTTATTAAAATTATGTTATTCCATTGGTTCCGTAGTTTACCGAAATAGAATCCTCTTGGTCCTTTATAGTAATATACATGTTTTAAAAAGGGTAATCTGTTTTAAGCAATATTGTTACATTAATTTTTATGAAATATTTTGATAAAATTTTGATATACTTGTAAGTAATTAAGTAGTGTTAGTGCAGCGAATCATTTATACTGCGTTAAATTAACATTAATTCATCAACCTACCACATTATTTATAAAACATTGTTTAAAATACAATAAATTATATAGTCAATTTTTTTAGGTTTATAGTGAACGTTGAATTAAAAATACAATATTTAATTTTTTGTTGTACAAAAGTCATAAAATTAAAGTTATGTAACCATGAAAGAAAATAGGTGAAAAAAATTGTCAATGCTAAATTAATTATTATTGTTAATTGATTTTATTTGTTATAAATATTAAAATTAAAAATGATCTTAAATGATGTATAATACTTTACACTTGGTTTTATCTATAATAAGAAATCAAAATATTCTTTTACCGGAATATAATGCTCATGTATTAAAATTGATAAAACAATCAACGTTAGGAATGTTATACCGTTTAGACGTTATAACTTATTATAATAAGATAAATCAGAAAATATTTAAATAATTAATATATTAGAACACAAAAACTATAAAATTAATTAAATTTAACCCAAATGAGACCTTTTATTGCTTTCTTAATATTTGCTAACATTTAAACTTACAAGTCCCTTTTAAAAATAAATTTGAAAATCCCAGTAAATTGTTAAAATAAAAGGTAAAAGATATAATCTTATTTTATTTTTACAATTTATTCAGAAATAGCTAAACTAATTATTTATTGTTTACAATTTAAATGTTCTTTACAAAACAACGTATATGTTCCTTATAACCCTGAAAGTGCATATGTTTATATTTTTTATTTATGACCTTTATATTATGATATTTTTGTTTTGTAATTTTTTAAATAATCAATATTAACAACTAATACGAAATTGAATCTAATTAGTAAAATTCAATATTTTAATAATAATAAGCGTTACTGCAGGGAATAATTTTATCTATTCAATATCACTTACAGTGTTTTTAACACCTAGAATTTTATTATTCTAAATGCAAAAGTAATCATTAAAATTTTAAATATTTAATTTTTTTACAATTTCAAAAACATCACTAAAAAAGTAAATTATGGGCTAGATTTATTTTGTATATACCAACATGAAATTTAAGTATATACAAAAAACTTAACATTTAAAAATTAGTACTTATCTACAGCTGTAAAAATTACATTTTTTTGATTGAGCTTGTAAAATTGTTGAAGGGTAAGAAGCTTACAGTTACAAATCAAATTTTTAAAATAATAATCCTATACCACATCAAATCTTTATCAACTTTCATAAAACAATATTATAAACGTACTTGAAAATTATTTATATTATTTATCAGTTTAAATTTATCCAGTTTCTCTTAACTATAATATAAAAAAGTCGTCATGACACTTAAAAAGAATTATCAAACAATTTATTGCACACCGATTTTAAAGTTGTATGCATTGATTTTAACAGAATAATTAAATTATCGGGACTAGTAATATGTAAAAAGCCATCAAAAGGTTTCATTTAAGCATGCCTTTTTATAATTAAATCTAATTGAATTAATGTCAATTATTATCAAAGAAAAGTTTAGTAGTTTTTATATCTAAATAAAGGAAAGGAATCCAACCAACTTCGATTAACATAACTAATTTAAAGTTAAACCTGTTAATCTTGCTCATTTGTCAAAATTGATGCAGTTACGTTTTATTCCCACTTAAAACATATTGACGCTTTGAAAGAACTTATTATTATTATTCGATCAGATAAATATTTTGGTACAGTCATTATAAACAAGGCTCAACATGTTAGAAGAAACAACCAATTTTTCAATATTTGCTCAAAGTTTAAGTCAACATTTACAAAAAACTGTATTAATTTGAGTGAAAAGATACAAAAATGCCGTGGTGGTCTAGCAGTACAGCACTCAACCTGGACTTCGGTGGTCATGAATTTCAATCCCACCACCGGCACTAAATGCAGGTCCACGCTTGGCTTCGCTAAAATGTCCACTGCCGAAAGATGTTTCTCGTATAGCATTCATAGTGGTAAAAATGATTGGTTTATTTCTATTCTTCTCAAAAAATTATTATTATTATTATCATACTCAGAATATAAGCATTCAAACACAATTAGTTGTTATACACTTGAACACGAATGACACAAACCACCTGACAAAACATTAATAACAAGAACCTGGTTTGCACAAAATTATTATTTAAAGACTCAAAATAACAATAGAACGACCTATCCATTGACTGGAACTAAGAATGCGATGCACTACCAAAGGTCTTCCATTTCTCTAAATTAAAACAGTTAAAACATTATTTTCCACTTCACAATGCATTTATCAGTTTACTTGCAGTTGCGGTAGCAAATATATTGATCGGATAATTTAATGGGGTGAGAAAGGAGTAAACGTTTATGCACTTGCTCCATTTCACGATATCTACTGCATACAAATCATCAAACTGATTTCAGTGATTTTTTCAAGATGTTGAAGCTTTTAACATAATTTTAAAAATATCAGTGTAATATTATATTCACACAATAAAATGTATGTGTGCATAAAGGCAGTTTTTAACTTTATTAAACTTAATCCGGTCGTTACTTAATGTGTGTGTGTGCATCGGCTTGTTAATATCATTACATAATTTTGTAAACTTAAATTATATATTCACTGGAATTACGTCAGTAACTAAAATATATACAAAACATATTCGCTTATGGTTTACATCTTTTTATTTGAAACATCAAAATATCTAAAAATTAGAGTTCGGTTACAATTTAGAATACTGCTTAAAAATAAACCTAATATTATATATATATGTTCTGTGTGTGCCAAGGAGCAGAATTAGATAGAGCGTTGGGCTTAAAACTTGATAGATGTGGGTAGTACTTTAGCACTTACACTAAAACACAACTCTTGTCTAAATTTAACATCAGACATTCCGGCACTTTTATTTTATTTTATTTTATGTTTGCTATTTTGAATGTTTTACGAGAAACATCTTTCTGCTGAAAGATGGACGTTTTAGCGAAGCCAAACGTGGGCCCGCATTTTGTTGCCGGGATGGGATTCGAACACTTGTCCACCGAGGTCCGAATTCAAGCGCTGTACCGCTAGACCACCCCGGCACAAACAATTTGGTAATTTGACAAACAATTTGGCAAGCCCATTTATTTAGGTAAAACTTAATAAATAAAATTATTAATTGTTTTACTCTGTTTTTTTTTCCTCTTATTTAGTTTTGACTTTGTTGTAACCCGGACTCCAGTCGGGTAGAGAACGGATGACAGTTACATGTTGAACAGCCTTGTCATTTTAAGAAACAAGAATTTGGTAAATAATCAGGACCATACGTCAAACTAAATTATAAAGTGAAAACGTGATTTCAATGACAGGGTTAGATAAAAACTGAAAAAATTTGCAATTGCCAATGTGCATAATTTTTAATGTAAAAATTAAAAGTAACACTACATGGAACAAATTTATCGTTTTGTGTTCTTCGGGGTTTTGTAATAATAATAATAATAATAATAATAATACTACTACTACTACTACTACTACTACTAATAATAATAATAATAATAATAATAATAATAATAATAATAATAATAATAATAATAATAATAATAATAATAGTAATAATAATAAATAACTCTTTATATATTGAACTGTTTTAAAAATTGTAGCATATGGTTCTCTCATAATTAAATTATAAAAAATAAATACAGCATATGTTTGGTTGATATATATATATACTTTATATATTATTATGGGCTCAATTATTGGTAATAATTTGTTTGTATCTTATATGTTTTTATTACAAATTATATGCAAGTGCTAATAATTATTTGTATTGTAGCTAAAACATTATTCTATTTTTATTATGTATTTTTATATACATTAAATAGCAATAACAATAATAATAATTATTATTATTATTAATATTATTATTATTATTATCATTGTTACTATTATTATCATTATTTTTATTTTATTTTTTTATCATTAGCATTTTTCTTATTAAGTTGCTTTCTACTAAATTCATAGTGTTTACCAATGGGCTTTCAGTCCAAATGGAACATACTAAAATATATAATTGATTTCAAATAGTTTATTAAATTAGTTTTAGTTTAATAGTTAATTTATTAGCATTTTTCATTTAATGTGGTTGGTGATGTAGTTACCTTCGCATTGTATACAATCACCTTTGGTGTCTTGTTAACCATAAGAAGTATAGCAAAGACTTTTAGCAGATAAAGCCAAACGTAAGCCCACATTTAGTGCCGGTGGAGCGACTTAAATCCATGTCCACCGGGTCCAAGTTGAGGGCTGTACCACTAGACCACCCAGACACCTTTATTTGAAATCGAACATTCATATGCATTATTTAAATTATTGCGATTATTAAAATCCCACTATAATAATTCATTAATTAGTTGTATAATTGTTTCTATACATATGTCTATAGCATTTAAATAATAGATAAATAAAAATATCAAATGTTAATATATATATATATATATATATATATATATATATATAAATGTTTATACTAAGACAAAAATTAATTTTTATAACATTAAAACAAGTAATTTTTTAACTTATTATTTATTTGATTATAACAATAAACTGAATGATTATTGTACAATATACTTTTATTAAAGTATTTAAATAAATAATTTTAAATTATTAATAGATGTGTTTGATCCCCACCGCCGGCACCAAATGCGGACCCCCGTTCAACTTCACTAAAATGTTTACTTGCTGAAAGATGTTTTCAGCAAAAAATTTAAAACAATAAAAAAAGTTGTTTATTTTTGCTAAGTTCCTCCATTCTACTTTCAACACTATGGTGATGACAATTAGGTGTATATATTTTGTACCAAATAGATTGTATTACTATTATCTTGTGTAATTATGCGTATGTTTGCATATGAATCAAAGTACAATAATGCATAGTGATTGAGGTATGTTGAATTCGAATAAACGCTATGCAACCATTAAAAATAATGTATAAAACGTTTTGGTAATTTATTTAAACTTTCTATTGTAATGCAAAATACAATTCACTGTATTCGTATTAATTAGATCTTCTCAAATGGTACTTAGTCAAGTTTTCTGTGGTTTTTAACAACCTTTCTTTGACAACCATTCATTGTTTATTATGAAGCTGGTTTTGCTGTTTTTCAGGTGGTAAACGTACAATTTGACCAAGTAATTTTCTTTGTTTAATCAAAGATTGAGCTTCTTTTCGGTTTTTACTCAACTTTATCATCCAGGTCCTACTATCACTTCTTTGTCGTTGTTTGCCAAAATGGTGTCCTGTTGTTTGCTTCTGTAGCAATGTGTATTTTTAACAGACGCCAGGTAGCCAAATTTAATCTTAAACCCTCCTCTTTTTTCCAGGCTTAGAAATATATATTTGAGCAAAATTTAAGTTTGACTGCTACCGTTGGCAGTAGATGACGATTGTTAATGAACTTGATTCAGTATTCACTTTCTAAAAAAGCTTCTTCACAAATCATTCAATCAATAAACTTAGAAAATTTTTTAATTTAGATCAAAAAATCACATTTTTCTGTTTCCATTTTTACTTCAGTTTAGATTTAAAAGAAAAAAATTATTTGATGTTTACGTACAGAAAACAATTCAACAATTTGATAAATAATATCTTAAAAGTACCAAGCTTGTATTGTTGTAAAAACATTAGATCACAACTATCAAACGATCTTTTTAGATTCAAAAAACGGTTAAATAAAAATTAAATGAATAAGAGTTATTTAATATGGGATAAATAACATTGTATTATATATTGAGCTTTATAATTGTATAATTTTGGAAAAATGATTATTTATTTAATAAAGTGTAGGGTGTAATTATTTTAAATAATGAATATTTTAATAATTTACATTTATTTATGCATTTTTTAAAATCAACATGTTTGTAATGTCTAACACAAGACTAATCTATTCAAAATGATTAGTTTAATATGAATTATTATTGTAAGTCCTAAAATATTGAAATTTCAATTGATCTAATTGATCTAACTAACGTATGATATATGTAAACTATTCAAACACTAAAAACATTCCATATTGACGTACAATTAAAATTTCTTTAAATGCATTTTATTCAACATTAAACATTTCATTTCATTATTCAATTATTTCAATTTGTATTGCTCATAATATATTTCATAAATATACCATTACAGCAGTTATTATTATTGTTCGAAATTGTGTTAGTTATTAACAGGTACTAATTAAAATGTTTTGTTTATTTAAAATATAATGACTGATAACAAAATGTTTTATAACAACTTTTGTCTAAAAGATTTGTAGTAAAATTCGTATATATATATATATATATATATATATATATATATATATATATATATGCAACAAAATGTTATGTTAAATATTTTCTTTTAAATTGAAAAAAGTAATACATATTTGAATATAAAAATAATTCTATTATTTTATTTTATAAATATTAATTAATACCAAAATTGTATTTATAATAATGGAGAAAAAGAATAATTAGAAGATTACATTTGTAATTTGTAGAAACGACCTTTGTTGGTACACTATAAATGTATGCAGTAATTTTATAATCCTAAAACTGAGAAATTGGTATTGTATGAATCATATTACTGACAATTCTATTTTAAATTAATAAATGATGTTTAATAAATAATAATAATAATAATAATAATAATAATAATAATAATAATAATAATAATAATAATAATAATAATAATGATAATGACAATAATAATAATAATGACAATTATGATAATAATAATTACTATTATTATAGATTTATTATTAAGCTCATGCGTTAAACTTCACAAACTTTAAATTACTTTATTGAAACATTTGAGTAAATAGTAATAGTTATTAAATCATTAATAGTTTATGTAAATAATTCAAAGCACTATTCACCTTTGTTTTGATTAATTATTGTAATGACGATCTGTAAAAACTGTTCTTATTGACAACTTGTTGTATTGAAATGAAGTAATAAGTGAAAAATCTATTATAAAGTCCAAATTAGTTGACACTGCAACGCATGTTTTTGGTTTTATAGAAACCAATTCCTTTATAATTAAATTTCATTATATTATTAATCACTTATAAACAATTTAGTAAGGGAACTCCAGAAGACGTCTTGAAAACAACACAGTGCGATAGTTGGATGCAATTAAAATTTCAAACGTACATCCTCAGATGCCGACAACAATTCATTTAAAGTTTATGTAAACTTAAGCGATGTCATAGAAACTGTCAGATAAATAAAATAGTCAAATGGTATAATCAACTACTGAATTAATAACTACAACCAATCTTTTGCAATTAGTTTACTTCACTGGTTTATACAAAAAATTAACCCGTATTAAGTCACCCAAGTATTAACTAAAGTACTTAACATTTTTCAGACTTAATGTGGGTCATCCATAATGAAACATTATACGCTTAAAGAACACATAACATATAAGGTTAAAACTAAACTTAATTTTATAAGCACATTAGAATTCATTTGTTGACTAAAATACAAATAATAGTCGAGGTATCCTAAAGTCCTAAATAAAACCCTGGAATTTTCGCGTCTATGACCAATAGACATGTTCACTAAACTTTGAAAGGTCATTCAAACCAGACATGAACGACAAAGGCTAACTAGACCCGAGACACAAGTAGCACATATTAGTCCAAAATTAGATTCATCCTGTGTAAATGTTACAAAAAATATTAATAGTTGTGACTATTAAAAAGCGATCACTAAAAATTTACATTTTATTTTTTATTCCAATTTTTACTACTTTAAATGTTTTACGAGGAACATTTGTCAGCAGTGCACATTTTAGCAAAACCAAACGTTGGCCCGCATTTAGTGCAGATGATTAGGATTGAACCCATCCTCACCTAGGTTTGAGTCGACAGCTGTACCGCCATATTAAACCTATTTAAAGTTACATATCATTGCCGTTTCGACCTGTAATGTGGCTTCAAATTAGTTCAAAATGACAAATTTATATACAGATTTCATTATTTTATAAATGACTAATTGTAGTATTATTTTTGTTATTATTGCTGTTAAAATATTAAAAGTAATTATAACAAATGTTTAGTAATGATCATTGTTGAACTTCCGTATAGTTGGTCTCAAGTTCGGTTGAAATAAATGACAATTAGAAAAAGAAGTTAGCAACTTGGTCTTCGTAAAAATATTGTTGAAGAAATAAAAAAACTACGGCAACGAAATAAAAGCATTATTCCAATAACAGGGTTGAACAAATTCTGAGATAAAGCCCTACTCTTCGATATTCAGAATTTTTAATGCGACCATCTTTTATAAACTCAATGTAAAATGACAATGTTTTTTATCTGCCTAGACACTACACTTTCATTATCATTTGTATACCTTTGTATCTAAACAGAACACATTAACCAAAAAATTATATGTTATATTATAATGTAAATTATATATATATATATATATATATATATTATAATGTACAATATAATTCTATTTAACTGTTGTATCTACTTTTATTAAAGTATTTTAATTAGTGTAATAATAATGAAAATAATACTATTAAAATTCTTTCACAAATATATTGTATTGCCGATACCTTATTTCCCATAGTAAATGTTAATAATAATAATTGTAATTGAATTGAATTAGTGCTTCGTTATTAACATTGATAGTTGAGAAGATAGTCATTGCTGTTGTTACCTATTTTTGTTTTGCTTTCTAGTTAACAATATTTAATAAAATGTAATCACAAAGTAAAATTTGTTAAAAATAATTGGTTTTATTTTTTCTATGTTGCATAATGCAAAAATGTATTACTCTTTCCAGTTTATTGTCAATCTTTAATCAGGATAAAAGCCATAGTTAGAAAGGACTCAACCACACAGCTATACAAGTCAAATTATTTACTTTCTAATTAGAATAAAGGTATACGAATAAAAAATATAAAAATACTTAATGTAACAACTAAATAACTAAAAGATATTTAATTAATTAGTATAATTGTAAATAAAAGAATTTACGACCGGGGTGGTGTAGCGGTACAGCTTTTGACTCAAACTTGGGTGAGCAGAAGATACAATCCCACTAAATGCAGGTTTCCATTCGGCTACGCTAAACTGCCTACTTGCTGAGAGAAAACTCTCTTAAAATATTTAAAACAGAAACAATTTAAAAACATTAAATACTATTTAAGGCACTCTAATGTTTGTATTAAAAGTATTGCACAGTGATTGTATAAGTATAGTTTGGTTGTTTAGTTTATATGTGCCTAACCTTGGAATGGCATTAAACAATAATTAAACTGGCTTAACGTTTACAATCTATCTTTTTAACACTTGATTGCATTTTTATACATTGAATTTTCCACTTCTTTTTGAAAAACAATATACATTTTACAAAAATAGTGTTTCTGGTAGGCTTAAACCAAGAGGATTTATTATTTTATAAATCTTACGATTCTAATATCACTTTCAAAAGAAAACTTTAAAATAAATATAAGTAGGCTATGTCTTATAGGCTAATCAACCTGTGCAGTATGCCAGGACTTAAATGGTAAAAGTCCCAGTGCAAGGAATCATTTATTAACTTGTTAATGGTAGTAACGTACAGCAGCTGTAATTACTAAGCAACTTGCATTAATCAGATTCATCCATAGCTCAGTGGTTACGGCTCCGGACTAAAACCCTAAATGCTTTGATTTGCGTTCTTGTAAGACTTGAGAGGCATGCACATTTGATGATTCCAAACGTCGATAAAACAACTGTAAAGTGCTCCTGGTTGGCTTAAGCTTATTTTGATTTATTATTCAATAAATCTGACAAATATAACAATTAAAAAAACCACAATAAAGTTATCTATTATCAATTATTCAAATATTTTATTAAAAACATTATTTTCGCAATATTTTTTTAAAAGTTTTACTAGAATTTATTTACATTTTTATATTAAAAAAAAACTAAAATAGTGTTTTCCAAAATTATCAAAATGTTTACATTCAAATTGTTGCAATATTTTTCTTTTTTGACTATTGGGTTCTAAGCCACACCTATTGTTTTGTTTTGTTTGTAAATATCGAACGCTTCAACCTACGTAAATAAACAACAAATTATCTACAATTTAAAATCTGTTTTTGTAGTTTTCATCATCATTTTAAACAATTCAATGTTTAGAAATGCATTTTTTAGATTAATTTTTGTGCATTACAGAACATTTTAACTGTACAATTGAAACATTAAAAGCTAAGAACGAATGTGTTTTCTTCCCTATTATGAAATGTGTCCAACTGACAAAACTTATCGAAGCATGTACTTTGTTACAATAGTACTCTGTTATTTATATTGTACTGTTAATAAGGTTTCAGATTGCAAACGAAATGCATTATCTTATTTTTATACAAATTCTACGTGTGCACAAAAACAGTTTGTTACTACATTGAACTTAGTTCGGTTGCAATGTTTGTGTTTGTGCATGCTAATGATTTATACAAACCTAAATGTCAACTGTACCCCCTTTTTGTATATATATATATATATATATATATACTGAAATTTTACATTTGTGACTGACGAGAATGTACGAAATGAATTCATCTCACGGTTTAAGTCTTCCTATATTTTTATTTGTTTTCGTTCTCTATAAGCCAACGTTGGACTGTATTATAACAAATTTGTAGCAAATAACTATAAAAATACAATTTTGTATTGTTACTACTACTATCAGCAGGCTGAAATAATATTATATATTGAAATGTCCACTGCTGAAAGATATTTCTAGTAAAACATTCAAAGTAATAAACATTATATATATATATATATATATATATATAAATATATATATATATATATATATATATATATATATATATATATATATATATATCAATACTAGTATATTAATTTTATTTTTTCTAGTATCACTAATTTTTATTTTGTAAAAACTATAATACTATGAACATGTTAAAATATGAACTTACCCATTTTGATTTTCTGTAACTTAGATTGATTGTAATTTTATGTAGATGGCCTTTGTTTATACAGTAATTTCAAAATATTAGTAATAGTTATATTATATTATATATTATACAAAACCCTTTTGCTTTAAAAATAAGCATGGGTCAATAAGGCAACAATTACAGCAAAAGAGAACAACAAAATAAAGTCTCGTTATTCAAAAAGAACATATGACAACAAAATGTTTCCATGTATTTAAACATTCTGCTAAACGGTTTGCTTGATCCCATGAAACATTCATTTTTAAATAGATTTTCCCGAATAGTTCTTAGCCACGTTTTCTGTGGTTTACCAACCGTACTTTTACCATTTTTGATTTTCTATTCCAAAATCGTTCTTGCTAGTCTTTTGGGCGGTAAAAGTAGAATTTGACCAAGTAGTTTTCTTTGTCTAATTGTAATGATGTCATGTAGTGAACGAGAGTCAGTTCTTCTCATTATCTTCTCATTTGATATGTGATTGCGCCAGATAATCTTTAAAATACTTCTAAGATACCAACGATGAAAAACATTCATCATCTTATCAATCTTGTCTGTTCGCTTTCACGTTTCACTCCGACATATTGCCATAGGAATGATTATTGATGCATACAAACGAAGTTTTGTCTTCAGGAAGATGGAAGAACATGATCATATTAATTTCAGTTTATGGAAGACTGACATTGCCTTTCCAGGTTTGACTTTAACATCAATTTTGGTTATTCCATCTTTACCAATAATGCTTCCCAGATATGTAAATGAATCAACACTATCAATATTTTGTCCATCAATTTTGATGGGTAAATAATTGTTTGACTTGGTGCACAACACTTTTGTTTTTGAACAATTGATGCGTAAGCCAATAGGAAAACTGATATCACTGAGATGTGTTGTCATATTTTACATCATTTGTGGAGACCAATATCATCTGCATAATCCAAATCTGTTAATCTGTCATGGTTACATTTGATACCATAAGACAAATTCTTCATGGATCGAGTCATAATGAAATCAATCACCAGAAGAAACAAAAACGGTGACAAAATACATCCTTGACGTACTCCCGTGACAATTTCGAAAATAGCAGTATGACTACTTTTTGTTCAAACACAGCAACTTGAATTTTGGTATAGTGAACGCATAATATTCACACATTTCAACGATATTCAGTAAAACTTAACGATTTTCCACAAATATTCTCGATAAACACTGCAAAAAGTTTTCATTAAATCAATAAAATTGATTATAAGTGATTGGTGGAATTCTTGCATTGCTGAATAATGTTCCGGAGGGTGAGTACTTGATCAATACAGTTTCTTCCTGTCCGAAAACCTGCTTGTTGTTCTCTACCACATTATTTAAACAATTTGAAATTACTTTGCAAAACACCTTATCAGGAACAGACAATAAGATCATTCTGCACTAATTTTTGCAATCATTCAGATTTCCTATTTTGGGAAGAGTGACAATTACTCCTTGCCGCCAATCATTTGTAACCTGTTCATCATGCTGTATGACATTAAAAAAATGAGCAAACTCACGTGCTATAACGTCATCTCCGTGTTTGAGCATCTCTGCAATTATCTCGTCAAGTCCTCCTGCTTTATTGTTTTTCAACCTTTGAATTGCATAAATCAGTTCAGTTGCAGAAATGTCATCAAAACATATTTACGGATTTTGAATCACATTCATATCATTATCATTATCAAAATCTATTAGAGTATTTGGCATATGCTGATTAAGTACTTCTTTAAAATGTTCTACCCATCTAGATGATTGCTTATTATTTGTTAAAAGTAAACAACCATCTTTTTCTTTGATTGGAATATCGCTGTTCTTTCTAACTCCTGACAGTTGTTTCACAATTTTATACACAGTCTTGGAATCATTTTTGCTGCTGCCTTATCTGCTTCCTTGCATCTGCTTTCTAACCAATCATTCTTATCTTTGTGGCAGCTTTATTTAACCTGTTTATCTAAAGTTCTATACTTATCATCAAATATTTTCCAGATAACAGGATTGTTAAATTGATTTCTCTCTGATTTTGTTTTCTTTTTGAAATCAGTTAGATTCCAGAAAACTGATAAAATCCATTGTTTTTTTGTAGAACGACATCTTTTACTCAGCACATTTACTGCACAGTCTGTAATTGTTTCATGAACTAATTTCCATTGATCATTTGACCTTTCTACCCTTTTCATATTTTGAAATGGTTTTTAAGAAATTGTAAAATTGGTTTGAGATATTTGACTGCTTAAGTATCTATTTAAAAAACATTTTAAACAAAAGTTTCCAACAACAAGATTGTGATCAGAACCAACATCTGCACCGCGATATATACGTACATCTTGCAAAGATGATTGCCATTTTGTGCTAATACACATGTAGTCAATCTCGTTTGCTATTATTGCGTCGGGAGAAACCCACGTTGCTTTGTATCTATTTTTGTGAACGAAAAATGTGTTACCAACACTCATTCCACAATGAAACTGTTTAACATAAAAAAAACCTAGAACCATTACTATTTATGCTATCGGCATAGCCATGTGGTCTAACATTTGAAACGTACTCAGATTTGTTTCTGTTTAATTTCGCATTAAAATCACCAATCAATATTTTGATGTCTCTTCTTGGTACATCATCTTCAGTAGCCTCAGTAGAGGCATAGACTTGTACAATTGCTACTTTTGCAAATCTGGTGTTGAATCTGACTGAAATGATACTGTCATTCACGGGCTTCCATCCAATCATAGTTTTAACAAAATGTTTACTCAACATAAAACAACTCCCTGATTATAATGGTCTTCGTGTGTAGGATATAAACTTGATGTATCTCCACTCTTGAAATGACCTTGACCTTTCTATCGCATTTTGCTAAAAACCAAAATATTTACTTTGTACTTTTTCATTTCTTGAAGGACTTGTTCTACAACCCTCACAACAATTACTGCAAAAAAGTGATTATTTAACTAAAACCTCTCTAGCATCTACATAGCATACAAGAGAAACGTCACTTCAATTATAAAATATACAATACTATATAATAATTGAAAAAAAACTATAATTATATATACATATATATTGTAAGTAAAAAAAATTATATAAAATATCAACGGGTGCAAAATCGGAAATGGAGTAAAATGATTAACATGATTTATAACGTCAACTATTAATAAAAATACAGATTGCACGCAATTTTTTCAGTTACCAAATGATTAAGGACATTACAACGTTCAAAAAATTCAATAATCTATGTGATCGCCTTTCTTTTGAACAACCTGATCCAGGCGTTTTGGAATGCTGTCAATGAGAGTGTTGATATATTCTTGTTTCATCTCATATTGAACAACAAACCGAATGCGTTCACATAAATCCTCAATTTCGGTATGCTTATTGATATTGCGCTTTAGCATACTGAAAAAATTTTCAATAACATTGATATCCGGGCTGTTAGGTGGCAATTGAGCGAAAGATAGCTTTTTTGTAATTGTCCAGTACGAGAAAGTGTGCGCGCATTTCATATCCCAACACTGGTTAAGGTTTTGGCATTGAATATTCTGCAAATCGAAGATTGAGCTTCCTTTCGGCTTTCACTCAACCCTGTCATCTGAGTAACTCTGTCATCTAGATATGTGCGATCAATTCTTTACCGTTGTAGTAGTATTAGAAGTAGTAGTGGTAGCAGTACTACTTGTAGTAGTAGTACCAGTAGTAGTAGTAGTAGTAGTGGTAGTAGTAGTAGTAATAGTAACAGCAGTAGTAATTATGATTGTACAAACACACCTTAGCTTTTCATGTAATTATTAAACTAGTTAGCAGTAAAAACATTATTTCAGCTATATAACTCTACCTAGTTTGAACCAGAAATAATCCAATTTAGTCAGTTGCAAGTCTGGATAAATGAGGTCAGGACATTTAACTGGTGGAAATAAGTTAATCTAATGTTCTGGGCATAAAGACCATGATATTTATAGAGTTGGTATTATGTTAAGCAAGAATACTGCTAAAGTTATGATTGGATGGAAGCCCGTAAACAACCGTATCATTTTGGTCAGATTCAACAGCAGGTTTGCAAAATAAGTAATAGTGCAAGACTATACCTCTATTGGTGCTACAAAAGATTTGTTAAATGATGTTCCAAGAATAGACATAAAAATATTGATTGTCTAATTCAATGTGAAATTAAATATATATATAATATTAAATTCAGCAGCTAGCTTCAAACTACATGTGTGCATAAACTGACTTTAAACAAATATAACCTTAACCTACAAGAAAATTTTCTCTTAAGAGTAAATTAATTTATAAATAAATACAATAACAGAATTAATCATTTTTTATTAAAAAACAAAATAATTTGTTACACTGATAAATTAGGTCACATTATTATTATTATTATTATTATTATTATTATTATTATTATTATTATTATTATTATTATTATTATTATTATTATTATTATTAGTAGTAGTAGTAGTAGTAGTAGTAGTAGTAGTAGTAGTAGTAGTAGTAGTAGTAGTAGTATCATTATTAATATTTTATTATTTTAATAATAATAATAATATGTATTAACGTTTATTTGTTAAATATTAATATATCATAAAAGTAAAAGTCGCTGGATAAAAGTAAGCGAAACGTAGTAGAAAACGACTCAATCAAATGTAAATATGGAATATTATTTTTAGTACAAATCATTTATTTGACAAGGCAAAACAGAATAAACAGACATGAATAAACAACATCTAAATCTAAATATCAGTTTGATAACACATAACAAAAAGATACATAGAAACAGGGCTTAACAGAAATTAAAAAGCAGATAATAATAATATATATGACTCAAGACTAATAAATAAATGTTGTTATGACATCAATTATTAATAAATTCAATGTTCACATATTACTTATTACTTTGAATGCTTTACGACAAACATGCTTTTCAGCAGTGGACATGTTAGCAAAGCCGAACGTGGGTCCGCATTTAGTTTGTCGGTGGTGGGATTCGAACCTATGCTCATCCAGGTCTAAGTCAAGCGCTGTACCGCTAGACCACCTTGGCAATTAAGAGGTGATCACGTTACCAATCAAAAAAAACAATTTTATTTTATGTGAATTGCTTAATTATAACTGTATTATAATTTAAAAAGTTTTACATATACGTTGTAGATAATTCTTACAAAAAATCAGACAGGCTTGTTAGTGTTTTTGAACAATGGCGCAGTCACAACGATACAGTCTACTAAGCTCTTGCTTAGTAAACAAATGTAGAAACTATTTATTTATTTAATTTTTAGTATTTTGAAGGCTTTACGACAAACATCTTTTAGCAGTGGACATGTTAGCGAAGCCAAACGCGTGGGCCCGCATTTAGTGGGTCGGTGGTGACATTCGAACCCATGCTCATCCAGGTCCAGTCAAGCGCTGTACCGCTAGACCACCCCGGCTTTAAAATCAGGATAAAGCAACAAGATAACTGTAACATTATTATTATTATTATTATTATTATTATTTATGGTTATTGAACAAAGAAAGATAATAACGGTTGTTTTACTTTTACTAATATCATTACTAACTATAAAGCGTCAAAATTTCGTTTACAAGCTAAATAAACATTTTCGTTTAAATAGAAAACAATTAAAAATAGTTTAAACAATGCTTGCATACAAAAATGTTTCAGCAGTTACTACTAATATGTACAATCAATTATTTTAAATAAGAAAAAGAAATATTATAAAGTGAATTTTAAAAATAAAACGTCATTCATGTTTTGCATTTTTATTTTGTTCAAATTAGAAACAAATTCGACTAACCTTGAACTTCATAGCGTTATGAAAGATAAATGATTAGTTTTATACTTCAATGTTTTCTTGTAAAAATCAATAAATAATTAACTAGTATTTTATGATTAGCGCTGTTTACTTTGAGTATCCAAACAATAATACAACATATTTGTTTATACGTTTTTGGTATAAACATAATGATAGATGTGTTTTCATAATATGATTAACAGTTTGCATAATTCTTTCTACATAATTCGCATAACCTTTTGCAATATATATATATATATATATATATATATATATATATATATATATATATATATATATATATATATATATATATATATATATATATATATATAGTACTGGTTATAACTGAATTTTTAAAAACAATGTAATTACTGGTAAAATACAAAGTAAGTGATGCTAACCATTTGGAGAATTTAAGTAATGTTTATTCAGTCTCAAATTCCAATGACAGTAATATTTCCCACTATTTCTTCTCCACGTGATGCATTCTGGATTAGGTGCCTATATGCATCTAGACTAATAACAGAAAGAATTAAGCGCGCAGCTATTTAACTGAGATTTCACTAAACCTTCACTCAGTGAATATAGTGCTAGCATACATCCAAGATGCTTAAACGGTATCTCAAAGTATCTATTTACTAACCGGTTAGACTTGTGGATCCACCAACCGGTGTCAATCCCCAATTCTCCTAAAAAATATTGCCTTCTTAATTCCTGTGAACACTGGCGTTATTGCAAGGAGGCGGTTTTGTAGCCAAGAATTTTCATTTATTCCCTCAAGTTCCAATCTAATCTAACAACCTCTTTGAATAAACATTTGAATTGGTATGCAAACATGGATGGTTTTGCCAACAACTTTTATTGTTGTTTGCTGTTGTACAAAATAAAGTAAACAACAACAACAAAGATATGACAATCAGACGAAGAAAATTACTTAGGTACATTTTACCTTTACCGTCAAGCAAGAAAGGTTTTGGAACTAGCAATTGATGATGATAAAAAAAGGTTAGTAGACTACTAAAAACGTGGTTAAGAACCATTCGAAAAAATTTAACTGAAATGGGTGTCTTATACGGATCAAGCAGAATGTTTAAAAACACATGGAATTATTTTGTTGGCTCATGTTCTTTTTAAATTATAGGATTTTGTTGTTGTTTTTGCTGTTACTGTGATCTTGTTGCCTCATGTTTATTTTAAAGCAAAATAATTTTGTGATAATAATAATAATATCTAATGACTTAGTAACAATGGTTAAACTAGTGATACAATCTGAAGTACAACAATTGGATTGCATAAAAGAGTTAATACTTAAGTCTAGTATAAATCACAAATGACTCAGTTTTTTAATCTTATAAATTGAGGGTTATCCATATGCTTTTCCAGTTATTTAAAATAGTAGCACTAAGAATAGAATTACAAATAAAAAATTGAGAGGTTCTTATTGTTGAATTATAATGATATCTAACTCGTCAGTTACAGGGAGCTTACTGCTATTTATTATTATTGATGTTATAATTGTTAATAATAATAATAATAATAATAATAACAATAATAATAGTAATAATAACAAAAGTAATAATAATATATTAGCATTGGTATGTCATAGTTCAAATTAAAGATATTAATAAAATATAAACAAACATTGCATTAACTATTTATTAGTAGTAAAACATGTAATCAAAATAATTTTTACAAATAAAAAATAGTAAAAAGAAATTATCTCAATTATCTTTACTTCAATGTTATTTAATAAATAATTAAAATATCACTAATTAATATTGTTTTTAAACTTTTATGTGCTATTGACATATTCTTGTTCACTAACAAATAAAAGCATATTTTTTGCCAAACATGGACACCAAGACTATTGCCAACAATTATAAATAGAATTTTTTTATTTATCGTTTAAAATTATTAACCTGTTTAATTTAGACTAATCCAATAAATTATTTAATTATGCGAATTGATACCAAGATGAACTAGTGGATTTGAGTGTTACTAGCGCCAATGTCCATTTGCTGACAAATGTTTCTCGTGAAAAGATAATAATAATAATAATAATAATAATAATAATAATAATAATAATAATAATAATAATAACTGCATTATATTTATTTGCATCTTATTTAAATTACTTTCGTTGGAAGAATATTACTGAATAATAATTATATCTTTTCCTTGTTTATGTAAGTTTAGTAGCAACAAAAAAAGAGTTTTATTCTCAGTAAACAAGAATGAAGTTTTACTATCATTAACACTTTATAAAGGTCTTTATTTGAATTTCATTTTTTATTATTATCTATTTTCAAAACTTTTCCGCTGTAAGAAGTATGGAACCACATATGGAACCATATAATTGTACATCAAATGTTTGATATTGAAGATCCTGCATGTCAAAAATTGAGCCTTTATTCGCATTTAACCAAAGGCTAACATTCGAATCATGCTTTCACTTTTTCGCCACAGTTAAATGAAATGATGTTTTCTTGTTTAATTTGCAATATTTCAAAAACGTCAGGCTACTAAACTCTCTAACTTTTATCCTTCCTCAAACCGACTTACAATCGGGTACAGTAGGTTTGAATAACGTCCACTTAGTAACACATGCTTCTTATAAACAGTTAAATATAAAATTCTCAATAAAAATAATCTAAAAATTCTTGTAAAAAATTAACTATGAGAATTATTAATCGATATCTAAAAAATAATTTCTTGTCGTAGTAAATCCATTTTTATCATTGATTTTTGGTTCTTTCTTTTTCATACTGCTGTTGCCAATCTGTTGTAATTGTTCGCCATTTGTGTAATGACACTTGCTAATTAGTACTTATTTGTGCAGTGACTATTTACATTCAAATCAATAATGGTTAATTTTGCCTTCACGTTCCCAGTTCAATTGCTCATTTGTCATATATATACATTATAACGATATATATTGTCAAATAAGCAGTAAATTTTATAGACCATTTTATATGATTATATATAATTAAATGAAAATATTATTTACACATCTTTATTACCATATTTATGAGAATATTTGTAAACCGACATTACATATCAGCATAATTTACAAGTATAAAAACTACTACCACAATCTAATTATATTTTAAAAGTAATGAGTACCTTTCAAATAGAATTGCATACTTTTTGTTTACATATTATATAATTAGAAACGTGTGATATCGGTTTTCAATTTTATAACAAATACTTTTCATTAACCATTTGCTTTGTAAAGTACATTTAATTTTTTGCACAACGTGAAATAAAATTGATATTTGTTGTTTTTCTATTGCATAGTTAACCGTTCACTAAATAAACGTTTACAAATGTGGTTTATTTACCCCTAAAACGATGACTTTGAATTATTAAGATAATTTCTATTTCAAATGACTCATATTTTGTTTGCAACATTTTAATTATTAACCTATAGAGTTGGTGTCAAGGTTACAGTTAAATGTACTTTATGTGGGAATATTTAATGCCAAGTATAGCAAATGTTTTCCTTACTTTCATCTATAATGGGATTTGACTTAAAAATAATAAATATTATATCCTATAAAATATGCAGAATTTTACATGCTTGTGTACCTGTAGCCAAACTTAGTAATATTTTCTGTGAAAATTGGTAAACAATGTTTTAAAATATTGAAAAAAATGCAAAAAAAACAAAACCATATTTGATACGAATTGAAGAGAACAAGGTTTAAACATACTTTTTCAATTTTGTGAATATAATATTATAAAAAATACAAGCTGTATTAATTAATTTTTTTATAAACAGAAAAAAATCTATTTAAAATTAATGCTAGTCAAAACCATACTTTGCCAAAACACTTATACAAGCCTAAAGAAAAACATTTGCGCAGATGAGAAAAACTGTCGGTTTAACCTAAAAAAAACCGTCCTACACAAATTAATCTCTGTTTACGTGTTCGTTTTTTATCTTTCTAAAAATAATTAATTAAAATTTGGCCTTATCAAAGAAATAAGAGATTTCAATACTTATATTTAAAGATAAATGAAATATATAAGCAATACAAATCCCCTTCATTATTGTCTACATATGACCCCGTCAAAGTAGTAAAGAATTAGGTACACATGTACACAAGGAGTAAGATTAATGCCTTTAGGTACTTGGATACTATGATGCAGTATTGTCAACAAAAACATATCCGTTCTTTACATAAAATGGGCTGTCAAATTATTGAATAGTTAGCAACTTACATTTAAGCCATTTCGCACAGTATATTAAACGATTGACTTTGATAACTTTATTATTATAATAAACGTAAAATATCTAACCTATTTTTTAGGTTGATAAACGGCATTTTCGAGACGTCGCCACTGCTTAATCTTTTGTCAAGGTTATCTTCCTTAGTCCAACGGCTACATATAATATACATGTACCTTAGGATACCATTTAACTACCTTCGACGTATGCTTACACTCATTTGCCAAGATAAGTCCACTTATACTGCTGTTCACTCGGTCTCGGTTGTTAGTCTAAGTGCTTAGGTGCACCTAGTCCAGCATATGCTGTGCGGAATTAACAATAGAAATATCACCATTATTGGAAATTAAACTGTATAAGCATTAGTCATATCTTCAGGAACATCAGCACCCATTCATTTCATAGTGTAAAAAATAATGTCCACAAAACTGTAAACACCTTCCAAATAACAACCTTGTTTGAGATAAAGTTGTGCAAAACAAACCTATGCTACTAGTAGATATTCAAAGACTATTGCTACTAAATTGTCAAGCATCATTTTCGTGTGAGAAGCTTAAACAGTTAAATATCTCAAATCAATTTTACAATTCCTTAAAAAATACATTTCAAAATTTAAAAAGGGTAGAAAAGTCTGATGATCAATGGAAATTGTTTCATTAAACAATTACAGACTGTGCAGCAAATGTGCTAGGTAGAAGATGTCACTCTACAAAGAAACAATGGATTTCATCAGTCTCATGGAATTTAATTGATCTCAGGAAAAAAACAAAATTGGAGAGGGATCAATCTAACAATCCTTTTATTTTGAAAATATTTGATGATAAATATAGAACTTTAGATAAACAGGTTAAAAAAAAACTGCCGCAAAAATAAGAATGATTGGCTAGAAAACAGATGCAGAGAAGCAGATAAGGCAGCAGCAAAAAATGATTCCAAAACTCTGTATAAAATTGTAAAACAACTGTCGGGAGTTAGAAAGAACAGCGATTTTCCAATCAAAGGAAAAGATGGTCGTTTACTTCTAACAAATAATAAGCAATCATCTAGATGGGTAGAACATTTTAAAGAAGTACTTAATCAGCATATGCCAAATACTCTAATAGATTTTGATAATGATAATGATATGAATGTGACTCAAAATCCGGAAATATGCATTGATGACATTTCTGTAACTGAAGTGATTTATGCAATTCAAAGGTTGAAAAACAATAAGGCAGGAGGACTTGACGAGATAACTGTAGAAATGCTCAAACATGGAGGTGATGTTGTAGCAAGTGAGCTTGCTCATTTATTTAATGTTATATGGCATAATGAACAGGTTATAAATGATTGGCGGCAAGGAGTAATTGTCACTCTTCCCAAAATAGGAAGTCTGAATGATTGCAAAAATTAGTGCAGAATGATCTTATTGTCTGTTCCTGGTAAGGTGTTTTGCAAAGTAATTTTAAATCGTTTAAGTAATGCGGTAGATAAACACCTTCGAGAACAACAAGTAGGTTTTCGGAAAGGAAGAAGCTGTATTGAACAAATACTCACCCTTCGTAACATTATTGAGCAAAATCAAGAATTTCAGCAATCACTAGCAATCAATTTTATGAAAGCTTTTGAGTGTTTATCGAGAATCTTTGTGGAAAATCGTTAAGTTTTACGGAATACCGTTAAAATATGTGAATATTATGCGTTCGCTATACCAAAATTCAAGTTGCTGTGTTCGAACAAAAAGTGGTCATACTGCTATGTTCGAAATTGTCACGGGAGTACGTCAAGGATGTATTTTGTCACCGTTTTTGTTTCTTCTGGTAATTGATTTTATTATGACTCAATCCATGAATAATTTGGTATCAAATAGAACCAAGGCAGATTAACGGATTTGCATTTTGCGGATGATATTGGTCTACTTAGTGAAACCCCAGAAATGATGCAAAATATGACAATACGACTCAGTGATATCAGTTCTCGTATTGGCTTACGGATTAATTGTTCAAAAACAAAAGTGTTGTGCATAAAGTCAAACAATGATTTGCCCATCAAAATTAGTGGACAAAATATTGATACTGTTGATTCCTTTACATATCTGGGAAGCATCATTGGTAAAGACAGACAAACCGAAATTGATGTTAAAGCCAGACTTGGTAAGGCAATGTCAGTCTTCGATAGACTCAAATCAATATGGTCATGTTCTTCCATTCGCCTAAAGACAAAACTTTGTTTGCACGCATCAATAATCATTCTTACGACAATATATGGGAGTGAAACGTGGAAACGTACGGACAAGATTGATAAGATGGTGGATGTTTTTCATCGCCGGTGTCTTAGAAGTATTTTAAAGATTACCTGGCGCGATCACAGTTCAAATGAGATCATGAAAAGAACTGACTCTCGTTCACTCCATAACATCATTACAATTAGACGAAGAAAATTACTTGGTCAAATTCTACGTTTACCGACCAACAAGAACGGTTTTGGAATGGACAATTGTAAATGGTAAAAGAAAGGTTGGCAGACCAAAGAAAACTTGGCTAAGAACTATTCGGAAAGATCTAATTGAAATGAATGTTTCATGAGCACAAGCAAAACGTTTGGCAGAATGTTCAAATACATGGAAACATTTTAGTGTCTCATGTTCTCTTTGAATTACGAGACTTTGATGTTAATTTTTGCTGTAATTGTTATCCTATTGCCCCATGCTTATTTTTTAAAGCAAAAGGGTTTTGTAATAATAATAATAGTGTTTGTAGAAGTTTTGTACTGCAAACAACGTTCGCTTCTACCCTATCACATTTATCCCGAAACAATAAATGTAAAACCCAAAAGCAACGAAATAAATATCAACTTTCTTTTCGATTATAGAAATTACAATACTTTAAAAAAGTTCAAAAACATATGCAAACATTTTAAAATACAATTTAAAAAAACAGATAAGTAAAGGCGCCAAATATAAAAACATAACCCGTACAAGAATAAAAAAAGAATTTTGTAGAAAAATTACCATGGAATAAAATTAGATGATAAACAAAAAAATAACTTTGTCAAATCAAAATATAAAAACATGAGTGATAACTAACAAAATTTTATTTCACACTGGTATAAAAAAGAAACAAAACCAATTATATCATCTATGTACATTTTAGTAAGCACACATATATATATATATATATATATATATATATATATATATATATATATATATATATGATGTGCGGTAAACTTCACAAAAATGTAATGACTGAAAAAAAAATTGTAGGTAGTTCAAAAAAATAATTAAAAAAATCACATTCACTGAGTTTGCATATATATATATATAAAGATTATCAAAATAATCATATTCTAATATACTGTACACATAATTAATAAAATAGAAAAAATTATTTGCTGACATATCTGACAAAACACAAATCTTCAAATCATTATCTTACAACAGAAAAGTTATAATAATCCCCGATATAAGTAGCGCATAGCATTACGCCAATATAAACAATGCACACACAAATACTAATGCCTCTCCAAGTCGTATCTTTGGCAATTACTTTAGGAAACAAGATGCATTCCATTTACGCTAACACTGCGAGTATGTAATGCACAATAAAAGTGTATTAAAACAGTGCAATAAAAAGAGTTTACCAAAACAGGAAACGAAATTGACCAGTCATATAGTAGTAGTTTCATATTGTTTAAATTTAAATGCTGCTACTATTCTTGATGACGGTGTTTTGCATCCGAATAAAAAGACCAACAAAATCGTCTCAATCATCATGTCTCAACGATCTATTCGTAACAGCGTGTTGGTTCGGATTACCAACCGTATTGCCGCTTTCCAAAGACACCGGATGCAACAATTCGTCGTATTCATCATTTGACCAATCGACTTCAATGTCCGGTTTCGACTTGTTCAAATAAGCTGCATTTTGCACGGCGGTATGATACAAAATAGACGTGCCGGGGACCAAATCATCGTCTGTCAGATGGACAGGAGGTTTGTGATTAAGCGAGTTGATAGTTGACGAAGACGGATATCGGATTAGACCTGGAGCAAGTCCTTCAGTTGCCTCGGTGGGCAAAGGCGGACATTCGGAGAGCGCAGAGCAAGTGTTGATTTGTTTACGAATCATTGCCAGCGACTTTTTGACGCGCATGACCGATAGACGTGCCGAGGGACTGGCACACCAGCATTCGCTCATGATGTCTTGCAAAGATCGGATGACTTCGTGTTTGGTCCAAATTGTGGGAAGGGGAGGACGAAGGCCTTGTTCGCACACAACCGACTTCATTTCTTCGATCGACGGATCCGGAGATACAATGTCCTAGACAATGTAAATAAAAAAAGTATTAGAATTGTGTGACTTGATGTACAAAAGATGTACATATTGTGACAAGCACTTTGGAGTTGTATAAATTATTATTGGGTTTACAAAGGTAATAGATTAAACTTATCAATTTCATTGAATAATAAATCCACTTGGTTTAAGCCAACCAAAAGCATCGTATAACTGTTTCATCCTTATTTACAATTATAAAAACTACACATCTTCCAAGTATTACAAAAACTCAAATCGATGCTTTTTTAATGTTTCAGACCAAAGACAGCCAATAAGCTACGGGCGATTGAAACACCTTATAAATTTATTATTTATAGTAAATGCTAATTGCCTATTGTCTTCAAATGCTGTGCATTACTACCGCTAACAACCAAGTAAATGATCCCTTCCATTTGGGCTTTTACCATATATATGTAGCACACTTAAAAAACAATATGAAATTACGTTCATCAATAAAAAAGTTCTCAATTGATTGTATATCCTTCTCAATTTGTAGACGCAGTTTATAGCAGAGTGGCCCATTTACAAGAGTTTGGTATTTTACCCTAAGAGGTTTTAAACAACTGCGGTCAAATAGTGGAAAATTCAATGATACATTACTTCAACCTAAAAAATGGTTTCCAATTGGAAAGCTCTGTCCAACTTTACCCATTTGATCACCGTTAAACATACACAATATAAATCATATACAACTCAAAATGTCTTATTTCAAATTACAAAAATTCAAATCACACCAATCGATTCTGTGTCTGACACATTAGCAACCCAAAACTTGAATCAACAATAACACCTCTCAATCGGCGAGCATTGGAATTTGCATAAAACCGACCGCGCCAATAGTTATTCCTGCATGTATTGTATACACTTTTAAGGTAGTAATACCGTTGGGAATACCCAATTTAGACAAGTGATGCTCATAAAAGATAAGATTTCTTATCACTAGACCACTTCACCACAATCAGCTTTTCCTCCACTAAAATTGAATCCAGCCAGTATAAAAATGCAACATGATAAAGTTATGATATCCTCACAAAACTGTTTTTTGACAAACATTCACGCCGCGTTTAATTTACAATTTTACCACAAACATCTCTATCAACTTGTCGTTTAAAAATACAATCATTATTGATGTAACTTTGAAAAACTAAAAGCGATAAAAAATATGCTGACAACACGTGACGTTCACCTGATAGGGCAGTTGATACGGGTCGGGGCCAAACAACTGAAATATATAGCATCGTCTCGTGGCTTCCCAAAACACCAATCCCAAACTGTACATATCGGCCTGTTTGAATGCTTCGGGGCTTGTTAGGCGAATGGAATTGTCCAAAACCTCCGGGGCCATGTAGCGCTTGGTCCCAACTCGGTCCGAGTCCAAACTCAAATCGGTTGGATTCATGCTCGAATCCAATTTGACTGCAAAGCCCAGGTCACCGATACAACATTCGCCATCCGATTTGACCAAAATGTTGCGCGACTTTAAATCTCGATGAGCGATGGCCGGTTTTCCCTTGATAAAAAATTGGATTATAAATACTTTTGCTTACATTCGAACAATATTTATAGTCTTAATTTCCAATTATGGTAATATCCCTGACTGTCACCTCCATATGGTGCATCTTGACCTATGTATACTCAAGCTTCTATTTGGCAGATGAATATAAGCATACATCGAGAGTAGTCAAAGGATATCTTAAAGTATGCATACACTATATATTAACCGTTAGATTACAGAAGATAATCCTGACAAAAAAGCAGGCAGCCTGGTCAATCTTGGTGAACAGTGACGCCATCACAAAGATATCGTCTACCAGCCAAAAAAAAACTCGTTATAAAATTAACGTTTGTGATGTTTATGAAGCCATCGGAGTGAATTGTTTACTACGTTGTACAAATGTAGAAATAATAAAGAGGTGGACACATCACCAAGCGCAATAAATGAATAACTGCTTTTGCTTCTTCTCGTCAATTGGCACATATACCACTATCTCTCATCATCGTTATTACTACCTAGTTAATGGTAGTAAACGTTTGGAAAACCAAATTGTGTATAAATAGACAAAGTTTGTGTAGAAGCGTCTCAGTAATACCAACTCTTCCTTCGGAACTGAGGAATCTAAATATGTGATCCATTGAACGTCTTCTCTTGTCTAGGCTTGTAAAATCCAACAGAATCAAAGTCCTGAAATTGTACATATGCATATAGAAACAACCTCAAACTCTAGCGAAGAAACTGAATTAAGAGGTCATGGTGTTTAAGATATCACTGATTTAATATTTAAACTTAAAGAACAAAGTATAGAACGAATTGTTTTTTTTTTAATTATTGTCAGAACACCATCTAACAGTTATCTTGTCCTAGTAGCCTGGTGTTTTAGTCACCGCAATAATCGTAAATAAAACCATGCGATCGATAAATAAATGTATAAGTAATACACATACAAACCATATCGTTTTACATATTTATTTGGTCACTTGTTTTCCTAAACGAAAAAATAAGATACCTTGACATGCTAAAATATGATAAAGTACATTCCAAATCTAATGGTTATAAATATAAATAAAGTACTTGTACACAATAATAAAAACAAGTTGCTTAGTATCATCAATACATTTTGACAGTGGTAGCGAGAGATAATTTTTACCGGGTTAGAACAATTGAAAACCCAAGTTCAAGTGTATTAGAATACCGATCTGAAAACAAACTATTCAAATCACACATGTACATAAAAAATAGACAACACACATTTACAAATTGACCTTGGATTAATTCATAAAAGACAGCTTGTTATTGATAAATCGCGTATCAAGCCAAAAGGTCTAATGTAAACATAGTTTACCCATATATACATATACATTCGATATTTTAACAGTAATAAAATCAATTACGTTTCAAACGACAATTGAAAAGTTAAAAGCCTAGAAGTACAGTAACTTATTTAACATTTTTATTGATTATTTATTTTTCAATGTATAAAGATATTGAAATGGTGTCGGTGATACTTTATTAGACAAAATATATTTTAATACCATTATACCATTTGACAAATTTCAATTTAAAATATAATGAAAAATATATTGTATTAATAAATATAGTTCGACACTTAAAAATAATCCATGAAACTTATTTCCTCAATAAATAGATTAAATAACTTAAGACTGCAGTAAACCCTAAAACCAAATATGATAACGTTGAGGTTAAAAATATGATTTATTTTTACTATTTCGAATATTTTACGAGAAACATTTTTCAACAGTGAACATTTTAGCGAAACCGAACATGAGCCCGTATTAAGTGCCGGTAGTGGAATTCTAACCCATGCCCACCCAGGTCCAAGTCGAGCGCTGTACCGCTAGACCACCCCGGTAAGATAAGAACGTAACCATCTACAAAAAACGTTGCCCAACTCAATGTTATTATAAAAGTGCTTCAGCCTCAATATGCAATTATTTCACAGTAAAACTGGTTACTTGGCAATAAAGTTACATTTTCATTATTTCCATATCTATAGAGCAACCTCCATACCCTCTTTCGACTATTTTCTGGCTAAAACACGAAATACGTGTGACTTCATAAAATTATCAAGGTGTTTAATATTTTAAAATCAAAATAGACTCTTATGCAAATGACTGCATATGACATAAATATCAAAATACTTTCTCAATATATTTGCATCTATCAACCCAAATTGACCTCATGCAATCGACACTTCCCTCTGCTTTAAACTGCATCCAAAATAAACTACATAAAGATAGAGATTCTAAAGTAGCACTACGATAAAACAATATCATCATCATCATTATCCGGGAAATACAGCCTCCACCATCGCCCAGGCTAGTCCAAATTCCAAAAACATCTACAAAAACACCAACCATATAATATGGGGACTTTTTCGACTCTTCAATATCATTAGTAGTAAGAAAAATACAGGAAAACACTTACTTGTGTTCCCGTAATCTCCATGTGCAAGTGGGCCAGTCCGTTTGTAATTGATGCGACTGCTCGTATTAGAGCAAACGGCAAAAAGCAATGTTCTTGCAAAAAATCAAACAATGATCCATGCGGATGGTAATCAGTAATAAGCCACAACTGTGTCGACACGCCTGTGTCTTTATTGTCAGCTGCGATAAAACCCAAAATATTGGCATGGCGAAGCATGACCGTTTGATAAATTTCGGTTTCACTAAATAAATAAAAAATAAAAAACAAATCCATTACAAATATAGAACAATTATATTAAGGAATTAATATTATAGATGTTCACAATTACTAATCAGAAATGCTGTCGAGTTTGAGTTTTTGAGTAGTGCCTATGAACTCTCAATCTACAATTGTAGTAAAATTCTTGCCTCTGTATCTTCATGTAATGCATTCCACACATAAACTAAAACTAATAAGAAAACCATTAAACAATATAACTGGTCTTCGTGCATAAGTATATATATATATATATATATATATATATATAGGATACTAAAAATATCTCAAGTATAGGTACATCATAGCCATTTAACCAAAGGGAATAACCATAACGGAAAATCATACAAACTTGTTAATGTTTGTAAACAGTAGTGATTTCACAATAACCATCAGTTAAACAAGAAACATTAAAAGTATAAAAGCCTCAAAGTATTCTAAATTATTTTTAAAGTAATAAAAACACTACAGTTCAAAAAATAGAAAAATACAATAGTGGTAAAAGTTTATGTACAATTGAGTAAAATAGATCAATCAATTAATAATTATTGTACCAATAAAATTTAATAAGAATTAGGATCAAATCAAAATAAACTACAAATTTCATTTTCAAAATTTACTAAATTGTTATCAAAAACAAAAAAAACTATATTTCTTATATAGTGTAAAAAAAATAGCGCAAATCACTTACGTTTTTAGTTAATGTTTTAAATATAACTAATGTACACGTACTGCGACATAGTGTAATATGATGTAAATATAATGTAATGTAGTATTATTTAAAAGTTTAGAACTGAATTAGTAGTTCTACAGATAAAATCCTTAAATCCTATATAAATTATGTTCACAGCTATACTTTACAAACCACAAAACAAATCATTTGTAAAAATGTAAAATCTGGTACAAACAAAAGGTAAATAAACCTTTCTAAAAATATTTTATTTTTATTTGTTTACTACATTAAATGTTGTAAGAAAAACATCATTCAGTAATGGTCATTTTAGAGAAACCGAACGTTGGCTCGCTGGTGGGATTCGAACCCAAGCCTACTTAGGTCCAGGTCAAGTGCCATTAATTGTTAATTTTAAAACACCCTTCAGTTATAGGTTATTTTCCTTACCAAAATAGCTCCCATGTAATCACACTCCCATTAACTGTGTAACCATTCTATATCATTAAATTATTTTCAAAAGAATAATATAATGCATTTTACGGCACAAAAATAAAAAATAGATAATATGGGATTAAACCAGAAGTACTCAAGATTCGATTGTATTTCAGTCATACTACATAACATCCATAAATAAATTACACACCATCCTTATAATACACAAAAAAGACAATTTTAAAAGTTTTGCAAAACTAACCGAAACCAGGAACGTTCATCTCGACTGACAAATATTTTCACAGCAACTTTATCACCCTGCCAATATCCTCTCCATACAACACCGAATCGCCCTTCAGCAATACGCTCCTCAAGCTCAACTTGTCGAGCAACAGTACGCTGCACAAGTAAAGGCTGTCCTGAACCAGATCCACTATAAGTTTCATTCATAGAATCAGGTAAATTTCCAAATGGGATAAAATAACTCATATTTGAACCAAATATACTTGCTGGAGAATTTGAATACGAATTAACGTTGCTCGGAGTAAAACTAGCACACCCAAATCCAGTATTGCTAAAATAACTTAGACTATTATTGGTTCGACTGTAAACATTGTTGGGAACTAAAACCGCTGGAGGTGTCTCCAATAAAAACTTTCCACATTCCTGATTAGAATTATTTGCACTAGCATTTTCAGATACATGTGTTCCACCTTTAAAACTTTGACTTTTTAAACTGTCTGACCACCACTTATATTCCTGTGGCTTATTCTGTGAAGCCAACAGTGAGGCACATCGAGCTATAATTTATATATATATATATATATATATATATATATATAACAATAATTGCAAAAACTTTATTTTATAATCATAAGATTATCATTCTAATTAGATCAAAATACACATGCATATACAAATAATTGTACAAACATTAAGACTATTATTTACTACCAACACAAATTTGTTAAAAACTTACCTGATTTTTTTCGTAAACAAAAACACAAGGTTACACACAAAGCACTTAGTATTAAGCATAGAATTGATAACAAACAAATGGCAAGCAAATTATAATCCATCGGATCTCTTTTCGTAAAAACAGAAAGTTCATTTGTTGTAGGAATATTGCAATGTTTATCAACACAACATCTATAATCCGAACCTTTTTTACATTGTAAAGAAGTGAAAAAATTATTTTCAACACAACTAAACCGAATAAATAAGCAATTAACTATTTACCCCATATCATAATATTGTTTAGGTTCTTTCTTGTTAGCATGAATCAACTTAAGATTACAATGATGATCTTTAGAAGCATTACAACAGAATGGGTGCTCCCTCAATTTCTGATAGTATGTAGGTGAATCAAATTTATCATCCCAATTAGACATAATAAAATCTATATATTTATGCCAATTCCTTCTATTATCTTCACTAAGAGGACCACATCGCCGGCATGTTGAATGATTAGATGCAATACAAAATAAAAGCATACACTCCATAATAAGTGAATAACAAACGGCGCTTTTAACTATTCACTTCATTCCATTTAGCGCCTGAAGGAAGGTAGCTTGATAGATTCGTTTTTTATGCACAAAAACAAAACATAATATTAAACTGTACATAAAAAATATTATTAAACATTAAAAAATATATAATACATTAAAATTTATTAAATTTAAATTAATATGTTAATTTTTAAGTAAAATAAAGTGACATTTAAAGATTTAAAATATAAGTTGTTATAGGTTACAGGATGGTACACGAGTTTCTGTATTCGGGATTGTTCAAGAGTTGGGTACAATAAAACGCCTTTTAGTGCTCAGTTTTCAAATTGTTTTAAATTTTATAAAAAAAATTAAAATGGTGAGGTAAAGGGGGATTTGTCACAGAATTTTTTTTTTAATTAAAACAAAATCAAGGTAGATAGTGGAGCAGTTAATAGTTGTGGAAAGCGAGTAATAATAAATAATTTAAAAGAATAGTAAAACAAGTTTTGTTTTACAATACAAAAACACTACAATAATTTTTAAAAAAAAGAAAAGAGGAAAAAGTAAATAACGCTTTACTTAATTTCTAGCGTAACACAAAATAGTGAGGTAAAGGGGGATTAGTCACAGAAAAAGTTTTTGAAATTAAGACAAAATCAAGGTAGATAGTAGAAATTAACAATTATAAAAAATAAGCAAAATTTATAAATATACAATAATGATTATAATAATATAAAACAAGTTACTTATTACAATGCAAAAACACTGCAATAATCGTCAAGAAAGAAAAAAAGTGAAAAGAATAAATAAGGCTCTAATGGACATGTAGCGTAATGCGCGCTTTACCTCGCGAGTAACATTTTAGATTTTAGGTTTATACACTAGTTAAATAAAAAGAAACCTTTTAATCCTCGGTCTAATAATATCGGATATCATGGGTGAAAATGATAAATAAAAACAATGAAAATAAACTATAAAATAAAATTGTGAAGATAGTGTTTAAAATAGGCCATTTTAAAGGTCTTAGGGACGTGACTAAGACAACATCTAGGAGAAAATTATTTCAAGCAGAAATAACCTTATAGGAAAAACGTGGAGACTTAGACAAAATTAAACCCAGGTTTAGAAATCTAAAAAAGATGTCCACTACACGGATTATTGGGGGGACGAATAAATGCTTAAATTAATTTGCATTAAGGAGTTTGAACATTAGAATAAAATCGCCCTGGAGTCTATATATATATATATATATATATATATATATATATATATATATATATTATATATATATATATTGTATAAAGAAAAGTCCAAAAGGTTTTATACGCTTAGGATAAGGGACACTCTTAACTGCTTGTGGCAATCTAGTAAAGCTTCGCTGTACCTTGTCAAGTTTAATGATGTCCGCTCTTAGAATGGAAGACGTTAGTTAAATATACAGTAAATTTTGGACGTCATATAATTTTTAATTGTTTTTAATTGGTCGAAATTTGAGTAAATTTTATTGGATGTAGGTTTTGTTCTCTGATAGTATTTAAGGTGCGGCCAAATGTAATGTTAATAAAAGAGCCGAGTGCAGCTAGCAAGAATATTTTCTAAATTACGCATAAAAAACTTAGTCGATAGCAGGTTAAAGCTGCTTTATTGTAATAAGACAAAAAATTAAGAAAGGAGCTAAACATCACACCCAGATCTTTAAGCAAATTTACCGTTATAATAGTTTAGGTACTTGGGTCTCAGAAAAGATTGCCTAAATGTTTTCCAAGTGTTAAATGATTACATTTATATATATTATTGATATCCTGTTGTAATTGTTTAGGGTTAGAATTCCACTTTTTGATATCATTAGCATAAGGCAAGATATCAGATTGAACAATCGAGGATAAATCACCAATAAAAATAATAGAGAGTAGAGGGCCTAAAACTAATCCCTGGAGGACCACTGAGGTAATATGAGTCAGAGTAGATACCACGCTACCTAATTTAACGCAGAATTGACAAATAGTAAGAAAGTTACGTATCTATTCTAGGAGTGGAGGACTTATTCCAAATGATTTTAGCTTACTCAACAATGCGGATTGTGGCACCTTGTTAAAGGCTTTGCAAAAGTTGAAGTAGATCACATTGACTGACGGCGAGCGTTCCAGCATGCAAGTTAAACTTTTAGTAAACGCTACAAGATTAGAGTGACAAGATTTCATTAGCATAAATCTATGTTGAACGGAGTTCATAAAGTTACTATCTATGATAAAATTAACTAAGTAGAATTTAATGGTTTTTTCTAAGATTTTTCTAGGTCCTAATAAAATACTAATAGGCCTAAAACTATCTGATCTAAACCTGCAACCTGACTTATAAATCTGCTAAATAATGGCGAGCTTCCAGATTGCAGGTAGCTTATTTAATTGAATGGAGAGATTACAAATATAAAATAGATAAAAAACAAGAACTGAGACATTCTTTGAGGCCTCTTGGGTAAAGTTTGTCTGCACCTCGGAAAGTTGATTTAAGTTAAAAGAGGTACTTAGAAACTAAAATAGATGTGATAATGGGATAACCTGAATCTAGTAAGGGCTTTAGTAGGAGATCGATTAAAAAATCTATGTTGAGTGCATGCTTAATGCTAAAAAAAAGTGGTGTCAAGAGACTTAAGAGAGCAAGAGAGTAATTTCCAATTAATGAAAGGGGCACTGAAGTCTCTCATTAGAATATGAAGGTTGTGTAATAACGAAAGAATGAAGTAAAGTTTGTAAAATAAAAAATGGTTGGATATCTCTGAGATTGAAGAAGAACGATAAAAAATTGAGAAAAAGGTTTGCTCTCCTGAAGAGAAATAAATTATGATAGAAAAAAGATTGTACCCGTAAACAGGAGGATTCAAACACAGAAGAGGAGAGTAATTAATGTTATCATTAATGTAAAAAAGATATCCCCCACATTTGGTAATCCGAGATTACAGTTGGACGACATTATAGCCTTGGATTTGCAATTCGTAATTATGTATGTCTTCCGAAAGCCGTGTTTCAATAATGCCAATATGTGAGGCTTGAAGACCTAAACTAGATTAGTCAATTTAGGGAGTTTGTTAAAAAAACTAAATGCATTGGTATAAAAAATGTTTAACGAGATAGGGTTAGGAAGAGGAATAACAACCATAATCCTTTTAAACAATGATGGTAAGAAAACTGACTCTTTGGAGCAAGAGAAAAATCCTGTATTTTGGAGATATGGGTAGAAGTATCATTAAGTTTAAGAGGGGCAAGTTTAACCATAGGACAAGCGTTTGGTGCTAGAATGGGGACCGTGCCTACTTTATCAGCTGTAAGCTGGTTTTCATGTAATTGAATTCTACGGAAGATTTTACAGATAGTAGGCCAAACACTTAAAATTTTAGCTACGTTATTAGGGGAACAACAACAAATAATAATTGGGGAGGAGATATGGGAGCATTTGTACGAAATACGGGTGATTTTAAGTTTAGTGTTCTGTGGATGACAAAAATCAATAATCTCAGAAAGTATATTTACAAAGTTGAAAACTAATTGTTTAGCTTTAGATAGAATCTATTCTTGGAAAAAATAGAGAATGGCATTATTTGCAAGAGATAGTAGAAGGTTTTTAACCGATGAGAAAAGAATGGCTACATAGTCTTTGAGCAAGCTTAGTTCTACAGCTTGCTTGTTCGAGAAGGCTATTAAAGATGTTTAAAAATCCTTTAGAATCTTAAGTGACTTTTTCAGATCGGAGTTGCTCATCTCAATTTTGTTGATTAAATTAAAGAGAAAGTTAATTTTTGGATCTTCCTGTTGAGAAACACACCTAGGGTCATTAAACTATAAACAGTTAATACAAGTAAAATCAACGTTACCCACACCTACCACAAGTTGCGGATTGAAAGGATTTTATTTTAACCAAAAGTATTTAAAATAATTAATAAGTATAATAAAAAGTAAATATCAAAATGCAAATGCAAAATGATAATTAGTTAAACAGGTTACAGGTTAATACACGAGTTGATTAGGAGAGATCTCCTTATGGTCCTCGGTTCAAAAATATCAATATCAATCAGTTAAAGATATAAGATAAAACAATAAAAATGAAAAATAAATTAAGTTAAACGAAATTAGATAATGCATACTTATTATATAATAATTTAAAAGCATGGAGATTAGGAGCATCAACAATGTAAACTGGTAGGTTATTCCAGGTAGATATGACCCTATGGGAGAAAAAGTATTGCCTAATCCTCTTATTCGCCCGGGGCTTAAGCAGCTTAAAATTGTGTCCTCTACGACTATCTTCTGATTTAGTGAAGTAAGGATATATAGAGTCGGACTTAAATAATTGGTAGACTAGTATTAAGTCGCCTCGGAGTCTCCTATCTGTTAATGGGAAGAGATGTAAACTAGAAAGCCTGTCTCCGTACGGGAGGTACTTAAGTGCCATAGGTATTTTTGTGAATTTTCTTTGGACCTTTTCTAACAGGGTGGAGTCTTTGATGAGCACTGGGGAGGTTACTTGGACGCAGTATTCGAGATGAGGTCTAATATATAACATATATAAAAGTCGGGATAGGTCCGGCGAGATTTTTCCTAGCTGTCGCCTAAAGAAATGCATAAGATGTATACATTTCTGGGAGGCCTTGGAATGATGAGTAGAAAAATGGAGAAATGAATCAAATGTTACTCCCAGGTCTTTGACTGTATGTACTTTTAGAATAGGCAGCTGTTCAGGTAGCGGTACGTAATAACTGTTAGAGTTCCTTTTACCCAAAGCTAAATGGAAACACTT
This sequence comes from Cardicola forsteri, assembly GCA_025895645.1. Taxonomy (NCBI): domain Eukaryota; kingdom Metazoa; phylum Platyhelminthes; class Trematoda; order Strigeidida; family Aporocotylidae; genus Cardicola; species Cardicola forsteri. Next base: position 205,418 of record JAKXYG010000904.1, read on the forward strand.
AGACCAATTTAAAGGGAGTTGATTAGCAGAGGACCAATCATTAATATTATTTATATCTGATTGCAGTAATTCAGGGTTGGAGCCCCAGATCTTCACATCGTCAGCATAAAGCAGGATGTTCGAGCGAACTACTGTTGGTAAGTCATTGATAAAAAGGATAAATAGTAAAGGGCCTAGGACCGAACCTTGTGGAACTCCTGAGCTAATTGCGCACCAGGGAGAGAAGTCGCAACCTAATTCGACACTAAAGCTACGATTCGTTAAAAATTCCCAAATCCAGGAAAGAAGGGAGCCAGAGATACCCAGGTTAGCTAGTTTGTTTAGTAACAACCTGTGTGGAACCTTATCAAAGGCCTTCGCGAAATCAAAATAAATGGAATCAACACTATGTCCTTGATCAAGAAAGGATGTAAGACTGTCGGCGTAAGAGAGTAAATTAGTGAGACACGATCTTTGTGGCAAAAAACCATGCTGGGCCGGATGGATTATCTTATTCTTGAGGAGAAAATCCATTAAATGATGTTTAATTATCCTTTCTAACGCTTTGCTTGGGGCAGATAAAATACTAATCGGCCTATAACTCAATGGGGAGTAACGATCACCTGACTTATAAATAGGTCCGCGGGATGTAGATTTGAGTTTGATAAGCTGATGTAACACTGAGGGAATGGTGACAGTAGGTGAGGTCACTAGAAGAAAAAAATTATGCACAATTTATACAACTTGTACAAGATCAAGCAATTGCGCAACACAAATTGCACAATTGACACAAAAGCACACTAAAAATTACGAAAAAATTTTTAAGTACTATTTATGCAAATCGTACTAGTTCAGATAATTGACCAACACACATTGCACAATTGACATAAAAAGCCCACAAAACAGTTAAAATTAAAAACAATACACAAATAATTAATGACACGTGTAACAACGAGTAAGAGCATAACAACAAGCAATTTTTAATCAGCACGTCACGCAAACGTATCGCAGTGATTCAATTCAAGATAGATAGACAATTATTAAAAAGCATAACAAAGACATTACCTGATTGTATTCCAAATGTGATGTGTCTACATTTAGACAAGTTGAAAGAAAGAAAATTATCTGTCCTTTTGTATATATTAAATACGTCTTTCTGCTGAAGTTCCATATTGGATCCCCAAGTTTTAACATTATCAGTGTACACGTATGTTAAAATAAACAACTAAAGGCAAATTGTTAATTAAAAAGATAAATAACAAGGGACCTAGGGCCGAACCTTGAGGAACCCTTGACAAAATACAACAAAGGAGGGATAGGTTTGATTCTAATTGGACCTTAAAAGAGCAATAAGAAAAATGTTGATAATCTACGTTAGGATATAACTTACAATACCTAATGATTTGAACTTAGCTGGAACTAAATTGTAAAAGACTTGGTTAATAGCTTTTGCAAAATCAAAGTAGATGGCATAAACTGAGAGATAAGTGTTGAGAATGTTAGAAACATATAAATTATCAAATTGTTAAGACAGGAGTTTTTGGGCATAAATCCATGTTGAGTATAATTTTTTATTGAATTTTATAATATAGTCTAGTTGATAAGTTCTAATTGGTTTTTCCGACCTAACTCTTTCAGGTTTTCAATTTGCTTTTCGTTTTGTATATAGGTATGATAAATGCCGACATTTAGACACAAGGAATACGGCTAAAAACTGCAGAGAAGCAAAACACAGGTTAAATAAGGGGCTAAGATAAAAATTGTAGGATATACCCCACCGGCTCTACAGGACGTTGACTTGAGAATTAAAAATTATTTGAAAATCGCTTACCTATGGGGGATAAATAAGGTTGGGATACTGGGAAATATGATTAGTAGATAATTGGAACACTAAATTAAAGTATTCACAGAAACTATTACAGGTTAGGAACCCAAATAGTAAGATACTCTTATCACCTTTAAAACAGGGTATAAACATTTTGGATGTCAATGGGTTTTAAAAATCTAATCGATATTTTCACTAGCAAATTTTGTCCTTAATTTTTTTATTTAATTTGTAAAAACTTTCGGTACAATCCACAAACGTATTGTGCTCGGTATCTTACAGGAACAGGACAGTACAAGGTATGTAAAAAAAATGAAATATTCCTTTTTATCCTTAATATATTTAAAAATATTAAAATATCTTTTGGAAACGTGGATTATCAAATTAGAAAGTAGAGTTATTATAATTTAATTTAAATGAATAAAGAGTTGGGGATCCAACAACATGCTCGGAAAGTTTATTCCAGGCAGATACAACCTTGTGGGTAAAGTGGTGTGATCTAAGACAGGCCCATGCTCTGGGTTTGTGGAGTTTATGCTCATAACATCTCAGACAACTATGCACAAAGTCAAAATAATAAGTCAGCCGTTTTGTTTTTAACGGTGGTAAATTAAGATTAGATTATCTCGGAGTCGTTCTTCAGTTAATAGAAAAAATATGGTTTAAGCCTTAGACTATTAAAGAGTTTGGTTTATCCTCCTTGTACTATCTCACAGTTGTTTTATTCAGTAATTGGATAATTGATTTCGGGAGTCTACTTTTAAAAATTAGGTTTTCTTCATATTTTCAAACAAAAATAATAAAAAATGTATTGTTCATAGATTATACATTATACAATAGTTCGGAATAGATGTTTACTTTTCTACTCTAGAATTTGGTCTTAATTATTTTCTAAAATACATATTAAACAATTTTATTCTGCACATTATTAAAATAAATATTTTAATTTTTAGTGTTAAAAAAGTTAATTTAAAAATTAATAACGATATCCACTTTAAAATATTAACTCGTTTTATGCGTTTGTTCATTTACATATTTAATTATTCGTGTTAAATACGAATGCACATTATACACAATCCTCCTATTTTCCAATAAAGGGTTTAAATTCATACTTATTCTTCTTACGATTATACCGTCCATTTTTGTTTGATTTATAAAATATTATTACGAATAACACAACTATCCCGTTTTTAATATTTTTCAGGCAACTAATTAATAAAACAACTGATAATGATCGATTTCTTTCTTAAATAAACATGTTTTTATAGTTCGTGAGTTGTATTCACTTCTTTGTTTAGATGATGTAGTCTGCATAATTATATCTGATTGAATGTTTTAACGCAGGTCTTGTTTTCTGTTATTATAATTTGTGGGTAAACAACTAAAGATCAAGTATCGCTAGCTAACGAGTATCCAATTTGATCAAAATACAACGTCCGTGTGATCAGTAAAACTCTTTAAAAAGATGTCTATAAATTATTCGTGTATATCTGTGCGTTTGTTATTTAAACCTGTATTATTTTTGTGCAGTTTGTGTCAATTTCTAACAATTCTGACTTCTGACATTGAGACTTTTTATATACTAAAAATTACTTCCACTAGATTAATCAATTAGTAATTTTAATATTTTGGTCAATCACACAGTTTATCAATTCAAATATGTTAATAATACATCGAGCGTATTGATTAAATAGAAAAGGTGCACTACAGTATTTTTTATTATTCCTTGGCCACTATACAATTAAATTGTTCAAGCTTCAATACAAGGGGAAACTCCGATTTGATACAAAAGTCCAAATCATAAGAGTATTATTAAATAAATAAAAAACGTTAGTTTAAATTTTACTATGAATTGTATCTAATTAAGGTAAAATTTCATATAATACCCTTAAAAGTAGGAGTTAACAAATTCATTTATCAAAAAACCAAAAGGCAATTGTGCTCAATATATATATATATATATATATATAAACATTATAGAACAGGATATACAGAATAAATAGACAAAAACAACACCAATTTCGAGTAAAGTATTGTACTCATTCTGAAAATGTGAAATATTTACGTATCAGTATATCAGTGGTAAGAATAAATACAAAAACATTCACAATAATAGTAAAAAACAATAACCGGATAGAAAGACGACAATAAAAAAAAACTAACAAAAGATATATTGCTGAAAAATTATACATCCATAATTGGAATCAACTAAATTTGATACCATGATTATGTGCATCAGCTGACACTGAATCTACAGAACTCGTGCTAACAGTTGGCAACGCAGACGCTGAAGACAGATTATGGCTTGCAGATGATCGAGGATTGTTGTTTGAATTAGGAAATTGGCCAGATGAGACGGTAAAAGTAACTCGACCGCCGTGCTGGATAAAGTTGGCTGCTGAATTAGATGCGGATAGTCGTGGGACTAGTTGTGTTGCCGAAACGGGAATAATCGAACTGCCGCCACCACCGCTAGTACTACCGGATATGGTTCGTACGAAAGCAGGTTGAACAATAGAACCACGAATCTAATCAAATGCAAGAAGTTGCAGACACAAATATTACACTAAAGATGTCTAATAATAAAAAATCCAATATGCATAATTTCCATTTACCTTGCACCTATAATACGTTACTTATTTGAAATAAACTGTCACGCTTCACAAGTTGATTTAGGATGCTAATAAATCTAAGGATTTGAGTAATACCTGTGAAATCTCCATTTCCAATAATGATGACACTCTTGTTTCTATGTCTCCATGTGATGCATCCTAGATATAAACTAACATGGAACAGGAAAAGAGTAAACAGTGGTATATATCTTGACTCTCCATTTAACAGATGGATGCAAGGATACACCCAGAATATTTTGAATGTATCAAGGTATATATATACTATATGTAGCCGTTGGGTTTACAGAAAATCAACCAATCATCTCAAATTTTACACACTTAGTTATACCATCACAATGTCGTCTATGGGCTATGAACTTTCGCTATACTTCTACATTTGTTATGCTTATCAAGTCATCGAAGTCAATTGTTTAATATGCTGTACAAATATAGAAATAGGTAACCATGCCATCCAATAAATGAATAAACAATTCATAAACAATTGTACTAATCACATTCAAAATACCTACATTGCTTTTGGGCCGCAATATTTGTGGCAAATGAGTCATGGGTGTGCTCAAGCTCGAAATTACCGAAACATTTGTCGAATTGATAATTCCACGGGCATTCGACTGACTTGCCACAAACACGTTGCCCGAGGTCGACACAACATTTTGCTGTCCAATGAATTGGGGTCGTTGATGCAATAGCAAATTGGACGAAGCAAAGCTTTTGGCGTTCAAATAAGAAGTATTGGGAATGGGACTGTTTGACGAATGCATCGTCGCACTCAACCGATTTGATGATTGCAAAACAGGTGTGGTGCTGGTGTGCACTGTCGTGCTGCTTACACCGGTAAATGTAGACGAACGTCGTAGCATGTTTGGAGTTGGAGATGATGCAACGGTAGTCTGCAAATAATAACAAATCAAAAGGCTTGCTTACTCATCATAAAATAAAACGCATATATATATATATATATATATATACAAAATTTCACTCTTGTTAACTAATAATTACGAGCCTGACTTAAAGTCACCAAGGTGTGAACGGTCAGCCTCTGATAGCTCCCATGGATCTCAAAACCGGCGTCATCCCTGTTGTCCCCTGAAAAAGATTACCTCGTCAAATCCTGTGAACACTGGCGCCGTCGCAAGGAAGCAACCTTCTAGCCAAAAAACTTCATTTATCCCCCAAATCCAATTCGCATCCGACAACTTTTTCGCATAGGAACATGGAATGTACGGTCACTGTCGTCTGTTTCGACCCAAGCGTATACTGCCACAGAGCTAAGTCGTTACAAGATTGACATTGCTTGTCTCCAGGAAACAAAACTAGATTGTTTAGAGCCGTTCAGTCTTCCTACAGCTTCCCAATCAACATCTGCATTATTCCTCCCATCAACTTGTGCACAAAATCCAGCACATCATGGGGTAGCATTTTGCTTATCCCCATTAGCTACCAGTGCGTTAATTGACTGGAAAGGTATATCCCCACGATTGGCTTTTCGCACTTTAAAGTTTCCAAGTATACAATGGCCGTGATCAATGCCTATGCTCCCACTAATAATCACTGTGAAAAAGAAATTGATGAGTTTTATGAGCAACTTGAAGATTTATATTCTCGCCTCAAAACCTCATCACAAATCGTTGTTGGAGGAGATTTTAATGGCAGAGTCTGCAGAGACGATGTCAACCAGCCCTGCGTTGGCCCTTGGACAAAATCGCGCGAACAATGTGAGAACGGTAGAAGGTTAAGTGAATTCGCGGCAAGGTGCAATATGGTTCTTACGAACACATTTTTCCAACACCCTGTTAAACACTTGACAACATTTCGTTCAAGTTGTGGTTGATATTCCTCCCAAATCGATTATGTTTTGGTTAGTAAACGTTGGTTCAGTGCAATCAAAAATTCCCGAGCATACAGAGGCTGCCGAACGGGTAATGAGAATGACTCTGATCATTCACTTGTCTCTTATTCGTTTCGGCTACGCCTGGAGGAAAAAACCACTCGTCCTAATCAAACTGGTTTTCGTCCTGGTATGGGATGCATCGATCAAATTTATATGCTTCAACGCATTCTTAAATTTCAAACAAAGTTTCAGCATCCAACGTATGTAGCCTTCATTGACTACTCTTCAGCAGTTGATTCGCTAAACAGGAAAGAACTTTGGATCACTATGTTACGTGATGGAACACCTCTGAAACTGGTGAATCTTCTACGTGCTTTGTACAAAAACTCAAATCCTGTAATCCGCAATTGCAACAGATCTACTACAAAGCCATTCGAAATTTGCAGTGGTGTCCGTCAAGGCTGCGTGGCTGCTCCACATTTGTTCAACTATGCAATTGATGCTATATTTGCCAAGATCTCTGTACAAATGGAAGGTGTGTATGTTGGTACTAGGCCCATTACGGACTTAGAATACGCTGATGACGCTGTACTTCTAGCTGAGAACGAAGCTCAGTTGCAGAATGCATTAGATTTTCTCGTGAATGTTTCCAGTGAATATGGTTTGAAGATCAACCCCAAAAAATCAGTCATCATGTCGTCTCAAGCTCCTGATGCAAGGATTGTATTAAATAATATTGTGCTCCCCAATGTAAAGGAATTTACCTATCTAGGCTCCTCAATTACTTCTGAAGGTGGTTCATCCAATGAAGTAAATCGTCAAATTTGTTTAGCTGCTGCTGCGTTTAGAAAGCTTGTCGATCCACTATAGAGACGTAAATCCATCAACCCAAAAACGAAGATGAACATTTTCTCTTCATTGGTTCGCACAGTACTTCTGTACGCAGCTAAAACATGGACTCTTACAGGGTCAGAAATCAAGCAGCTTGATAAATTTGAAGCAAGATATCTCAGATACATCTGGCACAACACCCATTTTGCATCCTCCGTATCAAAGGATTGGACGAAAAAGATCAGTAACCAAATTCGAAATGACCTTTAACTTCATGATCTTCCTTCATTGGTATCGCGACAACGAAGATTGCGCTGGTTTGGACATGTTCTTCGTAGAAATCCTGATGCAATCTCACGTATCGCAATCCTGGCTTGTCCAAATACCGATTGGAAGAAGAGGAAAGGAGGTCAAAAACGTACTTGGATGGAGGCTGTTCGGGACGATCTTCACACAATCTTGACCGGCACTTTATCTTGGAAACAATGGCTAAGTCGATGAACTGACATATACCTACACGCCTCCGAAAATCGTGAACAATGGAAAGGGATTGTTCGAGATGCTATGCGAATTTGGAATTAATGAAGATGTGGCATTGCCACTAACTTTTGTTGTTGTTGTTATGGATGCGAAACTTGGACTCTCATCCAAGTGGATACACAAAAGCTTGTTCATTTTGAACAAAGCTGTTTAATAGCTAATAAAATATTTCAACCAATCCCAGATATTTGTAAGACACTTAACAGTCTTTGACCATGTATCTCTAGCATAATAAGAGAAAGACGATTAAAATGGATTGGATTTTACGTAGATCGCTCACTCATCCAGCCAGAATAGCTATGGAAGCCCATCCATTACCTGGAAAGAAAAGAAGGCCAGATGACCAACGGAAAATTTGGACGGACATTGTAGCACGCGAACCCAGTGCTTTTATTTATGCTAAGCCTCCCTCGTCCAAATGAATTACTTAATTGGGCGTCCGTTTGCAGCTAATAGAGATCACTGGAGAATTTTAACTCGGATGTAAATAACATTTAAAGTCAGCACACCTCAAGTGTCGTTTATTAAGTGCACATTGCAAAAGTTGATATTTTTGCAGACGTTTTTGGAATTTGGACTACTCTGGGAGATAATGACCGGTGGGGGATGTATAATCCCGATGATGATGACAATAAAAGGTATCTTAAAGTATACGTATACCATATGTAGCCCTTTGGTTTTAGAAAGATACCCCTGACAAAAAATCAGGTGACCTCGTCAATCTTTGTCAACAGGAGACGTCATAAGGATGCAGTCTACAGCCACGAAACTTTGTTATTCTTCCACGTTTGTTACACTTATCAAGCCATTGAAGTCGATCGTTTTATATGCCGTAAAAATATGGAAAATAATGAAGAGGCGATCACATCATCAATCAAAATGAATATATATATATAATAAAAACAACATTGTTTTTAAATACCAATGATTAGTATTTAGTTCATTGAAGTGCTTTATGAATTGGGAAACTAGTAAACGTTTCCGAGTAGCACAGATTCTACACAGATTCACTCATTGTTTGTTTAGATATAGTATATTTTTTCAAGCAATGTAATAATAATCATAAAGTATTAAATTTAATTATCTTATGAATCAGAATAAACATAGAATTTCAGTTCGTATAAATGAAACGCTTATTCGTAAAATAAATATTTATGATCTTCGAGTCCCCTCTTCCCCTTCTATTTTCCTATTAAAACTAACCAAAGTATTGTTGGTTGTTAGTTGGGTTAGACGACCGACGGACGAATGCAATAACGTTTGTCTAGACGAATATTGGATATGAGTATTTGAAGCCAGTGAAGCAGAATTCAAACTATTGGTCGCCAAACGTGAATGTTGTGTTGATTGTCCAACAGGCGGCGTCAGTGAAAGGATGGTTCCGGTTGGGGTTAGTACACCAGAGCTACTTGACAAATTGGTCAGTGGAGTGTGGGTGGTATAAGAACTGTTGCTGCTTGAATTAGATCCAAAATTTGGTCGAATAGGAAGCTGCAAGAGGAATGGAAAAGTATTAATATTGATGCTCAATTCACACACACTCATTCGTGTTTGCACAATTAGCCAACTGACTGTTACATTATAATTGTCACAGTAGCATTCAACTGACAATATAACTTGAAAAATACTTTATGAAAATCAGATACAAAGCAGAGGATGTTATTAGTCCTGAGGAATAGTTCTGATAACCCCGTACCTGTTTATGCGGTGCATCCTGCATTAAGACTAAGATATAACAAGAACAACCTATACAATGATATATCTGGGTTTACACTTTGATTAGTTCAAACATACAGTTAAACGACTCTAAGGTATATTATGGTATAGCACTTTTAGATACAGCCGTTTAGTTAAGCATATATCACCACCTTATGCTTTCAAGTATCCGAAATTCTGTGTAGAAAAAAGGCCAAAAAATTATTTGAAATGACCTCGTCACAAATTAATCTGAAGCTGACCAATCAGTTCAATGAACCAGATATTTAGCGAATAAAAATTGATATAATTATTAATTAGGTAACTGAATAATGAAATCTGAATGGTTAAATGTTAATTATTTTACAAATGAGTAAAATTTAAAAAACAATCAAAATCATTGGGTAAACAAGACAAAGTATGATACGATTGTAGAGAACATATATATTATTCTTATCTGTCCCATCGTATACAAATATACCAACCAAAAGCAATTCAAACCTAAACTCTAAAACGTATATTTGCCTCTATATCTTGAAAAGATCATGGTATAAGGCATTTTATTATAAACAAACTGTGTTACCAGTTACAAACAGTAATTATTATTATTGTTTACATTATCACTATTAACATCAACTCAAAACAACAAACAGCATAAAGTTGTGATTTGTTTAAAACCTATCAATAGCGTTTATAAATAATCTCAATTTTAGAAAAAACAAATGCAATAAAAATCCGTTGACGTAATATCCATTCAATTTTTTAAAAGTAAATTAAAATTCGTTTTATAACAGTGTAAGCTATAATTAATACTAACAAAAAAGAACTGAAAAGATAAGTAAACTATTTATCCTAAATAATTAAATTGAAAACAAAGTACATAATAAATTCTACATAAATAATAAACCAATCAAATGAGAGCAAAACAAAAGTTGGAAAGAAATACTTTTAAATTTATCGATAATTAACTATGTTGATTTATTATTACGTCTTTATAATCAAGGTAACTGAAACAACCAATCAAATTTGATAAAATTATTATATCATCCTATTGATCCACGAAATCATTTGCATGTGCATATAAACAAAAAACAAAATAATCACCTGACATGTATATGCAAAATTGAAATCAACTGACAAAGAAACATTTGTGGTATTAGATAAACAAAGATGGAAATGCATAATTATAAATATAGCACATAAAATAAAAATAAATGTCATAATTTATTTTCCTATATGCAAAACATAAGGCACGTTTATAAGAACTTCCCATTTTGAAAAAAGGTGAATTGGAATCATTTTTCTCAACTGTGGTAAATAAACCGAAAATTTATTGTTGACATATTAATTAATATATTGTCACTCTCTAGATTCGATCCTTTGAATATTGCGACTTAACAACATTACACCGTTTTATAATTGTGTGTACATATAATTAACTAGTGGTTCAGTTAACTTTTATGCAAGTCCAGTCCAATGGAGATATTTCTTGTTCAAAAAACTAATTGCCTCTTTTAACTGTTCAAAAATAGGTAATTCGTTTTCTTTTAAAAGTTTTACGGATTAAATTCAACAAAAACTTGATATTATAATCCTTTATTTAAATAGCTACATACAACTAAACACACCATCAATGCAGACAAAGTAAAACACCCAAATGATAGCTTTAAATATTTATCCTTTTATTATTTAAACACATAACAAACAGTAGCTTTCCATTGTGACCCATTTTAAGCACAGGTAGATAATAAAGTTTACTTGTAACATTTTTATGGTTAAAAATCTTCATTAAACCCAATGTTTTCTCACATTACTAAAAATACATAAAATGTAGAACTTCAGAAATTAAGCAAATCTGACGCGTCCAGTTGTCTGAACCCACATACTAAAAGAACAGCTCATACTTCACACTAAAAATGACAACTAACCATCACACTAGTACCACGATGTGGCACAACATTCGAAGCAAATGACAATGACGTAGCAGTTCGTATTCCGCCAGTCGTAATCGTTGTCGTACAACAAGTAGCAGCAGCATCGTTCGAACTACGACTTGAGACCGAATAGAAGCCGGACTGTTGTTGTTGTTGTTTGTACATTGCGTCCGAATGATGAACAGAATGTGACTGCAGCGTAACCATATCGCCCATCGATGTGCAGGTCGAATAATCTGACGATGAGAGATTTAGAATGACCGACGCCGACGACAAAGCAGTAGACGACGACAACACGTTTGAACACGTCGTCGAAACGAAATTGTTGATTTGATTAGCAGCAGCTGCCGAAATGGCTTCGATACGTTGTCGCGCTTCGCGTTCTTCTTTGTTTTTGATCACCATGGCTGGTGTAATCAACGTGTCCGGATTAATGTTATGTTCCTGTCAAGAAAATGTAGATAGGAGAATAGGTACTGAGTTCAGATGGAAAAAAATCAATTGAAATGATGTTAATTAAAACCAATGGTTCAAGTTATACAACTAAGTAATTTTATTTAAAGTAAAAATATAATTTATTGAAATAAAAATAACAATTAAATGGATTGAATGAAATAATTCAAAACAAGATGCCGAAAAAGTCTTGGATGGCATGTTATAAATTACAATAACTGATCTTGACAAAACAAATTTCAGTAAACCATAACGTGATCTTACAAAATGTGTCAACAACTAACCTGCAAAGCAGCAATATGAGTCGGATTCTTCTGAATGACCGGTCCGCTATGAACCAAACCAATGTTTGATGCCGACTGACCACCGCTAACTGAGCCCGTATCCGCACTGGAACTACCACCACCATTGGCAGTAGTAGAAGCAGCTGATTCGACTGACACTGTTTGACCTTGATTCAAATGGTCAAAAGCTTGGGAATTGGCAATTGACGGATGATGCCGGTGTCGATAGTGGGTCAGTAAAGCGGGTGGCGCATTGGAACTGGCGAAGGAGCTATTCGATGGATGATGGGCGTGATGAGCATGGTGATGATGATGAAATTGGTGGGCAAAGTGTGACGATCCCGAATGATAGGACGAAGGTGTCGCACCACCTGTTGTCGTTCGTCTCGGTCGATACATCGATGTAACTTGAAGGACGGGAACGCACAGCGAATCGCGAATTGCTTTGCGCAAAAAGTAGGCTTGACTGTCTTCAATTGATCGAATGGTATGGAATATTTGGGAGAAGAATGGAGGCATGTTAGCGGCGGCGGAAGCTGGCAAGTCGGTGGCTTGTGACGAATCCGACAGAGTGCCACCGACTGTGTGCAGATTCAGCCACGACTGCAAATGCTGCAATGGAAAAAACAGCAAAACAATATGATAAGGTGCCATTTAATGTGATGGATGACCAAAGAAAGTCGAATATTTATGGTGGGCCAGCAAGTAAGGATCTTAACAACTCAGTCATCTTGTCACTTTTATTATTCAATATCAATGTTAGTCTACAGCAAATTTGCAAAACGTACAAAATAAATCAATACCTAATCCCCACGACTATAAATTACAAAATTTCTAGAGAGTATATGATTTTACAATTTGTATAATATTACAATTGCTTAATTCATCGAATATTCATTCACTCTTCACTATTTATATATCTGTAAGGCCTATTAAACGATCAACTTCAATGACTTGATAAGCATAACAAACGTAGAAGAATAACCATGTTTCATAATTAATAAATGGCATCCTTATGACAACGCCACTATTCGCAAAGATTAGCCGAGACTAACACAGCACAGACGGCGGTATAAATAAGATACTGTATCAGCGGATAGGTGCGAGCATACACTCAGAGTATACGTATACCGTATATAGCCGTCGGACTAAGGGAGATAACCCTGACGAAAATCTGGTAGTCTTGCAAACAGTGGCGCAGTCACAAGGATACCGTCTATTAGCTATAAAACTTCGTTATTCTACGTTTGTTATGCTTATGAAATCGTTGGAATCAATCATTTACAACGTTGTACATATATATATATATATATATATATATATATAAACAATGAAGAGGTATCCATATCACCAACACCACAAATAATAATAATAATAATAACGTACGTGATAGAAGAAATAACCTCGACACCGATTCAAAGCTGCAGTTGTATTGGGATTCGTTACACTCGAATTCGAAGTATTTGAAGAACCAAACGAAGACGAGCCTGGTGACGAAATGGCGGATGCTGCTGCGGCTGCAGCACTTTTTAACTTGTTTTTAACCTTGCGACTACTTGGACCATGACTAGATAATGCTGAGTTTGCTGCAAATTTTCGAAAATATGAATTAGCGTCAGAAAAATGTTAGAAAAACTTGTTCTTTTTCTATAGAACAATTACAAATGCTCCAGTTTGAATGTGATTAGCTTATATGGTGTAATTCACAAAAGTACAATCGTAACACAAAACCAATTTCCATTTACTAGTGACATCCATCATTACATTAAACATAACACCATCTACACAAATTATTTAGCAAAATATCATTGTCATGAAAGGGTTGGTCATTACATTGGTAAATATTTTTACTCATAAAGTGGTAATACTCCAAACAAGAAATCAATTCCGTGCTATAAAAACAACTTCTCAGAGGTACAAAACTCTCAAGCAGAAATAAAAAATACACCAATGGTTCCTTCCCAATCGGCCTGGATTGGAGTTGTACAGAACGAACTGCACCACTAAGACATCCAATATTAGACACAAAACAATAACAATTGGTAGCAAAGCAGAAAGCGACGCTCAAATGAATGGCATCAATTCACAGCTCTTGGCACACTACCATACAAGCCACAAAAACCGAAAGCAACATGCACACGTACCAGATGAAAGCAAAGCTCCAAAATCGTCGGGCCCACACGAAGGAAACATGAATGACGACGATGATGACGACGTTGCTGCTCCTGCCGTTGTCGACGGACCACTGGCCGAATTGGACGAATTCGTACTTACGGAAGAAATGATGTTTTGCATTTTGAAATGGGCCAGCAGACACTGGCGAGCGCCACGATAACTGCGCATGGGTAAGTAGTGATTGAGGAAGAATTCGGCTAACCCGTAATTGGGTGTAAAACTGGGTGTATGTGAACTGGCATGATTCGTATCGAATGCCAATTCTTGCAATTTGGAAATGCACTACAACAAATTAATAAGTTCAATAATTTGAATAATAATGAGGATTTGAGAAATGCTTATAATCTCAAATTCCAATAATGATGATATTCCCTACTGTTCCTCCTCCAAGTGGTGCATTTTGGACTAGATGCCCACAGACATACCCCCAAGGTGCTTAAAAGGTATCTTAAGGTATAATATGTAGCCAGTTAGACTTCTGAATCCGTCAAACGGCATCAATCCCCCACAATTCCTCCAAAAAAGATCGCCTCATCAATTCCTGTGAACACTGGAGTCGTCACTAGTTCAATTCGCAACCGATATATATATATATATATATATATAATACTACCATTTCAAAAATTAAAGCAAAAATTTATAAGAGTATCAAATCTAAATTAATTTGTTACGCCCGATTGTATCTTTGTAAAAATAAATATTGAGAATTAAAAATAATGTCAAGTACTTAATAATTTATTTATATATACTTACAAATATTTATTTAAAAAGGCTGAGTAGACCAAAATAGCATATTTAAAAAGCTACTTCTATATAAACGCGTATAATGTTGAAGTTACATACTTTTTATAATAATTAACGTATTATTATTTTGTGCTTAATTTCATTAAAACTGAACAATAACTAATCCTTAAAATTGATGTTAGACGCACATTCAAATCTGCCCTGATTGTGATGTCATAATAATTATCAAAAATAAACATTTAATTATTCTAATCTATAAAAAATAAAGATAATAAAATTAACTTTCAAAATATTTTAAATACAAATTTTAAAACAAATTGAATAATTTACTATTTACGTTTAACTTTGAGATTCCATTCAATTTGCTTTTTGATTGCATTGTTTGTGAAATGGACAATAGTGATAAAAAATGTTTTCATCTTACCGAAAATGAATATCGTGTTATTAAAGAATTAAAAATGAAGGATTTTCACCAAAAGAATTAGCGAATTTATAAGAGAGTTAACCTTTGAACATTTTATCGGATTATTAATAGTCAAAAACCGCGAAATTATGATGATGATGGAAGAAAACGTGCAACAAGCAATATGGATGATTATAAAATGGTTATAGAATTAAAAAATATATAACTATTTCAGAAACTGAAAGAAATAGTTGGAATAATTTTACTTATTCCATAATTAGAAACAGAGCAATAGAATCTGGTTTAACGCTTCAATCATCAAAGTTTAAGTCATTTATTACTAAAAAACAAAAGGATGATAGATTAACCTTTTGTAAACAGTGGACAATGCTCCATACTGAAATTGAGGATTTATGTGAACGCATTCGGTTTGTTGTTGAATATGAGATGAAACAAGAATATATCAACACTCTGATCAACAACATTCCAAAACGCCAGTATCAGGTTGTTCAAAAAAATGGCGATCATAAAGATTACTAAATTATTTGAACTTTGTAATGTCTTTAATCATTTGGTGACTGAAAAAATTGCATATAATCTGTATTTTTATTAATAGTTGTCTTTGTAAATCATGTTAATCATTTTACTCCATTTTCGATTTTGCACCAGTTGGTATTTTATACAATTTTTACTTACTTACAATATATATGTATGTATAATTATAGTTTTTTATTACATAGTATTGTATATTTTATAATTGAAGTGACATTTCTCTTGGACGCTATGTAGTTGCTAGAGCTGTTTTAGTTAAATAATAACTTTTTGCGGTAATTGCCGTGACAGTTATATATAATTATATATATATATATATATATATATATATATATATATATATATGAAGGAGTGAGTTTACGTTACCAACCACAATAAGAATTAACAAAATGAACTTTGTACAAATCTATTGTAACATTAATAGGTGCCTTCTTATCTATCTATTTGGTTTGTGAAGTTTCTGAACTTGGCCAGCAGTTTATATTTTATTTTTATTAGATTGAACATTATTACGAGATTATATTATATCTGGTATAAAATCTTGTTGTTTTTTGATTTCAAAATTAACTTATAACTGTATAGCCTATTTACATTCTAATAATAAAATTTTTTTTTGTGTATTTAATAATGCTAAACGAACGTCTATTAAAGTATCTAAGCTAATAATAATAAATAAATTACCTGGTACAAAGCAGCCTCTTCATAAATTAACCAATCCGGAGGTTTCCCCACATACAACTG
Source organism: Cardicola forsteri (assembly GCA_025895645.1). Classification (NCBI taxonomy): domain Eukaryota; kingdom Metazoa; phylum Platyhelminthes; class Trematoda; order Strigeidida; family Aporocotylidae; genus Cardicola; species Cardicola forsteri. The sequence continues at coordinate 222,038 of JAKXYG010000904.1, forward strand.
AGATGCTGTGGAATTTCCAGCAGAACCAGAATTTGGTGCATTGACAGTTGGCGTATTCAATCCACCATATTTTAAAGATGAAACTTGGGAGGAATTTGAACTCTTTAAAAAGTCAAAATGTATTTCAATCCACCATATTTTAAAGACGAAACTTGGGAGGAATTTGAACTCTTTTAAAAGTCAAAATGTATACAAAATGATACATAAAAACTAACAACACTCACAACTGGTCGTTATAAATAATTTATTAATGGTTGTATAAGTACTACACAAAAATAACTATTAGCAAACAGTTAAAAATATACAGTACCGAATTTTTATTTCCTAACAAATCACGAGGCTAAGTTGTTCAAGTCTAAATGAAACCTCAATCAAATTGATCTATTTAACCAAAATTTTTATATGTTGAGTCGTATTTGAATGTATGTCAAATTAATCAAGCTAAGTAGTACATTACATCTTCATATATCAATGACTAGGTCACACACAATAGAAATTAGTCAATTGATTTAAAAATATAAACGTGTTCCTCACATTATTACATTAATGGTAAATATACTTATAAAATATTTAAGCTAATAACAACAAGGTGTGGTACTTCACACAACAGGGGATCTACTATTAAATTCGTTAATAATTCATCAAAAATATACAACTGCGCTATAGTTGGAATGGACAATTGTAAATGGTAAAAGAAAGGTTGGCAGATCAAAGAAAACTTGGCTAAGAACTATTCGGAAAGATCTAATTGAAATGAATGTTTCATGGGCACAAGCAAAACGTTTGGCAGAATGTTCAAATACATGGAAACATTTTGTTGTCTCATGTTCTCTTTGAATTACGAGACTTTGATGTTAATTTTTGCTGTAATTGTTATCTTATTGCCCCATGCTTAATTTTAAAGCAAAAGGGTTTTGTAATAATAATAATAATAGTTGATCCCAAATCCGATTGAAGAAAGAAAAGGGTGTGAGCCAAAGATTAGCAACCTGGCCTTTGTAAAAATATGGCAAAAAGAACACAATTTCATAAAACTACAGCAAAGCTGTAAAAGCATAATTCCGATGACAGGGTTTGGCAGAATCCGAATAGAAATTCAATCTTCCATATGGACGACCTTAAACGGAAAAAATTGTGATGTACAATTATATGGAATAATCTTGTTGCTCCACGCTCTTTAGAGCGAAAGGGTTTTGAAATAATAAGAAATGCATGATACTGCAAACATGCAGCATTATATATATATATATATATATATATATATATATATATATATATATATATATATATAAATGTACAATTAGTGTTTACAATAAACTTTATAGATAACAACACAAATAGTGTACTTTGTATGAAGTATAATTATCAAAACCAATGACTGTTCGATAACCGATTGCATAGTTGGATAAACATATTCTGCCAAACAGTATTTACTTAATGTGCTTGTGTATCGTGCAATGTCAATTCACAAATGCATTGTTATCTATTCAGATCATTCATTTATCTTACTATGAATGTGTACCAAACACTGCCTCCGTTTAAACTTAGACAACCTAATAACGTGAAAGTTCTAAATATACACATGTACAGTAGTTTAACGAATCCCTGTAAATGAATTCTCATTTTCCATTTGTTTTGTTTTAACTTGAGAGATAGTAATTATACTAAAATAATATCAATAATTCAAATTAATTGTTTGTGAAGCTTTTAATAATTAAAAATATTAAGGTGTATTTGGAGTTTTTAGATAAATAGCATTGAAATAAGTAAATGGTAATGATTACACTTTATATATATAAAGTTAATTATATAAAATAATTACAACAATAATTGCAAGTGCTTGCATAACCTAGCATACATTACTGCATACATTTAATTTACAGCAAATTAATTAGTTTTACAGTCTTGTATGTATACAAAATTTAATATTATTTATAATATAAAAACATTAAACAAATATGTGAAGTAATTGACCCAAAATAATTTGTTTTAATGTGTCAAAAATAAATTCATCCCCTTGAACACAATTTTCTACACTTACGACTCATGACTCTCAACTGCTAAAAATTACAAACATGAAAAATGTCATAATTTTGGTTTAACTATTAAACAAATCGCTGGATTGTATAGTTTTAAACAATTATACACATCCGAGAACAGCGTGAACTAGACCTGCACCACCTACAAGCAAACGAGATAATTTGTATATAAGTACCAGTTTGGATCAAAAATAATTCAATCTAGCCAGTCCCAAGCCTGAATAAAGGAGCAGGGTTTGAGCGCGCAAAGTTAGCCACCTGGCCTCTGTAAAAAATTTATACTGCTACAGAAACAACAATAAGAGAATGAAATTCATTAAACAAATAGAAAAATAAAAAAATCAATATTCGCTATTTTGCAAACGAATGAAATCAGCCAATCTGCAGCTTAAGAAAACATTTTAAGAAATTCCTTTAACAGCAGAACATAGAAAAAAATGTATGAAAACCGCCATGTATGTTTATGAAAATTAATGTTTTTACTGATGAGTGTGTATTGAAATATGAACCATAGACTGTGCAATTAACGGTTATATGTGGTAATGATTTCCATCAAGACTACAATTGCATTGTTATCAACGTTGCGCACCATCATATCTTCATGAATATTATGGAAGTACGGGTAAATACAAAAATGGGATCAAACAAGTAACCATTTGAACATCTCAGAAATTGCAAGAAAATGATTATTGCTTAATGCAATTATATATGTGGGTTACGTTACCGCGTACATTTAATTTATACCAAATTGATAAGTTTAAGAATTTTGTATGTACATAAAAATTAAAACAATTTATAATGTGAAAATATAAAAGAGAAAGTTTAAATACATGACCTCTCATTTTTGCTTTATTGATCTGTCAAATTTTTAATTCAACCCCTTAACCTTGAACACTTACGACACGTGATTACAATGTGTTTAAATAGTAGAAGCTTCTCGTAACTGCCAAAAATTACGAACAAATAAAAAAGTTATAATTTTGGTTTAATTTTAAAGAATTATACACGTCCAAGAACAGCATCATTGACAAATAAAAGAGATGATTTTGTTTATAGTTACCAAGTTGAAAAGAAACAAAATGAAGCCTGTTAAACAAACACAAAAAAAATTATCGCATTTTTCATGTTTGTTTATTCGCAAACGGATGAACTCCGTTAATCTCCACTTAATTCATTTCATTTTCATTTTGGTTGATGACGTGATCACCTCTTCATTATTTTCCATATTTATACGGCATATAAAACAATCGACTTGATAAGCGTAACAAGCGTAGAAGAATAACGAAGTTTATTGGCTGGTAGACGACATCCTTCTGACGTCGCCATTGTTCACAAAGATTGACAAGGCCGCCTGATTTTATGTCAAGGTTATCTCCCTTAGTCTAAGGTCTAAAATACTTTTTAAGTACCCTAGGTGTATGCTTACACACACCCGCCTAGGCGATAGCCCAATTAAATCGCTGTGCACTCGGTGCCTGCTGTTATTAGTCTAGATATCTTTCAGCACCTAGTCCAGGATGCATCACGTGGAAGACTAACAGTCAGGAATATCACCATCATTGGAAATTCAGATTTTATAAGCATTACTCAAATCTTCAGGATTAACATCCAGTTAATTAGAACATTTAACGGCATAACACAAAAGGGATGGAATTTGCGAAAATATGTGAAAACCGCCACGTATGCGGATCAACAATGGAGATCAATTATTTTTCCTGACAAAAGTGCATTGAAGTACGAACCATGGACAATGCAGTCCACGATTATTTGTGATCCCGATTATCCTCAAGACTATAATTGGATTGTTAAAAAGTTGCGCATCTATAATTTCTTCATGGATATTATGGAATTAAGTACGGGCAAATACAAAAATGGAATCAAACAAGTAACCATTTGAACAGTTCAGAATTTGCAAGCATTTCAAGGAATTTTTGAAATCTGTACTACATTTCTTGTTGTTTAAACCTAACATTCTTTGAATAATAAAAAATTGAGCTTCATTCAATTGCCTCCATATATTCCGGACCTTAATGTAATTGAAAACATTTTAGTTATCTTAAACAAGAGGTGCCGGGGTGGTCTAGTGGTACAGCGCTCGATTTGGACCTGGGTGGGTATGAGGTTTTAATTTCACCACCGTCACTGAAATGCAAGTCTACTGCTGAAAGATGTTTCCCGTAAAACATTCAAAGTAGCAAACATAAATAGAGCAATTAATTGGCTGTAAAATCACAGCACGCTTAAAGGAAAAATTGATTGTATTGCAAAAATCAAATTCCATGTGATTATAATAATAATTTGCTTGATTCCTATTCAAAGCGATTAAATGAAGCTATAAAAACCATGATTATCCTTTAAAATACTAAATTTATAAAGTTAGCATTCTTTATTTTATATATATGTACATATTTTATAACAATTTATTTTTAAGTAAATAATGTAGTAGTATTGTTATTTTCTCGAAATGTACAATTCTGGGTAATTCGGTAATGCTATTAATAATTAAAAAAAACTGAGTACTGCTAAAATGGTGTGAGTAAAATCAATATATTTTAATGTGTTAATTTTTACAGTACCTCATTTACATACTGTATATACAGGAACCACAAATAGTAGTCGGTTTTATACGAACTGAACCGAACCGACTGGAAGATCATGTTAATTGATTCGATACTTAGTCAAAGATTGTCATAGATATGCCCAACAAGGATAATACAACTAACCGAACGAACCAAAAAATTTTGAAACGCTGAATTTAAATGCCTCGTATTGGTGTTTCCGCTGGTTGCGGGTGCCTGATAAATCGGATGTCCATAGCGAGCCAACAAAGCTGGATTGACAAACGAATTCCAGGGATTGAATGCAGTAGCAGCAGCAGCCATAGCGCTGGCCAAATTCTGATGCGGATGATGCTGATTGGAGTGAATCAAATGGGCTCCATTGGCTAGAGCCGCAGCTTCTGACCCTGTGCCCGAATTAGACGTATTCAGTCGTCGCAAACGATGGATGCGCGAAGTGGAAAGTTCTTTGGTGTACGATACACGTGGAATGTGCAATTTTGACGTGTTTGTACTAAAAGTGGTATTGTGCAACGATATAACGATGGTATTGGATGACAAGCCACTGTTAGTCGAATAGCCACTTGGTACGGAAGTCGGACTGGCTGTAGAAGGGGACGAAGTTGAGGTGATATTGGAGCCGGGTGGATAAACATCGCGGGACTGAAATATACGCATATCTTGGGCTACTCTAGGATCGGCAGATACAGACCCTGTAGCGAAAAATAATTTCACATAATGAAGATACAACATCACAGAAATATTGAAAAATAAAGGGTTCAACATTTGTTTATACGTCGTTCACAAAATAGCTGACTTGCGTCGACCTACTAAGATTTTATTGTTAATGCCAGTTTAAACTTTTTCGAACTAATAAAGTACACGTCAAGTTGAAGATAGTCAGTGTTTTCTAACCAACTTAACAATCCTGTTTAATTTCAACTCCTTGAATCTCGTAAAATATAACAAACCGATTTATAACATTTGATCGCGTTTTTACCAAAAATGCACTACTTGCGAGTAGATCATGTGTAGACGCAGTTACAAATGGTGTTTCCCATAAATTGCTAAAACATTATCTAAAAGTGTTAGATGTGTCCAAAAAATAAATAACAAGTACTAAAGTATCATAGTGCGTTGCTTTTGAATTTACATTCGATAAATATTGAATGTAATTATATCAAAACCAAGGTCCTAACTGGTTGGGAGACCATATCAAAAACAAAATTAATCAATTACATACTATTAGTAAGTTTTTGTAAAGTAACTAAAACGCAGCTTTGTTATAGTATACACACCATAACCTTATGTTTAAAAATGAAGTCGCCAACCCGCAAATGCAGCCAATAGCAATATTGATTTGGAAAAAGAAAACCCAATATGTTAACTACCAATTAAATTTTAATGTATTAATGACGTAGTACTCAATTGTATACTGAAAATGAATATAAACATACGCTTTTTTTATCTTGCTGAGCAGATGACACATTTTAAAATAAAGGAAAAAGGTTTATGAAATTAAAAAACTTGCAAAAAATGTTGAAAATATTTAATCAATACCAAAGCGTGATATATTAATAACTGAGTGATTTAATCATTATTTAAAATGAATAGATCACTATTCAAGTGGTTATGACACTATACATAATTTAAACAATTATCAATAAACATGTTTTTATATATAACAAACTATTGAAATTTCAATTATAAATTCTTCCACTATCATTAATAAATCTAAGCAATTGATAATACAAGTAAAAGCGCAATAATACAAGTTGTTAAACCGAGGTTGGAATCACACAATAAACATTAAATATGGACCCACTTCTAAAGTTGCACTAAACGTCCTGAAGGTCAAAATAATATCTCATAGAAATAACAAAATAGTTTTTCATTGGCTAATTGGTGCTCATAACTAATCGCTCAAATATTACTGACTGTAGGACAACCTTTATTTTAATAATAATTTATCACATGTTGATTAATTATCACCAATAATCGTTCTTATATATACATATAAAAATTTGTTGGGCCTAAGGAAATGCTATGTTTGTATTAAACATAATTATGCCGACCCGTTAGAAATGTTTCCAGTTAACACATCAAACCAACCCAAGCAAATAAATTATCGCTTACTCGAATACAAAGCATTGCGTCTGGACGCAGCAGCTGCACCAGCCAGTCTGCGTCTTTTCAAATTCTGTCCAGAACAAACAAGACGACTGGTACCAGATGTTTGACGCAAGGTGGGGGGCATACGCAAACCGGTCGCATGCTCCAGGTTGTGTCTCGATGCGTTAACTGCCATCGAAGGAGATGAAGCCGACGAGATGGATGATGTAGGCGGAGTAGGTTTAGAATCAATTGGACTGACCACTAAAACAGGAGGTGGAGGCAGAGGGGGCAATTCGTAATCCTGCATCGGCTGGTTTGCATAGCCCCAATCGAATGAGTGTGGAACGTCCCAAAAACTGTCAGATAACGCTTCTGACAATTGGGGAGCTTCGTCTTCCAATCCGAACGGAAGCCAAAGCTATAATTAGGGTTAATTTATACTATTGATAAAACTGTGTACGTATTACGTAAGTGTAATTAAACAATTGCTATAAACAAAAGTTGATTTATTAATTATTGGTTGGTGACGTGATCACCTCTTCATTATGTCTGTTTATACGGCATATTAAACAATCCCTCTTTTGTGAAAGGTCGCTATTTTCTCCATTTGGTTCTACATTATGACCATTAGATAGTTTTTGTGTGACTTTTTTACTGCAGGATGCCCACTTTGCCACACACACACACACACCCTACTTACCCAGGCAAGACTGGCCAGATCAGTTCATTTCTGATCCTCTCAAAGGGCAGTTTCTGAAGGTGGTATATATCTACATTAAGCTCCCTTAAGCACCCTCGATGTATGCTTGCATCCATCCGCCTAATCAGAAGCCGTTATACGATTGTGCACTCGGTCCTTACTGTTAGCCTAGATGCACTTTTTTCCAAAACGGGCCACAATCAGGAATATCACTATCATTGGTAATCGAAACTTTCAAAGCATTATTCAAATTGTAAGGATTACTAAAATCCCATTAAAAGTTCACATTTCTGTACAGTCTATAATTCCAAATAGTGGTGATATTCTATACATGTCGATGTAGACCATAAATCGAATGCATAGTGGCATTTCCGCGTTTACAATTTAATCCTCAAGTTGTAATCCACAGGTACATAAAGATATACACCATCAACCTATTAGGACTATTTTGACAAAAAATAGATATCTTTGCCTATTCGTGTCAAAACAATTTATTATATAAAATAACAGACTGTCAATTTATATCATGCTTCAATTTGTCAATCAAAATAAGGACAATAACATCTATTCAGTTCATGAAACACCAAAAAGCAAAAATGTAAGAGATTATCAATGACGCTTACTCATTAAATGTAGAACTAGTACATTTAAACATTAATATACAAATTAATTACCTTAATTATTATTAACTGCACAATGTAAAAACAACCTTTTGCAAGCTTATAAAAACTGCGAATTAGTAAATGACATACTGATAATCTCAGCAATGTATTACGCACATTTTCACACCATAACTGATAATCGTACAATAACGTGTTTGACGACTAAACACCTTTTTTCAATTTCTACTTTAGCTATTTATTTGTTGAATGCTCTTAACCCTCTCGAAATAGTGTCAGCCATCGCATCATTCGACAACTGATATACCCAAAACGAAACACATCAACATGCTAACTCACAGGCAATTCGGCCAACTGCGTATCAAATTCTGCATCAGCCACAAACGGCTCGTCGTTGGCCTCGATTCGTGAATAAGTCGAACAGTCGTCAAAATTGGCCATGCCACCATCATCATCCAAAGCACGTGACCGATCGAGCCAATCAATTTGATCAATCAGCTCGTGATTCGCTACTTCCCAACACGTCGTCTTGGAATAATTCAAACGAGTCATAAGTTCGGATTGCCAACAAAGACTGGCATTGTTTGGATGTACGATAGGCAAGTCAATACAGGTGGACGCACTGATGGATGGGAATTCGGGATCGATTGTCAAGAAGTGCGACTCGTCGTGACAACCATCGTCGTCGTTAAGAACAAATTCGTTCATAATGGCCAACTGTTCAGCATTCGAACAACATATAGATTGGGTGTCGAGAGGATCCTCAAACAATTCGAAAGCACGATGAAGCTAAACAGATGACACATGAAGAGCAATATATATATATATATATATATATATATATATATATATGACGGTGTTACTTCGACTTACGTACTTATATATTCATACATACATAATTTATTAAACAAAATTGATAGAAACCAATAGCCACTAATAATAAAAATGATCCTGCTACAAACAATTATATATATATATATATAGAACCCTGAAAAAATTACTTAAAATAACGTACTTATCTAACTTAAATATCTCTAGTAAATTATTAGATAATAAACAATACTATATTATAAGCAAAATATAATTGTGATTTCATTATTCTACATTATCAATCACTGTAAAATAAGAAGTCAAATATCATGAACAATACAAGCCATATGCAATATTTTTAAGACAAGAAGTGATTTCAGGTCATCATCTTTTTAGTACCCGCTAGGTTCAAGTGATTAGTATTGGCAAAGTTGTTGATTTTCAAAAAAGAGTTTATATGTATAATTTATTCAATCGGATATGATAATATATGTTGTTTCAGTATACTAAAAAAAATAATCGAGTTGAATCATGATCACAGTTCCAATAAATGCAAAACCGATATAACCTCTTACACGAAACACTTGTTCCAGAGTGACAGAAATAACTAAATCAAACAACACACCACAATAGGTAGTATTTCAAATTCGAAAATAAAATCTTGTTAAGCTGTCCTAAATTTTCATTTGTTTCATTCAATTGACATAACAGAAAGTAGAAAAACAAGGTTTCATGACTAATAAACGGTATCCTTGTAATGATGCCACTGTTCGCAAAGATGTTTGTCAGGGTTATCTTACTACATTTGGTATATATATACTTAAAAATTCTTGCACCCACCCGATAAAACGGAACCCAAGTTATACTGAGTTACACAGTCAGGAATAGTACCATTATTAGAAATCGAGACTTTATAAGCATTACTCAAATCCATTTGATTTACGCAAAGCATTTAAAGAATTAGACCAGAAAAAAGTAAATACAATGCAGAATAAACGCTAGATACTAAAATAAGATATTCGTTCGGTTCTTGCATAACCCCACTAACAATTTCCCCCCTCCCGCCCATCATCCACACAATGCTCCTTCAGCTTACAAGCTGTTCGCTTAGCGGTTTTCGTTCCTGGAACAACATCAATTCGTCATCGTCGCCTGCAGTCGGCAACTTGTCAGCGCCAAACTCATCCATCCGATTGTCGGGTCCGTTGCACGAAAACGACGATGCAATCGATGACGATGGCGATGAATAATAAGTCAAACTTTCTTGTTTGATGTCAATCGACAACAATAATTTATTCGACGTTCTACTACATTTTTTGTTGGAACCTAGAAATCCGCATACGACGTTGGGTAGAACTCTGGCAAACAGGAGCGAACGACGCCCCACGTGGGCAGAAGAGTAGTGAGCGTGAAATACCGAACGGGTCAACAAACGACAGGCGACGTTGCGGAATAGACACGCTTCAACACTTGCCGAGTTACGAGTGGAATCATTTGTTGCAATAAGCCGGAAAATGCGCAGTTTGTGCTGACTTGAGTCTGGAGATGATTGATCCACAAGGCCGTTCAATAACCAACTGTGGATGCTTAAAATATGGAATAGATGAAAACATGGTGTTAGGCATGAATAAATGAACAGAAATAAAGTTAATTCTACAGTATTTATTAACTAGAATACGTAATTAGAAAGTTCTCTATTGTCCTTAACCTACTATTAATCAATGAATTGGCATAAACGTTTAACAAAAACTATCCAGATTATCATTCATATCTTTAAACGGACTAATACAAATTGTAACGAAGTAGTTGGTTCATACTACAATTATATTTCTCATACCAAAATTAACATTAATTCCAATCCTTGTTAATCTATATTATACTACAAAAAGAACATTATTTCTGCATAGAATGAAAACGAAAACCTTGTAAATCAAGTTAACGTGAAGAAATAATAACATATTTTTCACAACAATGTTTAATCTTCAGTTAGAATTACCTCTCTTAAACAAATAGTTGTATGTGGTGTATATATAAGTTAAAATACATGTTCAATACTTTGTGCATATATTTTCATTCGTGCGTTAAAACAAAGATTGAAATCTGTTGCACTAAGAATTCAATTTCCGACAAACTTCAAAATTAGTCCAAAATGCATCAAATGAGATTATGGAATCAAGAGTCCCGCCATCAACAAAGCTAAAACTACATAAAATTATGATCGGATTTGAAAAGTATCAATTTTACAATAATGGTGATAATTATAACCGTTATCTACAAGTGACGCATCCTTAACTAATTGTACCCAAGTACATAGACTAACACAGCAGAAACCGATTGCACAGTGGTATAAATGGACTTCTTCTACAGCGGATAGGCGCAAACATACACTCAGAATACCTAAAAGGTATCTTAAGATATACGTATATTATGTGTGACCGTTGGACTAAGAAAGATTACCCTGATCAAATATCAGGCGGCATTGTCAATGCTTGTAAACAGTAGCGCCATCGAAAGGATACCGGCTACAAGCCAAGAAACTTCGTTATACATCTACGTTTGTTACGCTTATCAAGCCATCGAATTCGATAGTTTGTGCTGTAGAAATATAGAAATAATAAAGAGGTGAATACGTCATCAACCACACCACACAGAGACACACATTAGCACCACCCAATGACATAAATCACCATAGAATAATTCCTAGCAAAATTAAAACCTACATTGATCTAAAGTTATCTCGAATTTCTGACCGCCAATCAACATCGTACACGATTATAGGAACGTCGGGACCGGCGCGCAAACTAATCAAAGTGGTACTGGGCGTTCGGGCATGAATGAGAACAATGAGCGGACCGTACAAACCCTGAGGCCAGTGATTGATTCGGTCCAAAGAAAAGCCGCCACAAGCGCCAACGGATTTGTAATCGGTTGGGACGCGAACGCGGGTCAAGTTGCTCCAGTTCGAACATGATAAATACGCGTCCAAAAGGTCAAGCAGACAGGTCTGATGCGAGACGACGTAGATACAACGCGGACGCTGCGAATGCAATTGGTTGGCAGTTGATGACGAACTCAGTAAATCGCGCAAAAGTAAATGAAACTTTTGAGATTTTCCTATAAGCAATAGATGCAACATTAAAGCATTTAAAAATTATTAAATAGATGCACAAGTTTTTAACCAACAGCATTGAGAAGATACTGTGTCGATACGATAATAAAGACAACTAATAATTAGAATAAAAATGCATCAAAAAGAATTTGTCATAGCATTCAATCAATATTTACAAATTCTTTCGTTTTTTCTCGTTATTTATTAGTGTACCAATGCTATGTTGTCCAAATCTTAACAAAACGTTTCGGTAATATACAGTAAATATCTAAATATGTATATTGACTGTCAAAGGCGAACGTAAACAATTTATTATTCAGTTAGTTCAACTGAAATATTTAAACAAAACAATAACAATTACGAATTGTTTACTTGAATTTTAAAAATAAATAATACAATAACAAATAATCACTTAATCTGAAAGCAAACAAACAATTATTCCAAAAGTTAACTACAAAATCCCAAATGTAACATAATATACCAATAAATAAACACACACAAATAATCAACTTATCTAATCCCCACTTATGTTTACTACAAAGATAAAAGAAGAAAAACAACCCCATTTAATCTGAATGTAAACGAATAACATAAGCAAACCGAAACAAACCGGAATCATGCAAGAATTTGCTCAGTGTTGATGAAGACGATTGGTTCAACTGATAGGGAAAATACCAACAAGAAGAACCAAATCCACGACTGAATGAAACGACATGCGGCGATAGCCACCGATAACGTTCGTCAGACAAAAAATGCAAATGCGACGATTTTGAAAAATCACTCAATTTGGAATCGGATAAATGCGCCTTTCCACGAATGGCCTGTCGGGTGTGCTTATTTCTCAAGCGCGATTCAATACTGTGCAAATCGTTGCGGGTAGATGTTGACAGTTGGGGGGGAGCAGCAACGACTCGAGAACGTGTGCAAAGTAACCTGTACCAAAGTACAAATTCATTGAATATATATTGGTCCGGTGGTACAACACTCCCGTTGGACCTAGGTTCGATCCCACCACCAGGACTAAATACGGGCCCATGTTGGGCTTTGTTAAAATGTCCACTACTGAAAGATGTTTCTCGTGAAACATTGAAAGTAGTAAAAATAAATAAATAAATAATTGTACAAGGTCAATTTATGAAGAAGACAACGATTTAATAATAGCAAAATTGCACTAAATAACCTTCATCCATTTTTTAGTTGGATAACAAGATCAAGTTACAAATTTATAAAAATATGTCAACATCAGAAACCCGTCGTCTTAATGATGTCGGATAAGATTCATACTCTTTCAATGACACATAACTCCAAATCACTTGTGCAAGAGTGAATGTTCTTATGTTTTACTACCTGATGGTGTATTAATAAATTAATTATTATCTGTTTTCATGGGATGCTAATGATCCTGAGGATTTGAGTAATGCTTATAAAGTCTCAATTTCCAATAATGGTGATATTCCTGACTGTTAATCCTCCACGTGGTGCATCCTGGACTAGGTGCACCTAGGCATCTAGACTAATAACAGCAGGGTCCGAGTGCACAGCGGTATAACTGGGCTTCCGCTACGGCGGGTGGGTGCGAACATACACCCAGGATACCTAAAAGGTATCTAAAGGTATACGTATACCATATGTAGCCCTTGGGCTAAGGGAGATAACCCTGACAAAAAATCAGGCGGCCTCGTCAATCTTTGCGAACAGTGGCGACGTCACAAGGATGCCGTCTACCAGCCAAGAAACTTTGTTATTCTTCCACGTTTGTCTACGCTTGTCAAGCCATTGAAATCGATCGTTCTACATGTCGTATAAATATGGGAAATAATGAAGAGGTGACCACGTCACCAACCAAAATGAATGAAATTATCAAGCCATTAGAATCGATCGTTGCAAAAAAAATGCAATGTTTTCATTCAATCGTTTGTGCTGGAGTGGCAAGGTTAGTAAATCACTAGACTCAAAACTGGACTAGGATATGGATTCAAGTCTTTCTACAGGACCTCTTTTGACTTCACTAAATGTCCACTTGCTGAAAAATGCTTTCCTTAAAACATCCAAGCTGTAAACATCAAAACAATGACAGCATGTTGAAATTTTGTCAAAATGCAGTACAACTGTAATACTGCTGCCAACCATTACTCTCCACTCCCAAACAGACAAATCTTTATAAAGTTGCCAATCGCACTCTCACCCGCTATGCAAAATTGGCAGCAAAACGTTGGGCATCAGTTCGTTGTTCCACAAGCTGCGACCAAACTGATGCAGCAAGTGAGGCGATTCAATGTCAACCCGAAAGTGTTCATTCGACGTATCCGACGAACACCAGTCGTCAAAACCGGTCCACTGAGTACATTTTCTCAAATTAACTTTCATCCAAGACGAATTAATGTCCTGCTGTTTAATAATAAACAGGCAAATGAAAAACATAAAAAGGATGTGGGAGAAAAATGTTTCAACTAAGGTAAACGTTTTTGATAATTGTATAAGTGTAGTTAATGTAAAATAGGTTTATGTTAATGAAAACTCCGAATCTACTCTTATTAAAGTATCTTAGTCAATAACATTATCATCATCGGAAATAAACATCCCTCATCGGTTATTAGTCAATAACGGTAATAATAATAGTAATAATAATAATACCTATTGTTATTAATAATTTACCGAATAACTTAAAATCAATTAGAAAATAACCGATCTCTTACATACCAAATATGGAATCAAATCACAATAAAAATTGATATAAACCTTTGGATAATAATAATCCTGACGCTTTAAGTTATTTAACAATGGGGTTTTAAGGGATTATATGTTTTTTAGAAATGTTATATTAAGTTATTCTCAAATCCCAATAATAGTGATTTTAGTGACTGTTCCTCATCCACGTTGTGCATCCTGAACTAGGTACCCATATGCATTTAGATTACTAACAGCAAGAACCGAGTGCATAGCGGTATAACTGGGACTTCACATAACTCCCATTTAATCAATGGGTGCAGCATACACCCAATATACTAAAAGGTATCCCAATGTATCCATTTACCATTATGGCCGGTTAGACTTGCAGATCCGTCAACCAGCGTCAACCTCTTATTCCCTTGAAAAAGATCGCCTCGTCAATACCTATAAGCACTGGCGCCCTCGCAATAAAACGGTCTTCACTTATCCCCCATCTTTGTATCGAAATTGGGGATACTATGCAAACTTGGAACTAATGAAGAAGTGGCTCTGACACCAACGTATGTTTTTATTGTAATTTATACATTTAAGCATACAATACATAATATAATAGATGTAATCAATATACAAACTCCGCCTAGTTTGAATCAGAAATGATTCAATATGGCAGAATCTTCAATGCCAACGAGACTTTGTTGTCGTTTTTTACTGTAATTGATGTCTTATTGGCCCATGCTTATTTTTAAAGCAAATGGGTTTTGTATTATATATATATATATATTTATAATCAATATACACATTCATTATATACATATCTAGTAGCAACCAATGACAAAATAACCGTCATCATCTATATATATATATATATATATATATATGCAACCCTAGAAAAATTACTTAAAATAAAGTAATTATAAACAAACCACATAATTACAATTTATTAATAATATTAATAATAAGCACTTGGTTCATACTGAACAATTTATTAAAATTATTAACATAAAATGAAACGTGAATGTTGAAGAAAATACAAAACATGCAATTTTTCGTTGCAACATAAGTTCCTGTATTATATGTTGCAAAATACTTTATAAAAGATGTAATCAACGTTTTTGTAAACCCTTTTAATAAAAATAGGTTAAGACAAATAATGCTTTAATGTGGATATGGTTTAAGAAACAATCAACCGGAAATAAAAACTAATTTAGATACAATACTTTTATATTTTATATAAGCGTGAATATCAAACATTACAACTTTTCTTTACAATATTTGAAATGGAACGTAATAAAACCCTAAATCATCTGTCACAAAACATTTATGTTAGCAATAAAATATACAAATGAAAAATCGATACTGAAATTGTAAGTTGCAAAACGCTTATTGCAATCAATTAATCAACTTCATTTTCGCATTACGCAACCTTAGCAACGCATGTTAATTATTAAAAGTTTAGTATTTTAAAAAATAATGCACTTGAAAAGATTAAATTAACTGCTTTTGGTATCACAAGAAATATAACTAGTGTTTCTACTAACTCTTAAAAGTCAATTTTCTGATAAACAAAAACAGATATGTAGAAAATTTGAAAAACGTAGATTAACAGTCAGCTTGAAAAATATTAATCTAACCACGTGATTAATAATCTTAAATCAATAAATCGAAACCAAAGTTAATACAAAAAGACAAACTGTCATTTTACCAAACTACCAATGATAATAAACAGTGTGAAACTCACGCTAATTTAACAAGAACTGACTGCACAGCGGTATAACTAAAATTCCACTTCGGTGTGGGTTATCTTAAGATATACGTAAACATTTTTAGCCGTTGGGCGGAAAAAGAATTAGACGGCCTCGTCAATTTTTCAGAGTTGTGCCGTCACAAGGATGTCCTCTATGAGCTAAGAAAGTTCGTTTTAATTGTACGTTAGTTATACTTATCAGGGATGCTAATGATCCTGAGGATTTGAGTAATGCTTATAAAGTCTCAATTTCCAATGATGGTGATATTCCTGACTGTTAGTCCTCCACGTGGTGCATCCTGGACTAGGTGCACCTAGGCATCTAGACTAATAACAGCAGGGTCCGAGTGCACAGCGGTATAACTGGGTTTCCGCTACGGCGGGTGGGTGCGAACATACACCCAGGATACTTAAAAGGTATCTTAAGGTATACGCATACCATATGTAGCTCTTGGGCTAAGGGAGATAACCCTGACAAAAAATCAAGCGGCCTCGTCAATCTTTGCGAACAGTGGCGACGTCACAAGGATGCCGTCTACCAGCCAAGAAACTTTGTTATTCTTCCACGTTTGTCTACGCTTATCAAGCCATCGAAATCGATCGTTCTACATGTCGTATAAATATGGGAAATAATGAAGAGGTGACCACGTCACCAACCAAAATGAATGAAATTATCAAGCCATTAGAATCGATCGTTGTATATACTGTACAAATATAGAGATAATAAAGAGTTGACTATGTCACCAATCACAATGAATGTGTTGAATATCACACGTTTTAAATTATATCCAGCTAATAATATGAAGAAATGCAAGTTTACTCGAAATATTCTAATATTGACCCAAAAAACAAACATTACATTTAATCTACTGTTAATAGAAATCACTACAGTATAATAGGCATGTTCATCTGTTCACAAATCAAAAATCGAAGATTTAAAAACCTACATCTGTTAATTCCACATCGTTATCCAAATATTCGTCTGCAGTTGAACATTGGGTCAGAGTACTTGGATGTTCGGCTACTTGATCTCTTTTATCTAGAGTTCAAAGATAAAAACATACTTGGCTAAGTGCAACATCGAACAATGGTCAAAGAAGATTACAAAAAACGATCATTAAAAAACCATAACCGTCAAACACCTATGACTAACAGTAAAAAAGGATTCTAAACAAGAATAAAAAAACCTGTACAGTGCTCCTGGTTGACTCAAACCAAGTGGATTTATTATTTAGTAAATATGACAATTATTATATATCACCCTTGAAAACCCTACAATGAATAAATAAATTATACAATAATTTTTAATTAATTTCTTATTTCCTCCGCCTACAGAAGATTAGGAATAAACTTATCCAGTCAGTCTCAAGTCTAGATAAAAAAGGAGGATTTTGGTAGGAAAAACAAGAGGTGGTTAAAAAAATACCACACCAAAACTTTTTAATGGTTATAATGCCTCAAAATGGTTCAATACAGAACTAAATAAAAAAGTGATTAAAAATAGCGACCCTTCTTAAGAGAGAAAAGGTGTAAAAATGAAAAAAGGATCTCCTACGCGTCTCAAACAATCGCTTCTCGTTATTTTATATACGAAGAAAAATATATATAAACAGCAACCGCAAGAAAGTAACGATGTTTACAAGAATGAATAAAATCGGTTAATTTTTGTTGTTTATCCTATACACAAAGCTAGATATGGTGTGTGCATACCATTTAACTAAGGTGCATACTTCAACCAACTGACAAGATAAAGGCCTACTTATATCATTGTGCATCCTGTTCCTGATTCGCATTGATCTAAATCCACCATATGGATATATATGAAAAATAGTAAATCGAGACTTCATGAGCTTTACTCAAATCCTCAAAATAAAATCGATTTATTAATTAAAATTGATGTCATCACCTACAAATGAGACTAGCATACCCTACTACTAAAAATATACTATTTTACAGTAAAAGTGTAGTTAACCTAAGACAAATTCTTCCAGGCTAGATCAATCCTACATTTTTATATTTATTTGTACTACTTTAAATGTTCTACGAGAACTACCTGTCAGCAGTTGACATTTTTAGCGCAGCCAAACATAGGCACGCATTTAGCGCCAGTGGTGGAGATCGAACCCATGCCTACCCAGGTTCGAGTCGAGTGCTGTACCGCTGAGACCACCCCGGCACATAAAGGATATGTCGTACAACAAGTTTTGTAATAACATGCAATAATAATCACAACCGTACCTGTATAGTCTATTCCCAAAAGTCGCTTACGATCCCATTCGATATATTTAAATGCATCCAGACATAAAAAGGGCTTCCTGGTGTCTGTTTCATTCGACAGCAAAGTTATACAGACACTTGTATCTTCATTCGTAGAACAATGATTAATGTCGAAATTATCCATCAGACGACGTCGCTTGTTATCATTTTGGTCATTGATTCCAAAAGACCGAGGTGACACTGGTGAGCATGTGGACATGGTCGTATAGGTGCGTGAACGTTTCTGTTTCTGTGGTATACTGACCAATTCAATGTCGGTATCGATCAGGTGCGAGCCTGAATGATTAGTCAAAATATCTGGAATTCCATTGGCCAATGAACCAGCAAGTACTGTATGAGTTCCGTTCGCAATCGAAATAGCTGGTCGTGTCACAGTGTGCGTAGTTGGTCCGTTGATATTGAAACGTTTGCGTGTGTCGACATGAGTTGAATGATCGCGTCTGGTTCGGATGCACGACCCCAAGTAGTGAATTCGGTCGCGAATGTACGCAGGACTTTTCAAAGCTTGAGCCAAATCCAAACATTCGAGTGTCGAGGGAGATATTTCGGATTGGCGTAAATCTTTGACAGCATCAAGCACCAATCGGGGAGTATCAAAAATGAGACACTGGGTTGTTTCATCTAGAGAATTCTTTTGTGTTGGAAAACGAAATACAAATGGGCCACATGACGGTTGGTTATACGTTGTCAGATCGTAAAGCATACGTTGGAAGTACTTGCAACTTCGAGGCTGCGTACTAGTCAAGCAGGGATGATTGCATATGTGCGAAGCAACCGAAACGGTTTGTAACAGATCCAAAAGACTGCCCGTTCTCAAAGCGTTTTCAGCACTTATAATACAATATGTGAGTAAATTAAAACAATCAGTACGCAATACATATAAATAGTTATTGAAAAAATAAATATGCAAAACTAGTGTACCAAAAATAATATTAAATGACCAAGTATATAACTTTATAGAAAAAAGATTAATATTACTATAATCCGTTTCGTAATTCATTCTGCAAAATCAGTAAATACATTTTTAATCTACAAACGTTTAGATGATTATCGATAAACATAAAAACAAGATGCAACCGAAAAATAAATAAATCTTGCACCCTTAAATATTTAAAACAAAATTGCAAACTAATTTATATGTAGCATTAAAATTTTGTATTTTCACTGTGGTTGGTAACGTGGTCACACCTTCATTATTTCTATAGTTGTACAGTCTGTCAGACAATCGACTCTAATCGTTTCATAAATGTAAAAGTAGGAGAATAACGAAACTTCTTGGCTAATAAAAGGCATTTTTGTGACGGTACCATCGTTAACGAAAATTTACGAGGCCATCTGATTTTTTGTCACAATTATCTCCCTTAGTCCAACGGCTACACATGATATATGTATACCTTAAGATATAGTAAGTACTCTGGGTGTATGTTTGCATCCATTAACCAAGGTGGAAGCCCATTTATACAATGTGAACTCGGTTCCCAACCTATGTTAGTTTAAGTTCAGGATGCGCCTCATGAAAGCACACAAACATAAACATCATTATTAAAAATTGAGATTTCAAAAGCTCAACTTACATCCATTAGCATTCCCAAATGTATTCGCATTGTATCTATTTTTCAGTATCAGAATCTTTTAAACGAATCTATATTTTGACAATTCACTGCATAGTCATGTGATAGTTGTATTTTTAAATGTTAACAAATCTTTAAACATGATTACAAGCTGCACCCCACACATAATTATAAATTAAGTATCTAGTTACAAAAGTCACAATAACTTATATATATGTTTCCACAAATCATAAAAACATCATTAGAATTCTAACAAATGTTAAACTTTATACAAAACATTTCTACCTTTTCAAAAAAGTTAATAAAACAATTCGTGTTTCAATATCACTAGTATACTCTTTTATTCGTAGAACGAGTTACAAGTTGCACAATGTATGTCGAAATGTTTGAAAGTAAAACGTATATAAGCATTATGGGGATCAGTATAATCGTTGGTTATTAACTATATAGCAAATCCGTTAAAAACGGGGTAGCGTAGCGGTACAGCGTTCGACTTAAACTTGGGTAGAGGTGAGGTCAATCCCCACCACCTACACTAAATCCAAATCCCCCGTTCGGCTTCACTAAAATGTTCATTGACTGAAAGATATTTCACGTAAAACATTCAAATCAGTAACGATCCAAACATATTAGATAACTACCAAACAAAATGTTTATAGTAAAACCGATGTAGTTTGTCTAGTATTAAATTAACCACATTTTAAAAACTAAAATATTAACGATGGAATATTTAATATAAAATCACGTTTGACTGTTCCCATAATTCAACATTTCTATGATTGAATATTACTGAAAACCAGTAAAGTTCCTATACAAGTTACAATCGTGAATACTGACGATTCAGTGGAATTTCAATCCATGTCTACACCATCGTCAACCGGAAATCCAATATCCTCAAATCAAACATCAATTTTAAAGTCTTAAATAACCAAAATATACAATTGTATTAAAACAAGCAGTACAATAAAATGATGTCAAAATCCAAATACAATTATAACCGACTTACGCTTTAGTATTCAAAACCACATCGTGTAATTTTTGCTGCAATTCAGACATTGGACAAGAAACAATTTCTTCGTTTACACACAAATCCCACTCTTCGTCATCATCAAATCGAAACATGAATGTGTTCAGAAACTAAATAATATATATATATATATATTCATTATAAAAAAATTCAAAAATAACTGAGAAATACTATAAAACGTTGCCACAAACCATCATCACATATGCAAACCTTCATTCTAATCAAAACCAACAAAGGAATTTCATAAGCCCAACTGAACAAAATACTCATCCTGATATGTATTTACAGGCATATTATTAGCATCATTCAATAAGCATAACATAAAATAGCGCATACTCATTCAAACTAAAACCACAATCGAAGATCTCTCTAAAAGACAAAATATGTACATACAAAACATTAACAAATCGATACAAGTAATTCTTACTTTAAGCAATTGCTTCTTGGTAGGCCTGCCACCACTACCAAGTGGTCCATTGACAGCTTGAATCTGACCCTCAAATGTGGTAGTTGCCACGTTGTTGGGATTTCGTGTCAAAGCACCGTACTTCGATTGAACAACGGCAAACAAATCTTTGGCCCATGTTTTCGCATCGGTGCTAAGTTGAGCATGACCCAACAGCATCAGCTTGCACAAATCCAACAGACAAACGCCGTCTCTTTGCAATGTTGCCAAATCCATACCGGAGCCCAAAAGTACACGATGACCGTCACATTTGATGCACTTTGTGAGTAAATCGACCCAGTACCCGTTTGTGTGAGCCTGATCGGCACAATCGTACGAGTTCGTGGCGGGAACATCGACCAAACTTTCGGAATAGCTACTTGCATCGCAACTGCTAGCGACGGTACTCAGTTCCGAACCGCCCAAACATGATCGCGATCTTTTCATCTCGTTTGATTGTAATTGGATAAGAGGTTGGGTGCAAACAATGTGTTGAATCTAATCACAAAAAATATCGAAGATGGAATGAATAGATTTTAAACTAAGGTAAATTGGCGTAGAAGCCAACTGTACCGCTAGAATTGCAACACTAGTCAGTTTTCCAGCCCTAAACAGAAGGCTACGCTCAAAGTTGTCAATCATCATCACCAGGGATAAACACCCACCACCGATTATTATTGCTCAAATTACCATCAACTTTCACAATGTATACTTGATAAACGACACTTGAGGTATGCCAACTTTAAAAAGTTTTCAATCCAATATATGTTAATTTAAATACTGCAAAATATTATGATGTTCAATGTTAAACACAAGACGCTATTTAAATCCAACCACCAAGCCATCTAATTTGGAAATTAAAACAGTCAATTAGCTCACATTCATGTTTGGAAAGATAAGAAAAATCTTCATAATTTTTAAAAATCTAATCGAAATGCTTTTCATTGCTCAGACAAGCGATTCCCAAATTCTCCTTTCAATAATTCGTGAGTGACAACTTCTAAATGCTTGTTTTATGTAAAGTGAAGTTGATTAGTATCATCAGTTTGACCAGATTCACTATATAGATATAAATCTAACACTCAAACACAAACGTCTTTACCACAACTCTATCCACACAAGCACAAGCACCAATACAACATCACTCACTTGATCAAACACAACTGTATTCCACCGAATGCGTGAAAACCGATTTGGCCGAGAACGGATAGCCGCGTAACTCGTAATACAAATATTGATCGCACCACGCGACACATTCATTCTCAAATGACGACCCAATCCGCCTGATTCGCCACCCACACCGAGACAAACTACGCGAAATCCAGGGCACCAATTGTTCAGTCGAATTTTCCATGCAGGCAAACAGAGTCGAGGCGTGACAATAAGATGAGGACCCCATTGACCCACAGAATTTGACTTATCGACAAACGAGCGAGGATTGGACATAGCCAACTGACCCAAATGTGTAGCAACGGCTAGTTCAGCGTCGCCGGAAAAATGGCAGTTGGATAACAAAATTGCGGGAATCGATCGAGCATAAGAGAGACGCAACCAGGTCACAGCCATACCTTTTAGAGAAAACAAAAATGGATGAATAATTTAATGTCACTTCGCAAGTTTAATTAAAAAACAACATTTTAGTTTAAAAACGGAGTACATTAGAAACGCGTTTCCTTGTTCAAACGATGTTCCCTACAAAAAACATTATGGACTGGGCTTGAATAAAAATTGGGCCGATTTCAAATACATTAATATCCATTTTTACAAAAAAAATTAATAATTGAAAGTTGAAATTCCACTACCAATACAAAGAACAGAAACTCATCTGACTGTCCAGAAAATGTTCGCGTGCAAAAAAGTACTCAATCAAGTAACAAGTAAAGCATCAATATACCTAAACTCGATGCTGGTTAATGATCCTGAGGATTTCAGTAAGGCTTATAAAGTCACAAATTCCAATGATGATGTTCCTTCATGTAGTGCACCCTGGACTAGATACCTATAACAGCAGGGACCCACTGGACAGAGGTATAAATAGGTTTTCATTGGACTCCTACTCAGTGAATGAGTGTTAGCATACACCAAAGATGCATAAAAGGTATCCCAAGGTTTCCATTTACCATATGTAGCCGGCTAGGCTTGTGGTTCCATCAACCTGCGTCAACTTCCTATTCTCCTCAAAGAATATCGCCTTGTCAATTCCTGTGAACACTGGCGTAGTCACAAGAAAGCGGTCTTTTAACCAAGAAACTTCGTTTATCCGACCCCTCCCCCAAGTTCAATTCCCATCCGACAATTTCTTCGTATGCGAATTCGGGATGCTATGCGAACTTGGAACTAATAAAAAGGTGGCTCTTCCTAATTTTGCTGTTATTGTTGAATATTCATGTGCAAAAAAGGGTTCAATCAACAAACAAGTATATAATATCAACATACCCAAACTCGATGTTGGTAGAGACTTGATTTTGAGTGTTGGTCCAAACGTAAGCAAACCGTATTGTTGAATAAACGAATCACCCATTTCCGCATTCAAACCCAAATTGGACTTGAACAAATTCGATTCGAGTGCAGCCGCATGCATGTCGTGTAGCGACATCGCCTGTCTACTACAATCCCTAAACCAAGGCGGGACGACCAAAGTTGTCACATCGCCGACTGCATTCAAACAACACATGCTTGAACCGTCAGACATCGACTCGCTGTCCATCGACGAAACCGGTGTCTCGATGCCTGACCTCATTTCACAGTCATCGTCATCGTCAAAGTGTTTCGAGTCGTCGTGCTTGTTGAAATCGGGAATGGAGCAAATTGGATAGCCAATGGGAATGAGTTGCTGTAGAGGCAATTGGGCTTCCGATTTTAACAAACGCAATTCATTGGACAATTTCTAATGATTGTAATAAGATTTGGAATACATGCAACTTAAACAAGTAAGGATTAAAATGGATTTTAATTTACAAATATTGATATAACATTCTCTATTTTTAGGCTGTACCAAAAATCATATCAGAATGGCCAAGTGATTAAAACACCGGATTAATAGCCCACAATAATGTGGGCGTATGTATAAATTCCAATTTTGATACAGCAACGTTACTAACAATCATATGGATGCTAATGATCATGGCTGTTCCTCCATCTAGCGATTCCTGGACCAGGTACATCCAAACATCTAGACTAAAACAGAAGAAACCGAGTGAACGCCAGTATAACTTGGCTTCTGCTTCGGCACGTGGATGCAAGCATACACCAAGGTATTTAAAATGTACCTTAAGGTACATATATATATATATATATATATATATATATATATAACCCATCAGCTAAGAGAGAACCCTGACGTAAAATCAGGCGGCTTCATCAACCTTTACAAACAATGTCGCCGTCTACCAACCAAGAAATTTTGTTATTCATCTACGTTTGTTACGCATATCAAGTCATTAAAGTCGATCGTTTTATAGAAATAATGAAAAAGTGACTACATCACCAACTAAATTCATTCATTTTGATTTGTGGCTTAATAAGCGTAACAAACGTGGAAGAATAACGAAGTATCTTCGTTGGTAGACAACCACAGTTCGCATCCTATCAACACTAATATTCAACTGTTTAAAAAGAAATGGTTAAAAGGCATTAGATAATGTACATTATTATTTTTTCTGTTAAATAGACAAGCACGAGTCACTAAAATGTATTACCTATTAAATTTGCCATAAACCAAGTGTCTAACAAAAACAACCTGAAAAATAGAGCATATATACTGCTTTCATTTTCACAAATTGTTTAAGCAAAAGTATGAAATAAGTAAATTGTTTAAAATAAAAATGTATAATATAATTTCTACATTGATAAATCACGTAAAACGTGTTCAATTTAATTAAAAGGCGACTCTTTAATCGAACTAGACACAAAATTATATTTAATTATTTGCAATTTTTTGTAATAAGCTCAATGTTTACGTTTTGATTTTTAAAAAAATCAGTAGTCGGTATTTTTACGTGTACAGATGACTAAGTTTTCAAAAATGTGATCAAATCAGAATTAAAACTCTCAAAAATTTATACTTTAATTTATAAAAAAATCAACAATAATTGCACAATAGCAGACATAATGCAAACAATTCATAAATCAATCAACGGAGTTGCTATAATATAGAGAAACCATCACTGACCATAACTGTAAATGCCATTAAATAATGACACTATAAATCTGTCATATAACTACCTGTTAATTCGAAATAAATGGTGATTACATGTGACAGTAAAGTTGGTGCATTTATAGTAACAGAAACAGTAAACGTTTATTTAGTAGAAAGTGAACGGATCATAACATACCATAAACAAGTAAAGAAAATATATTCCACGCTTAATCCCGTTCACTTATTCTCACACAATACAAGGTTTCTATAAAAAGACGCACAAGTTAAAAATAGGCTAGAAGTAGAACCTAAACCCATAACAAACCAAAATATAAATTGGCGCATGTAAAACAATTCAAAAGAATCAAATGGGAAAAAAATCCTCTGCTTAAGAAAACCTACTCATTTGATAAATTGGGTAAGTTAAAGTTATGTAAAACTAACTGCACCACTACTTGATTTTATAGTCCGTCTTAAAATTTTCAATATTACTTAGTTGTTGCATTCTAAAATTAAAAATATAATCGAATTTAAAACCTCTTAGTCTCAAAACCATTAGCCACTGAGCCACATCTGCCCAAAATTTATCATAAATCAACAATTAACAAATAAACTCTATATTCAGTACATTTACATAAACACCCACTCTCTTCACATACAAAAACCTCACACATACTTCTGAAACGCCCGAATCAATTTCGTTTTCCGAATCCGTCAATTCGTAATCTGAAGAACGAATACCGTTGTTCCACATCGAAAAACCCGATATTGGCGTCCAACCTTCCTTCAAATAAGGTTCGAGTACGTGTTCCAAAGGCGTTTCCACATCTGTCATCAAAGCACCCAATTCGTCAGAATCGAATAAATCGTCATCCATTTCACAAGCCATGCCATCCTTGGACAACACGCTACCACCACCACCACCACTACTGTCAACCTCGTCCAATCGCCGACCCTTTCGTTTCAATCCTGAACGAAGATTGTCGTTAGACAACAAATCCTGGTCTACAAATTCAGTCAGTCGTAAAAGTAAGGATGGTTGTCTTGCATCCATACACACATCACTATCATCCACAAAACTAGCGACTCGACTGCTACTTGTCGAGCGACTAGAACAACTGCTGACGTCGATAGCACCACTATCTTCAGTTTCTACATCTTTGGAGATTTTGTACAGACTCGACCTGGCCTCACCAAATGGCTCCCAATCGGCATCGTCCGTGTCTCCATCGCTGTGAATTTTGGGCATTGATCGAATAGCACAAACTGGATCCATTGTTTTGTCAGCTTCGAGTGAATGCGGCAATTCGAATTTAACGCCGGCCATCCAACTGGGACCCATGTCTGAACACTGAACAAGTACTGTTTCATTATTTTTGTAAATTTGCTTCCAACGTTTATGATATGCCATGAGAGCTAGTTGATTTACATTCTGTCACAAAAAATTAATAAAGACATTTAATAATTTATTTGATTAAAAATACATTTATTATTTAACCTCTTAACGCTAAATCTAAACTTTAGTTTGGATCAGAAATGATTCAATCTAGCCAGTCCCAAGCGTGGATAAAGGAGGAGGGTTTGAGCACAAGGTTAGCAACCTGGCCTTTGTAAAAAAATTTATACTGCTACGGAAACAATAAGAGGACGCGATTCCGGCAAACAACGGTAAAAAGTGATCGCACGTATCTGGATGGTAGAGTTACACAGTAACAGGGTTGGGTGAAAGCCGAAAGAAAGCTCGGTCTTCGATTTGCAGAATCTTCAATGCAAACGAGACTTTGTTGTTGTTTTGCTGTAATTGTTCTTATTGCCCCATGCTTTTTTTTTTAGAGCAAAAGGGTTTTTTGTATAATAAACTGTGAATGAACAAAATTCCAAAAAATGAAAAACTACTTATATTTCATATAAAAAAGTTGAGTAATCAATTTAAAAATAATGCTACGTTTAATAAAATAAAAGTAAACACTAAAAACATGGATATTTTTGTATTAAAGTACAAATTTAAACTAAAAATTAATAAGTAATAAAAATTAAAATGTTTATTGCCCACTTAGATCAAATGCATTAAATTTTTTGCAACTCGTTTAAACCAAGCCAATAAGATATTTTAAAATATCATTTTATCTGTAATTTAAGTAACTAAACTAATAAATTGACATTTCTTCAAATTATACGTTTGAATAAAACACTTTTCTAAATCCACAAAATTTTTATTTATGCCAATATATATATATATATATATATATATATATATATATATATAGTTGAGTGTATATATATATTAACTAAGATCTAAAAAATTAATAAAATAAATAACTAAAATATGCAAAACAAACTGTCAACTCACTTCACTAATATCATTCCACCAATGTTTGATCATATTAGCAACACGAAAAGCATTCCGTACCCGGATTTGTTCTTCAAATTGAGTTATTTGTCGGTTCCAATATTGTCGTTCAAGCAAATATGATTGACAAGCGAAAGCCAGCTTTAAATTTCAATAATAAGGTTGTTGTTACAATAGTATAGATAATGTAAAATTCTTCGTGTTTAAATGACAGTCAATAGAAAAAAGTAATTATATAAATACCAATAAGCAACAATGCTTTAACACTGTCAGAAATTGTTCTGAACAAGCGACTACGCTGGTTTGGATGCACGCACTACTACTCAATAATAGTAATGCTTATAAAGTCTCAATTTCCA
The DNA here is from genome assembly GCA_025895645.1 of Cardicola forsteri. Taxonomy (NCBI): domain Eukaryota; kingdom Metazoa; phylum Platyhelminthes; class Trematoda; order Strigeidida; family Aporocotylidae; genus Cardicola; species Cardicola forsteri. The sequence continues at coordinate 250,570 of JAKXYG010000904.1, forward strand.
TTGATGGTGATATTCCTGACTGTTCGTCCTCCACGTGGTGCATCCTGGGCAAGGTGTTAAAAGGTATCTAGACTAATAACAGCACGGACCGCGTGCATAGAGGTATAACTGGGATTCCGCTACAGCAGGTGGATGCAAACATACACCCAGAGTACTTAAAAGGTATCTTAGGGTATGCATATATTATATGTAGCCCTTGGGCTAAGGGAAATAACCAACAAAAAATCAGGTGGCCTCGTCAATCTGTGCAAACAATGGCGACGTCACAAGGATGCTATCTACCAACCAAGAAACTTCGTTATTCTCCTACAGTTGTTACGATTATCAAGCCATAGAAGTCGATTGTTTTATATGCCGTATAAATATGAAAAATAATAAAGAGTCACCAACTAAAATAAATGAATGTTAGAAATACATGGCCAATTAATATTGTGCTTTATAAATATTTTGAAATAATTGACATTTTTTTAATTATTAAGCGCTTGCGTCCAGTAGAAGACAGAAAGCGAACCCATAGGGATCTTAAACAGCTGTGCCCAAACTGAACAAGCTTTTGCATAACCACTTGAGTAAGAGTTTCACAAGCGTAAAGTAAAATGGAACGCACTAAACACTTAAATATTCTAATCTTGGTTTTAATAAAAACATTATTTTTGTTCAATAAAGGTTTACATAAACATGCAAAAGCTGCAGTAGAGAGGAAAAAACAACACCAAATTTCTAAAGAACTGGATCCTTTGTAATCTATGACCGAGCCTAGGTACGTGAATTCATCAACCATCGGAACTAGATTACCATTAACAATTATTGAATTTCTAACGGGGACATTTGCTAAAACCAGTTTTTGAGTATTAAAATATAAGCCATATTTCTCTTAGGCTTTTTGAGTAAGCTGAATCGCATTTTGTAAATCTTCTAGTCTTTGCCATAAAAACCGCAGTTGGTATATTAAAGATCCGCTATTTTGTGACTATCATAAGTTTTACAGCCCTCAAATAACTGGGCAACCTCATTAAAAATGGAACTAACTGCAAAATTGAAAAATGTCGGACTAAAACATCCTTGGCGGTCTCCTGAGTTTACGTAGATTGCATCAGTTAAAGAGCCCCCACTCCATATTATTGCGTTGGACGACGTAAATAAAGACTTAATAATAATGATAACTTTGATAGGAATTCCTTTGGTAATGAAAAGATTCCACTTGTATTCAACGAAATCAAAGGAAGCTGAATAATCTAAAAATGTACAGTACATACGAAATCCAGCCCGGTAGAAATCTATAAACTTTTCTTTCATTCATTTACCACTTAACAGCCCGAACATAAATGTTATTTAAAATTTTTCAGTATGCTAAAACGAAACACCAATAAGCATACTGAAATTGAGAATTTGTAATCGAATGCGGTGTTGTTCAATATGAGATGAAACAAGAATATATCAAGAATCATCAATAGCATTTAAAACCGCCTGAATCAAGTGGTTAATAAGGTAATTACACTGATTAATGAACATACTATTAATTATTTAATAACTGAAAAAATTCCATGTGATCTGTATTTTTAACATGACGTTCTATTTTATGTAAATTTTTTATCAGCTACAATATCTATAAAATTATATTTGTATTTTAATTATTCCATAGTACTGTATATTTGTAGTCGGTGATCTTTTCGTATATATATATCCTGTGAACACTGGCGCCGTCGCAAGGAAGCAACCTTCTAGCCAAGAAACTTCATTTATCCCCCCAAATCCAATTCGCATCCGACAACCTCTTCGCATAGGAACATGGAATATACGGTCACTGTCGTCTGTTTCGACCCAAGAGTATACTGCCACAGAGCTAAGTCGTTACAAGATTGACATTGCTTGTCTCCAGGAAACAAAACTAGATTGTTTAGAGCCGTTTAGTCTTCTTACAGCTTCCCAATCAACATCTGCATTATTCCTCCCATCAACTTATGCACAAAATCCAGCACATCATGGGGTAGCATTTTGCTTATCCCCATTAGCTACCAGTGCGTTAATTGACTGGAAAGGTATATCCCCACGATTGGCTTTTCGCGCTTTAAAGTTTCCAAGTATACAATGGCCGTGATCAATGCCTATGCTCCCACTAATAATCACTGTGAAAAAGAAATTGATGAGTTTTATGAGCAACTTGAAGATTTATATTCTCGCCTCAAGACCTCATCACAAATCGTTGTTATTGGAGGAGATTTTAATAGTAGAGTCTGCAGAGACGGTGTCAACCAGCCCTGCGTTGGCCCTTGGACAAAATCGCGCGAACAATGTGAGAACGGTAGAAGGTTAAGTGAATTCGCGACAAGGTGCAATATGGTTCTCACGAACACAGTTTTCCAACACCCTATGAAACACTTGACAATATTTCGTTCAAGTTGTGGTAGATATTCCTCCCAAATCGATTATGTTTTGGTTAGTAAACGCTGCTTCAGTGCAATCACAAATTCCCGAGCATACAGAGGCTGCCGAACGGGTAATGAGAATGACTCTGATCATGCACTTGTTTCTTGTTTGTTTCGGCTACGCCTAAGAACTGCCAAGACTAAACCTGATATTTTGGCTCCGGATTATTCCCTGCTCACAAACATCAACTATGCTACCAAGTTTGCCAAAGCCTACTTAGCATTTTCAGTTGCTGATATGGGAATAAATCAGTCTTGGAACAGTCTAAAGCAGAAGATTGATACAGCTAGTTTGGTACTTCCTCGTTTAATCAACGTCGAAGGCCCAAACTGGTTGTCCACCAATTCTCGTGATCTTTATGCACAAGCAAAGAAAGCTCAGAGAAAAAGTGAAGGAAAGACATTGCGTGCGGAATTTCGAAAGAGTTATGAAGAGGATGAGCAAAAACATGGGGACTCTGTAGCAGATGAGCTAGAGGTTTCTGCCCGCCATAACGATTGTGGAAAAGTTTACAAGAAATTGAATCAGCTATGCCGTGGTAACAAAGTTAAAGCTAGATCGTTTGGCATTTCTGACGAAGACTAGTTACTCCACTTTAATCAGACTTTAAACCACCCTGAAATCACTACAGGATGGCTGCTAGACCAATCCACGCTTGACACAGTTTCTTCGGCAATTTATCCAATATCCGTTGAACCCCCCACTATCGATGGTACTATATGCATTTGTAGAAAACTCAAGGCTAGGTAGGCCGCCGGTTTTAACGAAATTCCTCCATATATCTTCAAATATGGTCCCTCGAGACTTGTTAAAGATTTGTATGGCATCATAACGGATTTCTGGACAACCGAGCAGTGCCCTGAATACTGGCACCGTGCTACTATTGTTCCTGTTCACAAGAAAGGAGATCGGCAAATACCTGCTAACTACAGAGGCATCAGCTTACTTTGCATAGCTGCCAAAATTGCCACCTCAGTAATAGTTGAACGAATCCGCCCAGAGAGGGAGAAACCACTCATCCTAATCAAACTGGTTTTCGTCCTGGTATGGGATGCATCGATCAAATTTATATGCTTCAACGCATTCTTAAATTTCAAACAAAGTTTCAGCATCCAACGTATGTAGCCTTCATTGACTACTCTTCAGCAGTTGATTCGCTAAACAGGAAAGAACTTTGGATCGCTATGTTACGTGATGGAACACCTCTGAAACTGGTGAATCTTCTACGTGCTTTGTACAAAAACTCAAATCCTGTAATCCGCAATTGCAACAGATCTACTACAAAGCCATTCGAAATTTGCAGTGGTGTCCGTCAAGGCTGCGTGGCTGCTCCACATTTGTTCAACTATGCAATTGATGCTATAATTGCCAAGATCTCTGTACAAATGGAAGGTGCGTATGTTGGTACTAGGTCCATTACGGACTTAGAATACGCTGATGACGCTGTACTTCTAGCTGAGAACGAAGCTCAGTTGCATGCATTAGATTTTCTCGTGAATGTTTCCAGTGAATATGGTTTGAAAATCAACCCCAAAAAATCAGTCATCATGTCGTCTCAAGCTCCTGATGCAAAGATTGTATTAAATGATGTTATGCTTTCCAATGTAAAGGAATTTACGTATCTAAGCTCCTCAATTACTTCTGACGGTAGTTCATCCAATGAAGTAAATCGTCGAATTTGTTTAGCTGCTGCTGCGTTTAGAAAGCTTGTCGATCCACTATGGAGACGTAAATCCATCAACCCAAAAACGAAGATGAACATTTTCTCTTCATTGGTTCGCACAGTACTTCTGTACGCAGCTGAAACATGGACTCTTACAGGGTCAGAAATCAAGTAGCTTGATAAATTTGAAGCAAGATATCTCAGATACATCTGCCACAACACCCATTTTGCATCCTCCGTATCAAGGGATTGGACGACAAAGATCAGTAACCACCAAATTCGAAATGACCTTCAACTTCATAATCTTCCTTCATTGGTATCGCGACAACGAAGATTGCGCTGGTTTGGACATGTTCTTCTTAGAAATCCTGATGCAATCTCACGTATCGTAACCCTGGCTTGTCCACATACCGACTAGAAGAAGAGGAGAGGAGATCAGAAACGTACTTGGATGGATGCTGTTCGGGACGATCTTCACACAATCTTGACCGACACTTTATCTTGGAAACAATGGCTAAGTCGATGGACTGACATATACCTACACGCCTCCGAAAATCGTGAACAATGGAAAGGGATTGTTCGAGATGCTATGCGAATTTGGAATTAATGAATATGTGGCATTGCCACTAACTTTTGTTGTTGTTCGTATATGATTGCTAGAGATGTCTTAGTTAAATAATTACGTTTTTGAAGCATTTATTAACAGGATTGTAAGCTAAACACCCCTTTCTATTTTCAGCGAAAATATTCAAAGAAACTTAAAATTAAAAATACGTACAATAAAAAGTTATCAATCGTGATATTAACTATGTAAACGATAACCATCTAAAATATCAGCAAGATTTCATCTTATCTTGTTACTGAAGTGTACATAATAATCTTCAAGTTGATTCCTAATAATCTTAATGGTTTAAATAATGTCTAAAAACCATACTTTTGATTACAGGTATATTACCAATCCCACAATCCAAACCAGAACAACCTAGACCCATATTACCACAAATGAAGAATTGAACAGATAAAAGTATAAGTTAATTTTTGCTTTAGTAAATAAAGACCAGCCAAACAGCCACAATATTTAAAAGGGTCAGAAAAGGCAAATTGATAAAAAATCAGACTGCTATATTTCTAAACAGCAGTACCGTTACAATAACAAAAAAATTATTTTTCTGACCATATACAACTATAACAGATATTATCTACAAGTATGAATACAAATTCACCTACATTTGTATAAAAACAGGCTAAACATTTTTAAAAAAAGTTGCCATTATATATATATATATATATATATATATATATATATATATATATCAAATTCAGAATAAAACGCTGTTTGATTTACACACCCAAGCTAATCTGTTATATATAACGTGAATGCTAACTTCGCTTCGCTTAAACTAACACTTGCTAAACATTCATAGATGCAACGGCATAAATATAATATAATGCATAGATATACAGTAAAATTACTTACTTTAAATGCGATATATTTTTTCCATTTCCTTTCTTCACAAAAATCAGTTGCCATCCATCTAGCTTCAGCTAATAAGTAACCATAATGTGATTTATTGCATCGAGGTTCCATTATTTTAGGTAACCTGTCAGCCGACCAAGTCCCTTGTCTCCGAAGTTGTGATACTCTATGCAAAACGCTGGCTTCTTTTCGAGCATCTGAGGCTATTTCAGGATAAGTCAACTTGCACTCATTTTTAATGCAACCGTCTAATAATTCATTTCCGGATAGAATATTCTTAGACTGAGATTTGGGGGGAATATAAATACAAAAACTGGAATTTGTAGATTTATTTTCATTTACAACATCAACAGGATAAACCTTTTCACTACTTTTAGATTTTAAACAAAACTGATTGGCGTCATTGCAAATATTATTTTTTAGTTCAAAGTTGTCTAGATAATCAAGTTCGTGCTTTAAATTTTCAAGCTCTCGTCTGCTAAGTCGAAAACTAAAAATTTTTGAAATCTCATCAGAAGTAAAGTATGACAAATGCGAATAATCCGAACAAAATTTTTTCACCAAAAATGACATCGTTGAGATTCTACTGCATAATTAAAATAAATGCAACATAAATTCCAGTATTCAACAGTAAGTGTCAAAAGAAACTTTACTCATAATTACAAAACACTTTCAAAAATAATGCAACGAAACAACAGTCTTTATTAAAAACATTAAATTAACATAATTATCCACAAAGTACGTTCCACAATGCAACTGGTGTTTGATTTTTGATATTTAATGTTTTGTCCTAAATTAATTTAAACAAACACTTTTTAAAATTAATATTTTTAAATATTTTTAAAACTAATTATTTTGTTAAATTATAATTTAACATTTAATTATATTTAATTAATAAAAATTACTTTATTTTAAAAAACTTTTTATTTACTAAAAAAAATTTTTTTAATTGGTACAATGTAAATTCAACTCAGATTCAGGATTTTTCACGAGTTGAGTAGGCAAAAACGCCTTTTAGTACTCGGTTCTCAAATTGTCGCAAATTTTCAGGGGGTAAAATGAAATGGATGGTGAGGTAAAGGGGGATTAGTCACAGAAAAATATTTGAAATCAAGATAAAATCAAGATAGATAGTGGAAGTTAACAATTATAGAAAACGAACAAAAATTATAAATATGCAAAAATAATAATAAAACAAGTTACGTATTACAATGCAAAAACACTGCAATAATCTTCAAAAAAGAAGGAAAGAGAAAATGATGAATAACGCTCCAATGGACGTGTAGCGTGACGCGCGCCTCACCTCGCTAGGTCTTACCGTTGTTGATTGACGTATAGCTAAGTAAATATGTTAAATTTGCACACTTATTATAATTAATTTATAATTATTTAAATTTAATAAAATTATTTATTTTTCTTGAAAACATGGTGTTAAAAAGGCATTTTAAAATATAATAAACACCTAATTAACAAATTTGTTATACTCTCATTAATATTACTACAAAATCCTTTAACTTTAAAAAAAATATGGGAGAATTAGATAACAATTATAACAAGAAAACAAAGTCACATAATTCAAAAAGAACATGAAACCACAAAATGTTTCAACATATTTGGATATTTTTCCAAACGTTTTGTTTGATTCCATGAAACATTCATTTCAATTAGATCTTATCGAATAATCATTAACTAGAATTTTGCGGTTTACTAATTTTATTTTATTATTTTTAATCATCAATTCTAAAAACGTTCTTTTGAATCTGTGCGATACGCTTGCGTGACGTTACGGATCAAAAGTTGCTTGCTTATTGTTACCCGCTCATTTGTGTCATTTTCGTTTTTGTTTTTTTCGGTGTAAAAGTTGTGTGTATCTATTTTTGGTGTACTTTTTGGTGTATTTTTGGTGTACACTGTGTTTTTGTACGTGTTGCTTAGCATCGTGCTTAAACACTAATATTTTTATTTCCTTTAAAAGATTATCACTGGTCTTCTTCCAGCGATAGATTTTGTTATTTAATTATTTTTTTCTCAGTTTGTTTTTGTATTTAAAGCTGATTTTATTTAGGCATGGTGTCCACTAGTGCATCTATCTGTGGCCTCCAACGGTGCAAGAAATCTGTGAAGGTTGGCATTTTCTGCGCAGTTTGCAAAAATTGGTTTCGTGAGGCGTGTTCCGGACTGTCTTTGGCACATTACTCGCAATTAGCAGATAGTCCTTTGGATTATATTTGCACGGATTGCAGATATGAAACCGAGTTGCAGGAGTTGCAGGAAGCATCTTTCAGAATTGAGCACAGGAGTGATAAGTTAGACAAAATTTTACATTTAGTTAGTGACAATCCCTCTGTCTACTAAAATTGATGAGCTTGACACTAAAATAAACACGGTTACTAATCTTATAACTATCTTGGTAGATACGGTCTCTAATTCTTTTTCGAAAACTGAGGAAGCCATCTCTTCTTTTACCAAGCTATCTAACTCTGTAGCCAATGACATCTCTTCTCTCAAAACGTTAACCTCTGATATCAACTCTTCTTCTGCGGTGGCTAAATCCGTCCTTAAACTATCTCAAGAAGAGATTCTTGAGGGAGCCAAAAACTATGCTAATAGTATTAAACGTGAACGTAATCTTATAGTTAGGGGAGTCAACTCTGACATAACCAATTATAAAGAATTTGTGTCAGATATAGTTAAAAAATGTCATCCTGAAGCAGATAACTTTTTAATAGGTAGATTATCATGTAAGAGAAAACATACATCTCCACCAATCCTTGTTTCTTGCTCCTCCTCTACTGACAAGGATATAGTTCTTAAAAATTGGACTAATGTCAAATTTTAATTCAAAAGGTATAAAAGTCACGAAAGATCTTCCTTTAGCTGAACGGTTAGCTAGACAATCTAAAACTCTTATTCCTGCCCATCATGCCTTGCCTATAGTAAAACTCACCCCACTTAGACAGGAGATTGATATTGATTGTCAGGATTTTTGACAAGCACCCCGGAGTTATCCCCGCCCCCCAATCCTTTATCGACTAAGACAATGCTCCCCATTGCTGCCACACCCACTACTTTAAAAATTTACTTCACAAACAGTCTCAGCCTCTACAATAAATTAGATAAAATTCTGCAGATACACTCTTCTCCCTCTCCCCCTCATCTCCTTGGTATCACGGAATCCTGGCTCACAGAGGATGTTCTTGATTCTGAACTTTCAATGAATGGGTACTGTGTTGTACGACAGGATTCTAGGAAGAGTAAGCAAGGTGGTTGTCTTTTCTATGTAAAAAATGATTTAGCTTTTTTATTAATCTCTGTCCATCCAATTTCCCATAAAGCTGACTATGATTTTCTTCACTTAGCAGTTGGGTTTTCCACTTCTAAGACTCTATTCTCCCTGCTTTATTGCTTTATTTTTTAACTTACATCTTCTGGAGCTTAGTGCTTCATATAGATTAAAACAACACGTGCGATTTCTCACTAGATATAGGATTGGTTATACTCCTTCCTGTCTAGATCTCATTTTCTCTAACGAACCCGCTAACATCAATATGTTACCTTATCTACCTCCTCTTGGTAAGAGTGATCATATTAATTTGGCATTTGAAGTACACGTCCCATGCCATGTCTTTTTATCTAATATAAACTGGAAACATTTATATTCTAATAATGTTGACACATCTTACTCCTATTTCATGAATATCTTAGAGGAGGGGGGTTAAATCATTTGTTCCTTTTAGGATCCCAAAACACACTAACCCCAGACTTCCAAGGTATATATGTAAAGTAATTTAAAAGAGGAATAAAGCTTTTTATCTGTGGAAAACCTCTAAGCTTCCCTGTTTTCGGTACTCCTACATTGACATCCGTAATGAAAGTAATAGGCTCATTAGAAGGCACAAAGCTAAATTACTTCATAAGCTTCTAAATAGAGCTATGCTTTAATAAAAATCTATTATTTAAGTTCATTAAAAATAAGCGTAATTCCTCTAATTCTCAGCCTAGTCTAAAAGATCAACATGGTTCCTTGCTTCCCGGACCTTCTACTTGTGATCTCTTTAGGAAATATTTTAACTCTGTCTTTCAATCTCCACAATTTATCAGGCACCATTACAGTTCAGAAATTCCGTCTATTCAGCCCCTAATCATTAAAACTTCTACAGTTTATACTGGTCTCTTAAATCTAAAGTCTATGTCTTGTGGAGCTGATGAGTTATATCCAAGGGTGTTGAAAGAATGTGCCGATATTCTTGCCCCTCACCTTGCCCATATTTTTAATCTTTCGATAACCATAAAGCAAATTCCTTCTATATGGAAGGTAGCCTTCATAAGACCTATTCACAAGTCTGGGTGTAGATTCAATCCTGATAGTTATAGACCTATTAGTATCCTTTCCTCTCCTAGCAAAATCATGGAAAGGTTTGTAAGATCCCATCTACTCGAACACCTTATCAGACTTAACATAGTTAATCCTGCGCAACATGGCTTTATGCTTAAAAAGTCTTGTTTAACTAATTTAATTACCTACACAAATAACATTACTGATTTACTTGATAAACATAGGTCTGTGGATGCTATTTATTTCGATTTCGCAAAAGCTTTTGATAAGGTTTCACATGAACTCCTTATCTCTAAGCTCATCCGTATAGGGATAGTGGACCCAATCTTAACTTGGATTAAAGATTTTCTTTCAAATCGTACATTTAAGGTTAAGGTCGGATCTGATTATTCTACATCTTGTACCATCTCCTCTGGGGTACCGCAAGGGTCAGTTTTAGGTCCTTTATTATTTATTCTCTTTATCAATGATTTGCCAACATTAGTTCACTCTAATATATTGCTTTATGCTGATAATGTAAAGATCTGGGGTACTAACCCAGATTTAATTCAAACCGACATCACCAGTGTATTTAATTGGTCAGTATCCAATCACCTTCTACTCAACAAGACTAAATGTAAGCACATATCATTTGGTAAATCTTTAGGCAGTGTTTTCTCCTTAAATTCTCAGACTATCATTTCAGTAAAATCAATCAAGGATCTTGGGGTCATTCTTGATTCTTCTCTCACATTCTCTGAACATAATTATAGGGCCACCCAAAAGTGCTGTAGACTTGTTAAGTTTTTTAAAAGAAATTTGGGGACCATTCCTCCTCAATGCCTTCGTTTACTTTATATGCTATACTTAAGACCTCATCTAGAATACTGTGCCCAAGTCACAGCCCCAATCCTGAAATCAGATGGCTATAGACTTGAAAAGGTTTAAAGGACAGTCACCAGATTGCCTCGCGGCTTCAAAAATCTATCCTACCCTCAAAGACTTGAATTTTTAAAACTGTTTCCCTTAAGTGATAGGCGTTTCCGGGGTGATATGATTTTGACATATCAATTATTCAATTCTGACTCTTATTTGCCCTTCTTTATTAGCACAAAACTCACTTAGGGGTCACAATCTTAAGCTGACTAAGCCCAGGGCTGACTCTAGACTGAGGTGTCATCATTATTCTCATAGAACAGTTACTCCATGGAATAGATTACCTACCAAGGTAATATCCACGTCATCACTTTTATCATTCAAAAAGGCATATGATAACTATAAGCTTTCTAAATTTACATAAACCGTTCTTTCTTTTTCAGCTATCCATTTGTTTTCATTTATTGTTATTGTTCTTTTGATATAATTCCGATAAATAGAACCGAGGATCAAAAGGAGTTTTACTCCTACTTAACTCGTGTATTCAACCTGTAACCTGTAACCTGTAATCTTTTGGGCGATAAACGTAGAATTTGACTAAGTAATTTTCTCCATTTAATTGTAATATTGTCATGTATTAAACGAGAGTGAGTTCTCCTCATGAATTCATTATTTAAAATTTGATCGCGCCAGGTAATCTTTAAAATACTTTTAAAACATTAGTAATAAAAAACATTCATCCTCTTACCAATCTTGTCTGTTCGCTTCCACGTTTTAGCCAAAATCAATATGGCATGTTCTTCTATCCGCCTGAAGACAACTTCGCTTGTATGCATCAATAATCATTTCTACGGCAATTTAACAAATTTAATGAATTAAAAATTTTAACAAACTTTGTCAAAATGTAACAATGTTAACTTTTAATTAATATGTACTGTCACCCAAAAGTTGCTATCTGTTTCCAGAACTAATAGGAATTTTGAAAACAAGTTTTAATTTGAGAAAAAGTTTTATTTAAAGTATGTTATAAATCACTACTTCTCCACGTGGCAACCCTTAATGTCTTTACTATAGGATGCTTTCCGGAACGCTCTCTTTAGCAGTTGTTGATCTATTAAACTGCATTAGCAATAATATTTCTAAGTTTAGCAACATTGTTAATTTTCTATCCGTTGTACACTTTAAACTACCTTGTATTTACTTTTTTTTATTTTTAGTGTTACTACAAATACTCAATCTTTTGAGTTCATATTTTTCAAAAGGGTTTAAAAAATAAAACAAATTATCCAAAGATCACTCGCGAGGTAAGGCGCGCGTCACGCTACACGTCCATTGGAGCGTTATTAATCTTTTTCTCTTTTTTTCTCTTTTGAAAACCATTGCAGTGTTTTTGTATTGTAATACGTAACTTGTTTTATTATTATTTTTGTACATTTTTGTACATTTTTATAATTTTTGCTCGTTTTCTATAATTGTTAACTTCCACTATCTACCTTGATTTTATCTTGATTTTAATATTTTTTCTGTGACTAATCCCCTTTTACCTCACCATCCATTTCATTTTACCCCCTGAAAATTTGAGACAATTTGAGAACCGAGTACTAAAAGGCGTTTTTGCCTACTCAACTCGTGAAAAATCCTGAATCCTGTAAATCAAAGTGCCAGTGCCAGTGCCAAGCGAGAAATGTCTACTAGTGTGTCGACGACGATAGTACAGACCTTGTTAACAAATAAATAAAACATGTAAATCTTTTCTCATAATTCGAATTAGTTCTCAAAATACATAGTGACTTTTGGGTTACCTTGTATAAAACAAATTATTAAAAATTCCCTGCATAACAATTATGTCAATATTATATCTAAATTACTTTTTATTTTAGGTTAATTTAAAATAAAACAAGAATAAAAAATAATAAAATGTCTTGTATTTAAATGTATTTATTACACAATATAATAAGTATTTATAAGTTGTATTTTAAAATTAAAATTTGTGTAAATGTAATTATTGCAATGTCTAACGTAGAATGTGGAAACATCAGTGAACCGTAATGTTTTAAGTATTTAGTACTTGTTGCAGGTTGATACATAAATTGGATAGTAGAAACTCCTTATAATCCTCTATTTAGAAATATCAAATATCAAGGGGAGAATAAAATAGGGGGGTAAAGTAAACATAAAGAAGCACAAAGGGGTTAACTGGAGAATAATTAGTTGTAGAACATTAAACGTAACTGGTGAGTATATACTTATCGTTAAATGATTTAAAGGCTTGAAAACTAGGAGCGTTGACAATGTGAAGGAGAAAGCTATTTAAAACTGAAACAATTCGATGCAAGAAGATCTTCAGCCTAGTCAATCTGTCTCTATAAAGGAGATATCTAAAATCCAATGGGAGTCTTAAATTTTCTCTGGACTTTCCCTAATACTAGTGAGTCGCGTTTAAACATAAGAAATGTAACTTGAACGCAATATTCTAGATAAAGCTTAATATACAACAAATATAGTAGATGGGCAGTGACAATGGAACTGGATCCAGATTCCTCCTAAAACATGCATAAAATGTATACATGTATGTAAAGCCTTCAAATGATGTGTTAAGAACTAGAGAGAGGATTTGAATACCACTCCCAGATTCTTGACGTATGCACTTTAAAAATGGACGGACAATCAAGCAAAGGAACGTAATAAATATAATTATTAGGTTTCCCAATAGGTAACTAAAAAAATTTAAAACAATTTAATAGGAGCTTATTATCTAAAGACCAATTAAGTATGTTTTTAATATCTAATTGCAATAATGCATGATTCGAGCCCCAGGTTTTTACATTATCTGCATAGAGCAGGTTGTTGGACTGAATTATTTTAGGTAAGTTATTAATAAATAAAATAAATAATAGTGGTTTTAAAACCAAACCTCGAGAAACCCCTAAGCTAATCTCACACAGGGGAACTAAGTCACAACCAAGTAATTACACTGTAACTACCGTTAACTAAAAATTCCCTGATTTAACTATAAAGAGTTTCGAAGATACCTAGAAAAGTAAGCTTATTTAATAATAACTTATGAAAGACCTTAACGAAAGCTTAATTAAAGTTAAAATAAATTATATCAATTGTAAAACCTTAATCTAAAAGCTATGTAAGATTATCTGTACAAGTTAATAAATTCGGAACACATGATCTCTGTAGCATAAACCCGTGTTGTGCCGGGTATATCAACTTAATGATAAAGTTTATTAGGTGTTGTTTTATTAATTTTTCTAAGATTATGCTAGAAACAAACAAAATGCTAATCGGTTTATAACTCTCAAAAGAATATCTGTTCTCAGATTTATAAATAAACTTAATGAAATCCTGCTTCCAGACTCTGGGTAATATCACGGTAGTAATAAAATAATTAAAAATATAGGTTTATATAGAAGCAATTATGTTATTGCATTCCTTCAGGACACATGGGTAAATACCATTAAGTTAGCAAAAAGTAGATTTAAGTTTATTGAGCTGACGTTGCACTGAAATGATAGAAATTAGAGGTGTGTCGGAGGAGAGAGAGGGTCTATTTATGGAAATACGTAGGTTGTCTGTGGTAAAGATAAATTTAAAATAAATGTTGAAAAATATTTTATTTTGAAAAAAGAAAGAAAAGAATCTTTAATGTCTTTCAGACATGATCGGAGAATTGTGCGGGTAAATATTACCTACAAACTAAAATGGTACATTTCTATTATTCACTTATTTTTAAAATGTATATAACATTACAAATATTTTATTTTATTTAAATATATTAATAATTATATATATATATATATATATATATATATATATATTAACATATTGAAAAATTTTATAGTTTGTAATCAAACCTGTAAATTGGTTTGTACCTCAAAAATGCAATATTGTAAAAGATTTTTTGAGTAATAAATTATTAAAATTATTACTAGGATCTATATTGTTTATCATATTCATCAATAATTTATCAGTAGTAGTTTAGTTCAACATTCTCTTTTATGCAAATGATGTTAAAATCTGGGGTTCCAACCCCAATCTACTGCAGGTTGACATCACTAACATCTATGAATGGGCTGTCAAAAACTCTTTTCCACTAAATTTAGCTAAATGTAAGCATATGTCCTCAATTCAGGATTCAGGAGAGTACACGAGGTGCGTAAAAATTTATCCTTTTGATCCTCGGTTCTGAATGTATCTAAAAGTTTAAAATTGGGGAGAATAAAGAGGGAGGAAAAAACTGGGACAAACAGGAATAAATAACATAAAAAATAAAAAGTAGTAACAATATAGGAAAAAAGTGAATAAATAAATTGGACAAGACAAATAGATAAATAAATAATTTAAATAAAAGAGACAAGCAAGTGCTAATCATAATTAATTTTAAATGACCCTAACGACTTAGAATTGATTACATGACTAGAAAGCTTGTTCCATTCTGTTATAGATCTATGTGAAAAATGATTATGTTTAAAGCAAATAAAAGCTCTTGGTTTGTGAATCTTAAGACAATGTCCCTTAAGGTTTCCATTATTTACACTGAAAAAATGAGTGATGCGATTGTTAGCAAATAACTGATAGATTAAAATTAAGTCGCCTCGGAGTCGCCTATCTTCTAAATGGAATAGTTTTAGTATTCGCAAACGCTCTGGGTATGACTTGAGACGAAGCTCATATGGGAATCTGGAAAGCGTTCTTAGAACTCTTTCCAATTGAATCTGTGCGATACGCTTGCGTGACGTTTTGGATCAAAAGTAGCTTGCTAATTGTATTGTGCTAATTGTTACGTGTGTTAAATTTCTGTTTTTGCGTTTTATTTGTGTGTAATATATATTTTTTTGGTATTAGTTTTTAGTGTGTCAGTGTAATTGTGTGTAGCTTGTGCAACGTGTAGTAACACAAGCACTTTTTGTTGTCTTTTAACGATTATCGCTAGCCTATTTCTAGTGATAGTTTTCTGTTTTATTTTTGATTAATTTATACGTCCATTTTCTTAGTTTGTTGTTCTAAATATGGCTCTCTCCAATTCATTCAAATGTGGCCTACAACGCTGCAAAAAAGTTGTGAAAGCTGGCATCTTTTGTGTAATTTGCGGTAATTGGTTTTATGAAGCGTGTTTGGGGTTATCTTTTGATCACTATTCGCAGCTTGCAAATAGTCTGCTTGATTATAAATGCATGGACTGCAGATGTGAAATCGATTTACAGCAATTGCTTTCAGCTAGCAGCAACAAACTGGATGACATTCTAGAAACTCTTCTAGATTCAAAAACGATCCTTTCCAAGATTCATAAATCTGACGCCAGGTTAGATAAAATCTCCCGTACTCTAGCAACAACGGTACATAAGCTTTCTGAATCCCAAGCTAAAACTGAAGCCTTAAACGTCTCAATCTTCTACCTTTCTAACAGCGTTATGTCGGAACTACATACCCTTAAGGACCAAATTTTTAAATCTAGCCCTTCTTCCTTAGCAGCAAAATTGGTTCTAAAACTGTCTCAAGAAGAAATCCTGGCTGCCACCAAGTAACACTTTGAGGATATTAAACGTGATTGCAATATTATTATCAAAGGTATAAAGGGTAGCGTCACTAACTATAAGGAGCTGGTGTCGGACATTATTTCCTCTTGCTCCCCTAAAGTTAAAAATTTTAAATTGTGTAAACTCTCCTGTAAGCGGCCCCATTCAGCCCCCCCTTTTGGTTACTTTTAATTCTTCCCTAATTAAGGACGAAATTGTAAAGGGCTGGGTTAATGCTCGCTCTATCTATCCTGGAATTTGTCTACTTAAAGATTTCTGTAGGGATAAACGCGGGAAAACTTTGCGAGGGCTTTAACCTCTCTAGATAACAGAACTCATATAGTTCAACTAACCCCATCAAAGCTTGCCACTAATGATATACCAAATTTTCGGATTTTACCCCAAAGCCATACCCACTTCCCCATATTACACCGGCTCAGACAATTGTCTCTTCTTCTCCCCCTCTCTCCTCTATAAAGGTACTCTACACAAATGCTTTAAGTTTACTTAATAAATTATCTGAACTACAAGAGGTAGTTAGAAACTCCTGTCCCTACATTGCCAGTATCACAGAAACCTGGCTCTCAGAAGACATACTCAATAGTGAAACATCCATATTAGGTTACAGAATAGTTAGGCAAGATTCAAGTAAAGGCAAAAGGGGAGGTTGTCTTTTTTACATTAGAAATGACTTATCTTATACCATTGTTTCTCTTCACCAAGTTACTCCTCAGGTAAATTATAAGTCTATTCATTTGGCACAAGGCCCCCATACTTTTTGCTCTTTATTTTATTGCCCTTTTTCTTTATTAAAAACCTCTAACGAGGCTTTCGTTTCTGAATTCAAACATTGCCTCTCTCACCCCTACAAACATCGCATCTTAATGGGGGACTTTAACTGTCCTTCCATTAATCGGCGATCTCTGACTCAAATCTATTCGATAATAATATTTTAAGGTTTAGCATCAAGCATGCTCTCACTCAGCATGTTTTAACTCCTACTAGGTATAGGCTCGGTCATTCCCCATCATGCCTTGATCTTGTTTTTACTAATGAATCCTCTTCCATTAACTCCATCTTCTACTTACCTCCTCTCGGGAAAAGTGACCATATTCCCCTGTCCTTCAAAATAACCCTCCCCTCATGTAGTTTTTTGATTAAGCGAGAGAACCTAACACCGATCCCTGATTTTAGGAAAGCCGACTTTGGGAAATTTTGTCAATTCCTCGCTTCGGCAGACTGGAGTCCTTTATATGCTAACAATCTAGAACAGGCTTATTCCCACTTTGTTAATCTAATTGTAAAAGGTATCAACAAGTTTGTTCCGCATTGACATCCTTTTCACACTAGTTCAAGGCTCCCTAGAAAGATCGTTCATTTAATCCAGAGGCGGGACAGGTTTTTCTTTTTTTGGAAATCTATTAAGCTCCTCTGTTTCTACTACAACTACATCCTAATCAGGAACCAATGCTCCAGATTAATTAAGACCCACAAAGACTTTAAGGTCTACAAACTCCTACTAAAAGTTAAGGATAGCAAAAGCACCCTGTTTAAGTTTATTAAAAATAAGCGTGCTTCTGAATATTCCCTACCCTGCCTGAAAAAGGACAATGGCACATTTTTAAATAGAACCAAAGCTTGTAAAAGTTTTAGTAATTACTTTAACTCGGCGTTTCAACACTCTGAACCTCCTGCATTCCACATCCTAGACTCGGCTCCCCTAATTGGTTCCTTTACTCCGGATGTTCAATTAGTTCGTAAACAGCTTGAAGGACTTAAATCAACTTCTTGTGGCGCCGATGGTATTTACCCCAAAGTTCTGAAAAAATGTGCTGGGATATTGGCTCCCCATCTATCCTATATCTTCAATCTCTCCTCTCTATCCGGTCAGCTTCCACTCATCTGGAAGTCTGCATTTATTAGGCCAATATTCAAATCGGGTTCCAGGTTTACGCCTGAGAGCTACAGACCGATCAGTATATTATTTACACCAAGTAAAGTTATGGAAAGACTAATAAGGACTCATTTACTTGATTTCGTTATTAAGCATAAACTAATTAATTTTGCCCAACACGGTTTCCTTCCCCATAGGTCCTGCCTCACTAATCTAATAACCTACACAGATAGCATCACGAGCTTATTAGACTCTAGGCCTACAATTGATGCCATTTACTTTGACTTCGTTAAAGCGTTTGACAAAGTGCCACATAACCTACTTCTGCTAAAGCTAGAATCAAATGGGATCTCTGGGCCAATCCTAGCTTAAATAACTGATTTTCTCGCAAATCGCTCTTTTAGTGTACGAATAAGTACTGATCTATCTCCACCTTGCCATATTAGTTCCGGTGTTCCCCAAGGGTCAGTACTAGGGCCTCTTCTGTTCACTATTTTTATTAACGACCTACCTAAAGTGGTCCAGTCCAACATCCTGCTGTATGCAGATGATGTCAAGATCTGGGGTCGAATCCTAGCCAGCTTCAGGTCGATATTAACAACATCTGTAAATGGTCTGTAGATAACTCTCTTCCTCTAAATCTATCAAAATGCAAACATATATCCTTCGGTAAACCATCAGGGAACGTTTTCTCAACGCCTCACCGGGACACCCATAAGATAGAAACGGTTATGTCTATAAAGGATCTAAGAGTGACAATAGACTCGGCATTAAAGTTCACAGGTCATCACACTAAAGCCTCCCAAACTTGCTACCGACTAATTAAGTTCTTCAAAAGAAATATAGGTAATCTTTCCCCCAGGTGTGTGCATCTGCTTTACATGCTTTATATCAGACCGCATTTAGAATACTGTGCTCAGGTCACTGCTCCCATTCTAAAATCTGACTCCATTAATCTCCAAAAAGTACAAAAGGTGATATCTAAATTACCTAGGTCTCTAAAACATCTCCCCTATCAGGATAGGCTCCTTTCTCTAAAGCTATTTCCTTTAAGAAATAGGAGGCTTCGGAAGGATCTTATTTTGGTATATCAATATTTGACATTTGGCTCATCCCCATCTTTCTTCTCACTAACAAATGATTCTTGTAGGGGACACAACCTCAAATTAACTAAATCCAAAGTGCAATCCAGGTTGAAACTTTACCACTTCTCACAGAGAGTTATCAACGTTTGGAACAGTCTACCTTCTCTGGTAGTTAATGCCAATTCTGTCTCGTCATTCAAGGCTGCTTATAATCATTATGCCCTATCGAATTTCACATAATTACAACTTGATTCCCTAGTGGGTTGATGGTTTATTATTTTTAACTTTTCTTTTAATTTTATTTCCTTTCTGAATACGATATTGTCGATACATCAAATCCAAGGATCAAAAGGAGGTTGTCTCCTACTCAACTCGTGTACCAACCTGTAACCTGTTGATATATATCTGCCTTCCGAGATGGGACTGTTACCTGAATACAATATTCTAAATGTAGTCTTATATATAACATAAAAAGTAGACGAAGGCAGTTCATCGGAAGTTTACCTAAATTCCGTCTCAAGAACTTAATCAGGCTAAAACATTTGAGAATCGCTTTCTTAAAATGTAGTGTGAAAACTAGGGATGGTGTGAAAGTAACCCCTAGATCTTTAATCTTTTTTACCGTAGTTGTAACTTTGTCGCAAATCTTAA
This sequence comes from Cardicola forsteri, assembly GCA_025895645.1. NCBI lineage: Eukaryota > Metazoa > Platyhelminthes > Trematoda > Strigeidida > Aporocotylidae > Cardicola > Cardicola forsteri. The sequence goes on from JAKXYG010000904.1 coordinate 270,483, forward strand.
AAATCTTTCCAGAGGATCTTCTAAATGTCATATGCCTACACTTTTCTAAATTTAAAGGCAGCTTATTTGTAACCGACCAAAAGTAAATATTGTTAATATCTTGCTGCAAAAGTTCAGGGTTTGTGCCCAGATTTTAACATAGTCCGCATAAAGCAGAATGTTTGATTGAACTTTTGTAGATAGATTATTAACAAACATAATGAAAAGTAGGGGACCTAGGACTGATCCTTGTGGCACCCCTCACGTGATTTTGGACCGGGTAGACAAGGTATTGCCGAGCCTAACTCTGAAACTTCGATTTTTTAGGAAATCAATGATCCAGTTCAACAGTGGAATACCTATGTCAAAAGTCTTTTGCTTCTCTATTAGGAAAGAGTGTGAAACTTTATCAAAAGCTTTCGAGAAGTCAAAGTAGATAGCCTCAACGGAAGAGTGATGCTCTAGATCACTAGTTATAGTAGATTAGTTAGATAGGAACGGGACGGGATGAAACCATGTTGAGCAGAATTAATTAATTTTTTATCCAAGAGATAGCCTACTAGATACTCTTTAATAAGCCTCTCTAGTACTTTGCTAGATGCAGGTAATATACTAATTGGCCTGTAACTATTAGGACTGAATCTGCTGCCCGTTTTGTAAATTGGCCTGATGTAGGCTTGTTTCCAGATTTCTGGTACTTGAATAATTAATTAAAAACTGGCGCCAATATATCAGCACACTCCCTAAGAACTCTGGGGTAAATACCATCAGATCCACAAGATTTTAAGTGCTTAAAGTGTTTACATACCAAATCAATAGTGATTTTAAAGTTACCAAAACTAGTAAAAGGATCGGCAGAACAGCTGGCAACCATGTCTCCAGTGCAAAAGATAGACTTAAAGTAATCCTTAAATGCGTCACATGAAAATTCGGCTGATAAAGGCAAACCATTACAATCCTTAAAAAAAAGAACACATTCCGAGGAACGCTTTCTTTTAATAAAATTAAATAGTACTTTTTTAAAATTATTTTTAGCTGTAAGTGGTAAAGTGCTAAGTTTTTGTTTTTAAAACTTTTTATGGCAGCTACGACTTGGTTTCAAAGATTGATGTAATTGTAATGGAAACAAGGCAATTTCGTAGCTTTCCACTTACTAAAAGCTATATTTCTTTTTTGGATTAAACGCTTAATGCGGCTGGAAAATACCTTTTTATACGAGGCTGGAGTCTTAAAAGGAACGAATAATTTAATACCACAATTAAAAATTTTAATTATATGGTAATAAAGGCTATTTACATTACCAAAACATTGTAAATTCCAATTTGCATTTTGAAAATATTCCCGTAAATTACTAAAGTTCATTTTCCTAAAATCTGGGAAGGATAATGTGTTCTGCTTCTGCAATTTAGAGATCGGCGAGGGAAAATGAACTGAGAAAGACAGGACGGAATGATCACTTCTTCCCAAAGGAGAAAGAAACTTGATAGAGTCTACTTAAGATGAAACATTAGTAAAGATAAGGTCAAGACAGGATGGATGGCTTCCAAATCTTAAGGAAACTATACGGGAACATTTTCTCATTGTCCCAACCGATAGAACTGGTTAAGACTAAAAAGGATCTAGGAGAATTAATGCACTCTGCGCTTAAGTTTACGGGTCATCATTTTAAAGCAACTTAAATTTGCTACCGACTAATTAAATTATTTACAAAGAATGTAGGAAACCTCTTTCCGGGATGTGTTCGTCTGCTATATATGCTTTATGTCAGACCGCACTTGGAATACTGTGCCCAGGTTACTACTCCTATTCTTAAGTCAGACTCATACAATATCCAAAAAGTACAAAAGGCAATCTCTAAATTACCTGGGTTTTTAAAGTATCTACCCTATAAAGATAGACCCTTTTCTCTAAAATTGTTTCCCATATGCGATAAAAGGCTTCAAGGTGATCTTATTTTGGTATATCAATTTTTATCAACAGGCTCTTGCTAACCTTTCTTTTCGTTAGCCAAGAATTCTTGTAGAGGTCATAATCTCAAACTGAAGAAAACCAGAGTGTATTCCAAGCTAAGAATCCATCACTTCTCCCAGAGAGTTATCAACGCTTGGAATAGTCTGCTTTCAAAGATAGTCAATGCCAAATCTGTTACGTCACTAAAGGCTGCATGTGATTTCTATGCCCTCTCTAATTTCACATGATTCTAACACATTATCCCTCAATTGTTTTATTTTTTAACTTTGTTTAATTTTTCTTTTCTCTTAACACGATGTTGTTGATACAATTGAACCGAGTATCAATTGATCAATGCAAAATGCAATTTTTTAAAACTTTCTAAATGCTACCAACTTATTCTTGGTAAAGCTAGAAAAAAACTGTTTTTAGATGCGCGCGTTTTCTATAATTGTTAACTTCCACTGTCTACCTTGATTTCAATTTTTTTTCTGTGACTAATCCCCCTTTACCTCACCATCCATTTCATTTTTCCTCCTAAAAACTTGAAACAATTTGAGAACCGAGTACTAAAAGACGTTTTTGCCTACTCAACTCGTGAAAAATCCTGAAACCTTCCAAAACCAAACAGTTTTTAGTTAATTGACTCCAATTTGCCGGCTACACAGCCTAGTTCGCTAAATGCGAAATGGGGGCAATTCGTTGCTTGTCGTCGAAGGTTGCGTGAATTTGCCTAGTCGTACTTTCTCCCCAATACCTTACGTCTGTACTGATTACGTGGAGTAATGAATAAGAACGCAAAGACTAGACGGGAAATGTTTATTGCCAAAGCCTACAGAATCAGATCGTGGGATAACAAACGGAAACCAAAATGGAATCGACTAGAAAGAAGAAACGGAAGTCCTCAACGGCGTGGAAGCGGTTGTTTTTATAGCCGTTCCCACTGGTATGTACCATTGACGCATTCAAACAAAAATTGTCAATATTCAAAGAATATTAATCCCCAAAAATTAAATGTTAATTTTTGATAAAATAAATATTGTTTATTATTTGCGACTTCGAAATATCTTCGTCGATTTTCACCGCTACAAGTTGTCTAAGAAAAATTCTTAACCATTTGAGACTCAAAAGTAACTTTCTCCTCTAATCTTTAATTCTGTGAACATCATCATCACACTAAAAGATATTTCTTGTTAATAAACATGATCACTTTTTGGGTCCTCAACACTGTAACGCACATCACACTAAATATGAAGTGGGGTGTTATATATCTTTTCTTCTTTATTAAAGATTACTGCAGTGTGTTTGCATTGCAATATGAAACTTATTTTATCATTACTTTTGTATATTTACTATTTTCACTCGCTTTCATAATTTTTAACTGTTTCACTATCCACCTTAATTTCAATATCTTTTTCTGCGACAAATCCCTCTTTTACCTCACCATTTATTTCATACTTCCCCTGAAGATTTGAGAACCAAGTACTAAAAGGCATTTTATCCTACTCAACTCATGAAATATTATCGAAAAATCCTTTACTCTAGCTTTGTTTGACCCCACCTAGAATACTACATTTAAGTTACTTCTTTAATTTTACACCGAAATATAGCACTCATCTATAGAGTTAAGTTAAAAGCAACCGACTTAATTAAATATGTTAAGGTCAAAGTCGAACTAAAATCTTTTTTAACCTAAGCAATGATTAATGAGGTTACGTATAGTTCTTGTGCACATAAAATCGGTTTTAATATGTAAATGTAAACAGATTGAAATGTTCTTAACATCTTATATAAATATTTAAAAAAAGTTGTTTCGTTTGCAATAAATGACATAATATGGAAGAGGTGCATAAACGTTCATTTCAAGTTTGTACACGAGCTGAGTAGGAGAAACTCTCTATAATCCTCAGTTCTAATGTATCTCAAATCATCAGAGGCCGGGATAGGAAGTGGAGGGTAAGGCAAAGTGGAAATTGTCGCGTAATATGCGCCTCTCTTAAAAATATCCTTATGTTAGATTAGACAATAAAATCTTAATATATACCTCCCCATCAAAGTAACATCCTATTTACTCTTTATAATTATCGTTTGTAGGTGAAAGGTATATAATTATTATGGAAATCAAAACGCTTCAAAATTAAGAGTTTATAGGAATCTCATATAGTTGGCAGTAACTTCGAGAACCTTTTTGTACATGAGAACTACTAGATATTTACTCCAAGATAGAATGGTTTGAAAAATGTACATGCTGTTAACTAGATATTGTGGGTTGGTAACGTACATATCAAACAATCGTATTCAATGGTTTCATAAACAAAACGTAGGAAAGTGTCTAGCCTGATAGATAGTATTCTTGTGACGGCACCACAGTTTGCAGAAATTCAAAAGTACGCCAAATTTTTAGTTGGAATTATTTACCTTAGCCAACTGCTGTATATGGTACACGTATACATTAATATACCTTTTAAGTATCTTGAGTGTTTGTTTACATCTGCCTAAAAGGAAGCCATTATGCTGCGTACACTTGGTTCATACGATCAGTCTAGATACATATTATTTATAACGCACTACGTTAAGACAACAGTCAACGATACCATTATTGGAAATTGAAACTCTATAAGCATTCCTGAAATCCCATAAATCATTACTATCCAAAAACATAGATAAACAATCTATTAAAGAATGACCGATATGAGTAATATAATTATGGATGCTGTTAGAGCAACTATTTCATAAGCTCTACAATTGTATAGCATCTCGAATAACTGCCCTATATTGTTTATGCTTTTTAAATAACAGAAACAGTTCGATTAGACAACTTAGCCCGTTTCTATAATTTTCCAATCAAAGTAACATGAAAACAGTCTCGGACAGAATTTATCGGGGAAATTTTCTAATTACCTTTCGTTTTAATCGGTATTTTGACAAGTTAGGATATGAAATTGTATCGGATTTCAAAAAGCAAAATGACAGACTTCTAGGAACTTTTTCCAAATGATATTTACCAAAAACTTTTCTAAAGAAATCCATTTATCGGAATAAATACCCCCTACTGGTTACTATTACCCAAGTTAGTACAGATTACAAAAACCTTGCAAAATATCAACTTTTACATGCACTTGATAGTCGACTCTTAAAATATGCTGGCTTAAAATTAAACCCTTTCAATAATCGCTATTAACTGCAAACGGTAATAATTCAGACGATAAAGAAATCCAGTGTTACCTGAAGTTGAAATTCGTTCTCAACATCAGCATATTACAAGTGGATAATAGATGCCAAACCAACTAACAGTCTCCAACCTTAAGGATACCTTGACGGGGATGATAATGATCCTGAGGATTTAGGTAATGCATATAAAGTCTGAATTTCCAATGCTGATAATATTCATGAGTGTATCCTGGACTAGGTGCCCCTGGGCTTCCGCTACATCAGGTGGATGCGAGAACAGACCCAGGGTAGTCTTTCGGCTAGGAGAGATAATACTTGACAAAATATAGACGGACTCGATAATCTTAGTAAACAGTAGCGACGTCTATGAGGCAAGCAACTGTTATAAATCTACGTTTGTTACGCTTATCAAGCGATCTGAGTCAATGCTGTATAAATATGAAAAATAATAAAGGTGACCACGTCACCAATCGAGATGAATGATCAATGACAGTTCAAATCAATACTCATTTTTGCTAAGTTGAATATTAAAGACATTTGAAATATTTCTTTAAAAGATTAATTATAAAATCGTTGTTATCTTCCCCAGGTGTTGTTTTCTCTCACTGCATATACAAATAAACACTAATAATTTATTAGCTTCAACTATTAAAAGCTAAATCAAACTAATAAATGAAAACATAAATATAGACTTCCTTTACATAAACGCCATAAGACATCGCCCATCTTACTTTGCGTCATACTATAATGTTCCATAGAATTATACTACTAAAACCACATTAATTTTTATTTTCCAAAGAATTATATTTTACGAAAACATGCCAGTAATTAAATGATACCGTTCTAGTGTTCTTCAGATTGAATATCCTTAAATCTAAAACGATCGGAAATAATGGCAAACCTGATATGAACTTTAAATGATCGAATAGATCATAATTCTATTATACGCAATAGTAGTTAGGGATGCTAATGACCCTGAGGATTTGAGTAATGCTTATAAAGTCTCAATTTCCAATCATGGTGATATTCCTTACTGTTAGTCTTCCACGTGGTGCATCCTAGACTAGATGCCCTTAAACATTTAAACTAATAACAGAGGGGTCCGACTGCACAGCGGTATAACTGGGCTTCCACTACGGCGGGTGGGTGCAAACATTCACCAAGGATACTTAAAACGTATACGTATACCATACGTAGCCCTTGGGATAAGGGAGATAACCCTGACAAAAAATCAGGCGGCCTCGTCAATCTTTGCAAACAATGGCGACGTCACAAGGATGCTGTCTACCAGCCAAGAAACTTTGTTATTCTTCTACGTTTGTGTTACGCTTAACAAGCCATCGAAATCGATCGTTTGCTATGTCGTATAAATATGGAAATAATGAAGAGGTGACCATGTCACCAACCAAAATGAAATGAATAGTAGCTAACATGTAAATAGTTTTTTTCAAAAAAACTACCTGAATTATCTGAATATTGTAACACAAATCTGTGAACTTCTCGTGATTTTTCCTTTGCATTAAAAAGTTATACATGGCTCACAGGTAAAAACTCAAAAATAATAAAAACGTTAAAATTACTTATAATTACAAATTTACCTAAAAATAAGTATGCGGCTAAATATTGGACACCGTTTATAAAGTAGCGGTCACTACCGTAAAATTACCTAATAATTAGACGCAAACTAAAAACATCCACCAATATGCAAATGCAGAAACATTGTACCAAAAATTACATGTGATGCCAAGAAAATGTTTATTGTACATTAATTTTCATTCTCATCGTTGTCATCTTCGTTATCAAAATTGTAAAATTTGAGTTCGTAGGAATCTTTTGTTTTAGCAACAACACGGATAAAATCTCGAAGTCTAATACTCTTTAGAAACTTTTTCGTCAAATACTTAAGGTATCTAAGGTATGAAATAAATTTAAAATGCACTTAGTACCGTTTAGAGAATGGAATATTTGCGGTTATCGTAAACGTGTATCCATTTGTCTGTATGCCAACATCTTTTCCCAAATTATTCAGTTTATTGTTTACTTTAATATGTTCTTTTAAATATTGCTCCTACAAAATTATTAAAATAAAGACTTACGAATGCATGATTAAAGAAAATATTTTCATTTATTACTTCTGACGAACAAGTAATAATAAATTTACTTGCTTGTCTTTTCTTAGAACCGGATTTTTGAACCTTATTCTTCGTAGCCGTCTACAAAAATGTATAAAAATGCAACTAACCTTCGCGGAGACAACCATGCTGAGATGTTCAACGCTGAAAAGTGCTTATTACCTTCACCACAATTAAAACAAGATTGTCAACTAAAAGATTTTAAAATATTATAAAATATATAATATTTAAAATTAATTTATTATAATATTTAATTTTAATTAATTTAATTTAATAAATTGTTTATTAAAATATCCAAATTGTAAAATACATTAACGATTACTATTTTAATATATTAATTAAATTATACATATATATATATATATATATATATATATGTAACAAATTAAAAAAATATATTCACTTAATTTATAAAAAATAGTTAAAATAAATTATTTTATTCTTTTATACCATGTATATGTGTCACAGTCTGTGATTACTGTTTAAAACAATTGCAATTTTTTATTAGGCTATTTCATGTGTTGTCTGTTATAATAATTAGTTTTTAATAATTTATATAATTGATTTAAAATATTCAGTTTATTAAGTAAACAAAATTTTAAAAAATTATTGCTTTATTTTTTTTAGTTTTTTAGTTTTTAAAAAATTTGAGAAGGTTGCAGTTAGAGTTAATATTTATCCACAATATTCATGTAGATTTTGTAGAAGCGATTACTTTTTGTAATTGTCAATGTAATAAATTTTATTGCTTGTTGTTTTGTTCTAAAGTAAATTACAATGGCTTGCAAATATTTTGGTAAAAAATTATTGTTTTTATTTTATAGTAAAGCAGTAGCAATATATATTACTATTATTTATGATATTAACGAATCTATTTACTTCGTCGTCAAATAGTGATCAAGTAAAGTTTTATTTAATTATGCATAAAAGTAATTGTATTAATTTATAAATTTTATGTTTTAACGTTTATTTTAAGGTTTGTAATTATTTGTAACTTGGTAGCCTCAGTAAAGGTATACATTTGTACGAATGATATTTTTGTAAATATAGTATAGAATCTTATTGGTGTTGTTGCGCATTAATTTTTTTGTTGGTAAAACGTATTTGTAAGTAATTTTGTATTTGTTGTAATAATAAATTGCAAAACAACATTTTAAACCACACAATAGCTTTGTTAATTAAAATTAACTGGGGGTGTTGGATAATATCTTTATCAAGTTAAACTTGAGGATTACAGAAAAGGTATGTTAGTGAAATATTGTACTCATAAAATTTCACTCAATAAACATTTTAATAAAAGTTTTGGTTAATTTAATTAAACCTATACAAATATTGTGTTTTTTATTTTTACATTACAGAAATAACATACTCCTACTCTTAAAATGCTTTTAACATTTTTAACCCATTTTGTTAAAGCTCACGTCTATCGTAGAAATTTTCAATACTTACTAATACATACCTTAGATAATATTTTACTAATATATTTTTTAAATATTTGCAAAAATTTAATAATGTTCTAAAACATAATTTAGAGCATTATTCGTTACAGCAATAAAGTATATTACTTCCATTTATTAAAACTTAAATACAAACATATATAATTTGTTAAAAAAGAATTTTATTGACTAAAATACGTCAATATATAAAAATAAGTTACAAACATTATAAACTCAACACTTTAGTGTTCTTTTTTAATAACTTTTACCGTCTGCTTTGAATTTGACCCTATCACTGTACCGATATAATTTTTTTAAATTGAATTTTTAAAATATAAATAAACCTTATTTTACGAGGTTTTAACCTATTGTTGAAACAAACCAAATTTAAAATTAGTAACATTTGAATCCCGACTGTAGAAAATCAAATGTACAAAGATCCAAAAATGTTGTTTAACAAGGTTTTTCAGTTTAAGTAAATCGAACCCATAGTAAATCGTAAGTCATTTTATGCAGCACATTATTAATTACAAAGTGTATTTTTGAGCATTATTTTGAACGTTTTTAATTATCTAAAAAATTTTGTTAAAATAACATATGAAATAATTAGTTAAAATGTTTTACAAATTTTTTGCTGTTTAAATCCATTGTTCACGATTGTCAAAAGCGCCTAGAGATATGTCAGACCAACGGTTTTACCATTGTTTCCAAGATACAGTCCCGGCCAAAATAGAGTAAACATTGTCCCGAACAGCATATCTCTATCTACGTTTCTGACCAACATGTCTTTTCTTTTAATTGGTATTTGGGCAAGCCAAAGTTACAGCACATAAGATTGCATCAGGATTTCTACAAAGAACATGTCCAAATCAGCGCAATCTTCGTTATTGCGATACCAATAAAGGAAGATCATGAAGTTAAAGGTCATTTCGAATTTAGTGGTTACTAATCTTTTTCGTCCAATCCCTTGATACGGAGGATGCAAAATAGGTGTTGTGCCAGATGTATCTGAGACATCTTGCTTCAAATTTATCAAGCTGCTTGATCTCTGACCCTGTAAGAGTCTATATTTCAGCTAAGTACAGAAGTACTGTGTGAACCAATGAAGAAAAAATGTTTATTTTCGTTTTTGGGTTAATGGATTTACGTCTTTATAGTAAATCAACAAGCTTTTCAAACGCAGCAGCAGCTAAACAAATTCGTTAATTTGCTTCATTGGATGAATCACCGTCAGAAGTAATTGAGGAGCCCAGAGACGTAAATTCCTTTACATTGGAGAACACAACATCATTTAATACAATCCTTGCATCAGGAGCTTGAGACGAAATAATAACTAATTTTTTTGGGTTGATTTTTAAACTATATTTACTGGAAACATTCACAAGAAAATCTAGTGCAGGCTGCAACTGAGCTTCTTTCTCAGCTAGATTAGTTAGATTTTTAAATCATATTTAATAAAAGTTTCCAAAAGAAAATCTAGTGTACGTACATATAAGTTTTATTTTTAACTAGAAAAACAGCACTGTCAGTGCATCCTTAGTCGGTGATGGGGTTTGTACCAACATACATATCTTCCATTTGTCCAAAAACCTTGGAAAATATAGCATCAATTGCATAGTTGAACAAAAACGGAGCAGCCACACAGCCTTGACGGACTCTACAGCAAATTTTGAATGGTTTTGTAGTAAATTTATTGCAAATGCAAATTGCAGGTAGAGGCCTTCCTATATTAACTATTTTTCCTTTATACAACTAAACAACTTAATATGCTTAAAAACTGTAAAAAATTATAATATTTTTAATAAACCCACAATTGATTAATATTTAAAAAAATAACGTTGTGTATTTCCAAAAGTTAGGTAGATGGATTTTATTCTCTAAATATAATCGGGGTGTTGATTTGTTGTTTAATAATAGTGACAAATCAATTCTTTTAAATCCCAGTATTAGTACTGGTTATTAAAACTACATATTAACAACGCCAAAGTTTATTTAATTATCATTATTATTATTACTATTATTTATCTACAATCCTTTTGCTTTAAAGAACATGGGCTAACTCAAGATTGTTCCATAGAATTGTACATTAAAATTTCGGCTTCAAATATTGTGTACATAAAAGATTGAAATTCTATTCACATCTTGCCAAACCCCGTCATTGGAATTATGCTGTTTTCACTTTTTTGCAGTAGTTTATTTCACAATATTTTATTTACAGAGGCCAAGTTGCTAATCTTGCGCTCAAACCCTCTTCCTTTCCCAACCGGACGTAAGATTGGCTACGGTGGAGTTAGTAAAAACCAAAAGGTCAGTAACAAATTAAGATAGAAGACTAAAGCAAAAAGAAAAAAAACCAATCAAAAGTAAATGGGAACCAAGAAAACAACCATAGAAAAAAGGATCTGATTTATATAGTATTTCAACCCAGCAAAAAGGTTTTGCATAATAAAACAAAATTTATCAATATTAATAGTGTTTTTGTTAATAATTTGTAATTTTGATTAAAAAATAATAATGTTTATTGTTTATTTGTTTGTTTTAATTTTGTAAATAAATTGTCACAGATATAAATAATAATAACAACGATAAGTTTTGTTAATATTAATTACTTTTTTACTAAACCGATTGAAATGCATTTAGAATCCGTGACGTGTTTTTATTTTATAGTCTAATTTGCGCTGCTTATTTTAAAATGTTAGGCTTTTGCTAGTTATCGTTTTGTTTGTTTTTGTAAATTTTTAGTTTTAAATAATTAATTAAATTATTAGATCGAGTAACTTGTGTTTTATTTATTATATACATTTGTATATTTTTTGGTTCTATGGGATTACTTTGTTAGAATTGGGATTAAAGTTGGTTGATTTACTAAGTTTTAAACAAATTAATAAAATACAAACAATGTGGATTCTAATAAATAAAAAAATAGTTTATAAACAAAATATAATTGTTTGCAAATAATAAAATGAATAAATTAACTTTACTAAATGGAATAAAATGTTATTATAATTACGTAAGTAAATGAAGCGAAAATGGAATAATAAATATAATTAAACAAAAATATAACAAAAATTAAAATAATTAGCATGTGCCTAGTATACTAAACAAATTAAGTAATTAAAATTTAAAATAAGCTAAATTTTATTCGTATCTATTTATTCATTAACAACAATAATTCGTATTATGTATTATCAAATATTTATTTGTTTTACTTTTACAACTAAAATGCGGGTTCACGTTTGGCTTCGCTAAATGTCCACTGCTGAAAAATGTTTCTCGTAAAACATTCAAAGTAATAAACATTAAAAATATAATTAAAAAAATAAAATTTTGAATGTTTTACGGGAAACATCTTTTAGCGGTGGACATTTTTAGCAAAGCCAAATGTGGGCCCACATTTAGTACCGGTGGTGGGGATCGAACCATGGCTACCCAGGTTTGAGTCGAGCGCTGTACCGGTAGACCATGCCGCCATATAACCACAGTACTATCAATGTGTTGCCAGATTTAGTGCGTACATGTATCTGAATACGATTTATTATTTATTGTGTCTATCGGACATCTAACAATTTTGTTTCGTTTTTTTATTTGACCAATGATGAATATTGCTAATTATATGTTTTGTAATTGCACCTATTTTTGTAAACTGAAAGCTCTACCAGAGCATCTAAGCTAATAATCATAGTAATAATAATAATTATTATTATATACATTGACTGTTACGTGATTTTGTCTACAATTTATTTTGACCCTATTGTTTGTAGTTGTGATATCACATGTTTTTGGCTTATGATGAAAATGTGTTTATGGCAGATAAATCACTAAGGTATCGAAACTTAATGCAATAATAATAATAATAATAATAATAATAGTAGTAGTAATGCACTCATGTTTCTAATATCATAGTTGTTGAATATAAAAATTTTTATACAAAATTATATAATTTTAAATTTATGCAATTTTATGTAAAAAAGGCGTAAAGTATATTATTATTACTGATAATATTACAAATCATTTTGCTTAAGTACAAAAGAAGTAAATTTAGAACAAATTAATTCCCAGTTTAGTAAAATAAAGAGTTCTTATAATTTTGTAAACAATGTATCTCACTAACGAAACTAAAATCGGGGTAGTCTGGAGGTACAACGCTCGATTTGGACTTCAGTGGGCATGGGTTCAAATCTCACGACCGGCACTAAAATGCGGGCCCACGTTCGGTTTTGCTAAAATATCCACTACAAAAGATGTTTTTTGTAAAACATTTAAAGTAATAAACATAAAATTTCAAAAAAGTAAATAAAACAATTCAATATTCCCGGGTCATCTTGTGGTACAGCATAGTTGGGTGGATATGGGTTCAATCCCCACCACCAGCACTAAACGTGGGTTCCCGTTTGGCTTCGTAAAATGCTAAAAACGCTTCCTTATCATTTAAAGCAATATCAACAAACATTCGGACATACCACGGCTGCACTACTGAAACCCAAAATGAAAGTGATTACGGATTATTGAAGTACACACTCTTACTCAAATTTTGATCCAAACAAAGGTATTTTAATTGCCCAGATTACAAAACCATCAAAAATATTTCCCAAATTCGGAAGTTCTTCAAAAAAGCATAAATTTTAATAAATAGTTATTTTTAAAAATTTTAAGCACTGCTTTTTTTCTATGTAGTGCAGACTTTATGTAAATTTAGTTTTAAATATTATAAAAAATAAATGAATACGAAAATAATTTCAAATATTATAGTTTAGAAAATTGCTATTCATCTTTTATGCAAATGTAATGTGAAATAAATTTGATATATTTACAAATTTTAATTATTTTTATTTAATATTTAAAAAATATTCGATATATATTAAATTAATCCAGTTTTTTAAAATTATTTTTTTCTAATACAAAGTTATTTTAATTTTAAAATAATTAAAACATAAATTTAACACAGTGCGTTGCATTTTACTTGGGATATTTATTTGTATTTAATTGTTACTAGGGGGAAATTTCTAACAAACCGATTTAGCCAATCCCAAACCTGGAGGGTTGAGGTACGAAAAGTATCGGGTAGTAAACTATGAAACCCACCACAAAGATGAAATAAAGAAAAATGAAACCAATAGAAATAAGCTAATAGTGGTGGGGGGGGGGTGAGAAACGTTTGTAAGTGTGTAACCCAAACCAAAATTATTTAATGGTCATAATATATTTTTATTTTCGCTACTTTCAATGTTGTACAAAAACCATGTCTTCCAGCAGTAGACATTTTAGCGTAGTCAAACATGGATCCGCATTTGTAAAAATTGTACTTATGCCAATCCAGGTACGAGTCGAGTGCTGTACCGCTAAACCACCCCCGGCACGCTCCAAATGGGTTTGATACAGAACTAACTGGAAACAGCGATCCTTCATAAAAAACATAGAAGAATAAGACTAGTTTGAATAATTTACGGTAAATAATTTTGAACACGCAACATGTACTAAAGTCCAGCAACGCCTTGCATTTAGTGCCGGTGATGGAACTCAAATCCATATTTATTCACTGTCCAATCTATCAGTCTAATTATCCATGCTATTTCAATGTTATTCCTATCTAAAATTTTCATTAATTAAAACTTGGAAATAATTTGAAAATTATGGAAGGAGATTGTCAATTATATTATATTTAGAAAACATTTATTCATTTTTATTGCGGTTGGTGACATATTTATCCCTTTATTATTTATATATTAAACAATTAAATCGGATGATTTGATAAGCGTAACAAACGTAGACGGTATCCTTCTAACGGTGCCACTGTTTGTAAAAACTAACGAGGCCGCAGAAAAGCTATATACGGTATATATATATATATATATATATATATATATATATATATATATATATATATATATATATATACTTTAAAATACCTTTATGTACCTTCAATATGTTCTTGTACCTACCCGCTGTAGTGGAAGACCAGTTATACCGCTGTGCATTTGGTCCCTACTGTCATTAGTCTAGATGCCTGTGGATTCGTAATTCAGGATGCAGCACGCAGAGGATGAACAGTCATGAATATCACCATCATTAGAAATCGAAACTTTATAGGCATTACTCAAATCATTAGCATCCCTAAAATGTTTTACTAATAAATTGTTATACATTTAAAAATGTTTGGTTGTATCATTTTTCAAATTATAAAATAAAATAAAAAAAATTAAATTTTAATCCATATAATTGTTTTAATTTATGAGATTTGAAAATAAACGTATTATATATAACCAACTTGTAACATAGTCTAAATATTTTGAATTTAAAAAAGTAAGAATCAATTTAAAGCATTATTATTAATTTTATAATTTAATTAAATTTAAATGTATTTATAATTTTAATTTATTAGAACATATATTAGTAGATGAATTTATTTTGTTTAATGTTTTTCACCGTTGATAAATCCTAAAAATTAATTGGTGTTATCATATTATAAATAATAACATTATAAAGAGATTTAGCTTTTATGCAAATTGTGCAAAATTATAACATTTAGACAATAATTCAGTAGACTTCTAAATAACGTTTACAAATTGCAGTAAACTGAGATAAGAATTATTTGAGAAGGTCTTACTTCGTGAACTCAAAAGTACATTTTAACAAAAATATTTATAATAATAATAATAATAATAATAATAATAATAATAATAATAATAATAATTATTATTATTATTATTATTATTACTACTACTACTACTACTACTACTACTACTACTACTACTACTACTAGTAGTAGTAGTAGTAGTAGTAGTGATGATGATAATAATAATAATTGTAATATTAATTATTGCTTAATATTTATAGAAAACGTTATTGCTTGTATTATTGTTTGTTCCTTTCAGATTAGTAATAACAGTAGTTATAGATTATGCAATATTAAAAAGTAATGATTTGTCTGGTATTTATTTTACTTTAATATATTTAAAATAAATTTTTCTACAGATAGTGACATAAACGACTCCTATATTGACCTACTATAATATTTAAATATATTTAGCACTTGTTACTTATTAATAAATACCTTACATGATGATTACTATTATATATACACAAATTATTGGTTTAAAAATAGTTTTATTTACTAAAATACATGAATATACAAAATAAAGGTAACAAACTTGGTAATATTAGTAATTTAAATTATATCCACGCTTTTCTTTAACTTCTACCAGCCGCTTAGAGTAAGAATCTTTCAACGTACCAATATAGACCTTTAAAATACAATTTTTTACAACATGATTAATTTTAACCTCAAATGATAAATCAGTTGCCAAGCCGTTCACCTCAAGTTTTAAAATATTAAAAAAGTTTTCAATTACATTGAGGTCTGGACTCTATAGAGATAATTGAATAAAAGTAAGCTTTATACTTTTCAAAGCTTTTGTGGTCTAAATAAGGAAAAGGTATAGTAAATTATAAGTCATATTAAAATACACATTACCACTTTTGAAATATGGATGATTGTTAAGTGTCCTGCAGCATTTCTGGATAGCTCGCTATGAAATAATTGCTTGAATATTTGCACAAATTTTGCGCTGTTTAAATTGCCACTCGTACGCATCCATTTTAGAGACTGATTGTACTTAATTGCACAATATCTACTTACACATGAAGAATACGTAACTTTTATTTCAGTATAAATATTGTTGAGTGGAAAATTTGGACTATAAATAACCTTCGAATGTTTATTCCATGGCTCATAGGATAGTGAACATTCACCTGTGAAGTATATTGATCATACAAATTACGATGGATAATGTTTGTACTTTTTGGCAAACGTCACTCGTTGTAATCTATGTGCACGACTGAGTGAAGGTATATTAACAGCCGCTTTAAAAATGAAACCTTCAGATTTCATCCTCCTTCTTACAACTGAATATGAAAAATCTTCTAAACATTGGTTTTTTATTCGTTTTATATTCATTGTTCGGTGTTTTTAAGCTGCATAATAATAAACTGATAATCTTGTTTGCCTGTTGAACGTTTTCTCCCAACTGTGAGTGTCTGGACTTGCCCTATTGTTTAAAATGTCGTATGCAGTTGAAACATCTACTTTCATGCATTCGGCAATTATTTTATTTTTTGTGCCCCTTTTATATAAACTTTGAACTAATTCATAATTATGGGAAGACAAATAACGACATTAAACAACTGTAACCATAAGTATTTAGTGCTCGGAAATAAGAAGCTTTTTTATCAACATCACAAATTTTGAAACGGAAAATAAAAGTCGACTTTGTGCTTAAATTATTAAAAATAATTTTATATTTTTTTGGAAAAAAAATGTTTTTAGATTGTTTATATTAAAATACTATTAAAATAAATTAATCATCGATTATTTAAAAATATAGTATAAATTTCTCTGTATATGTGTATATGTGTTATTTCATTATTATTTTTAAAAATTATATAAAATTAAAATTTTTTTTTAATAATAATTTTTGTAAATAAATTACATATTTTAATATTTAATAAATTTTAACTAGAAAAAGTTAAAGTTTAGGCGTCGTATTACCAACGTATGTATCAAGGTCATATATTTATAAAACAATGTAGCACATCAATCAAATGTTTATAATGTGTAAAAGAATTGTTATTTCAAAAATATGCAATAATTTATTTTATAAACAAAAATATTAATAAAAATTAATTGGAATGACATACATTGCCTACTGTAATACGTAAAAGGAATTTTTTAACAAAATATTGAACAATTTATAAAATTTTATCTAAAAAAATTAAATTAATTTTATTTGTGATTAACAGTTTACTGTGCATTTAATGTACAAAAAATATAATTATTTCACAGGTATTTGCACTCTTTATATTGTTTTTTAAACTATTGGATGATAAATTGTTATAAGTTTAAAAAAAATAAAAAACAGCATATATAATACAGTATGTAAAGGTAACAGGATAGTTTTGTATGAAATAAAAAATGAAAATGTAAATGAAATTGTAAAAATGTTTAAATGTTACAGTAGTTTTAAAAAGTCCAGTTTTAATAAATATTATTGCTAACAGCAATTAGTTCAAAACCCCTCCGCTCTGAAGAGCATGCAGTAACGCAAGATTGTTCCATACATCAAACTTTTGGCCAAACATCGTTATCGGAATTATGTTCTTTTACTTCTTTGCCATAGTTTAATAAAATGGTATTTTTTGTGTTGTTCCTTTAGCAATACTAATTGCTTTCAAGAGGCCAGGTTACTGACCGTTCTCTCAAACTCTCCTCCTTTCTTAACCGAACTTGGTACCGGCTACGATAAAGTCAATCTATTCTAACCGATAATGAATAAAGTAGAATTTTCAATTTTTTAATTATAATTAAATTTTAATTTTGGTAAACATTGAATAATTTATTCAAAATTTATTTCAAACACTACACAATTTCAAATTTAAAAGAATTGTAACATCAATCATAAAGGTCGATTATTTAATTGCATAAAATACAATTTTTGTTTGCAATAAAATAGTTATAAACAAAATATGTTATACAAATATTTATACTGTAATTAGGTTAAATATTTAAATTTTAATTAACATGGAATAGTTGTAGTGGTTATAATGCAAAGAATATTACATACAATACAAATTACACTCTAACTAATCATTTTTAATTATATTAAAATGTACAATCTGAAAACAAATTATGTTAAATATGTCAGAGTATTTTTAATATTAAAAAAATAAATATTTACAATGTTTGCATTTAGTACCGGAAGTAATATTTAATTATAACTTAATAGGAAACCAGTTTGATGACTTGTTTAGCTGCATTTGTACTATTGTAAATACAATGAACAATAGTTTTAATGTGTATAAAACAAAATACATATTCACTTTATTTTTACTACTTTAAACGTTTTACTGGAAACATCTTGCAGATGAGTGATGGCTGAATGAAAGTTTGACTTTTGATTAGCCAAAAAAAATTACTTGATAAAATTCTACATTTATTACTCGAAAGACTAGCAAGAACGGTTTGGAATAGACAATTTATGATAGGGTAAGAAAGGGCGTTAGACTACAAAAACATTCGGACAGATCTAATTGAAATGAATGTTTCATGGATTTAAACAAACACATGGAATCATTTTGTTGCTCTATGCTCATTTTAAATTGTGGGAATCTGTTGACTTTTTTTTACTATAACTGATATCTTATTGTCCTATTCTTATTTTTAAAACAAAATGGTTTTTATAATAATAATTATTATTATTTATTAATTATTTTATTTAACTCCGCTTTGTGAAGATCAGAAATAAGCCGATCTTGCTTATCCCAAGCCTGGATAAAGGAGGAGGGTTTGAGTCAGGAAAGTCATCCGGCAGTAAGCCTACGCCAAAACACTAAAATGGTCAAAATGTTTTATATTGGTTCGATAAACGATAGGGCGTTCCCCGTAAGCGACGCTCATGACCATTACCTGAGTCATGTGATAAATCAGTTAGGGCAACTTGGTAACGGACGAGCAAAACTAAAGATGTTAGTCCAAAGCATATATATAGAAGGGAAGTTGAGAGTGGGTATCTTAAACATCGGATCGTTAACAAATAATAAAAAATTGCTGAACTAATGGATAGAAGAAAGCTGCCTCCAAAAGACCAGATAGAAAGGTAAGAAAGTGAAAGATCTGGCTAAAGGACATAAACTGATGTACAGTAGGGACCCAGGAAAAAAATGGAGTAGCTAGCATTTTATGAAACAAGACAAAAAAAATCTAGTTGAAGTAAAAAGGTTCAGTGAGCAAGTAAAAATGGTAAAACTGAATATAGATGGTTTGTACATTAATATTATTAGCTTGTACGCACCCCAAGTTGGACATTAGAAAGAAGTGAAAGACAAATTCTGGAAACACCTTGAGGAAATACTTTGTAACATTCCTCTGACGGAGAAAATAATACTTGGGGCTAATTTAAACGGACATGTAGGACAATCTAGAGAAAGTGTTGAAAAATGCCACAGCTGATAGGGAATTGGAGATACAAATAAAGATGACAAATTTTTTTAGAGTGTATGGTCTCACAAGACATGGCTCTGATAAATACATTCTTCAAGAAAGAGAGAAACCAACTGGTTACATATCAAACGCGGTGGTAAACAAAGCTAGATAATTTTTTTTGCAACGAGGAGAACAGATATAAAGTGGACAAGAGACTGCAGAATGATAAATGGAGAAGAAGTTGCTACGCAACACAGGTTGTTGCTAATGAAAATAAGTTTTAGAAACGAACAAAAGAAGGTAAGGGAGATTTGAAAGAAAAAATAAAATGATAGAATTTAAAAGAAACTAATCTGACTAAATAATTTAAAAACGAGGTCATACAGAACTGGAAGTCCTCGGAAGGAGTGCAGGAGTGGTGGACATTAAACAGCAGAGTGATTACCAAAGGTACTAAAGTTAACATCTGGAAAGCAAACACCTACAGGCAAAAAATCTTGGTGATGGAATATGATAGTTCAGAAAGCTGTTAAAGATAAAAAGATTAAAAAGAAGAGCTGGGGTCTGAATGGATTGGAAACCGATAAATTAAAATATCAACAAGCAAAAAGAGTTACTAAAAGAGCGGTAGCAGCGGCAAAAGCAAAAGCATGGAATGGAATGTATAAAGACCTGGAGACACTTGAAGGAGAGAAAAGGTTGTTTAGTGTTTTTAAAGCCAGAAGTAAAGCCTCAAAAGACCTGACACATATTAAACAAATGAAAGATGAATTAGGAAAAGTATTAACAAAAGAAGAGTCAATAAAGGAAAGATGGAAAGCATATTTTGAAACACTGTTAAATGAAGAAAATTTTAGTTATTGACGTGCTAACAAGAAACATTAAGATGGAATCTCCATAGTGTATGCTATTTGCAGATGACATTTTCTTATGCGATAAAAAACAAGAGAATTTGAAAAGGCAATTAAAGTAATGGAAAAAGGCACTGGAGGATCGAGGATTAAGAATTAACAAGAAAAAGACAGTGTATATAAGTATAACAAAAAAAATGGTAGAGAAATTAAAACAGAACACCAAAAATTGTTGAAAATAAGAAGGTTTAAATACTTTGGCTCATTGCTAGAAGAGAACAGAGATTTGAATGCAAAGATGGCGCAACGAATACAAGCAGAATTGTATATCTGGTGGAAACTCACAGGAGTCCTGTGCAACAGAAGGATAACAGCAAAAATGTTAAATTTTTAAGACTGCAGTGAGACTGGTCTTGACTTATGCATCGGAAACGTAGAGTATTAAGAAAACCCAAGAGAAAAACTGAACTCAGGAAAAATGAAGATGCTTCGATGGTTGCTGGAAGTGTCCAAATTAAGTAGAATAGAAAATGAAGTTATTAGAAAAGAACTATAAGTCATTGAAGCTCATAATAAAATTCAAGAAAAAAGGTTAAGGTGGTACGGCCACATTTTACGTAAAGAAGAAATCTACGTTACGAGGAGAATAATGGCACTGGAAGTGGAAGGTAAAAGAAACCGTGGTCGACCAAAGAGAAGATGGTTGGATTGAAGGAAAAGGGACTAACAAAAACTGACGCTGCAAACAGAACCAAATGGAGCATGCTGACCAGAAACAGTGACCCCTCATAAAAGAGGGAAAAGCTGTAAAGAAAGAAGACGATTTATTTATTATTTTGTGTATGGCAAATTTGAAAGTTCCAATTATTTAAAAATAATAAAAATATGTATTCTAAAACATCCCATTATAATGTAATTCAAGTTAACTTTTTAATTAATTCTTTTTTTAAACTTAATTAATAAATAAAAATATAATAGTTACCGATAGTGTACCAATAAACTTTAAAGTTAGTGCAATTAAACTTTTAATTATAATTTAGCATGGAAGTGAACAACTAATTTATATTTAATTGTTAATATTTAAAAACGTAAAATAAAATTTAATTTAAATCTTTTAATTGTTTGGTGCAAATTATGCATTTACATAAACAGACAATTTAAATATTGCAATAGTTAATTATAGCATACTTTATTTTTGTGTGAGAAGGTAATGAAACATATTTTTTTTAAATTTAAAAAAGAACATCAAAATATGTTACTAAAATATGTTACTAATATGCAATAATCACATAGCTATAAAATCACAACATATTGAATTAATAACATGATAAAGTTACATTCTTGTTAAATGATGGGTTACGTGTTAATACTTTACATATAATAATAAAATTTCTGAATTTATCAGTATTTCATGTGTTTATCTTAAAACCTTTTCGTTTTGAAGAGTATAGGGGTGGTCTAGCGGTATAGCGCTCGAATTTGGACCTCGGTGGGCATGGGTTCAAATCCCAGCACCGGTACTAAAATGCAGGCCCACGTTCAGCTTCGCTAAAATGTCCACTGCTGAAAGATAATTCTTGTAAAACATTCAAAGTAATAAACATTAAAAAAAAAGCTTTATATGATTATACATTAAATTTTCAGTTTTAAATATTGTAAATATCAAAGCTTGCAATTCTCTTCGGATTGCCCCCACACCGTCATTAAAATCATGTTTTTACTTTTTTGCTGTAATTCAATAAAAAGATTTCTTCTTTTCATCTCTTTAGCAATGTTAATTTTTTATTGAGGTAAAGTTGTTAATCTAGAGCACGAGCCCTTGTCCTTTGCTAACCGGAAGTGGGACCGACTACCGTGGAGCAAAACGTTAATAATTACGATAATATGATTAAGTAAAAGTTAAATATTGTTGTATCATTAAAACAAAAAATTGAAAATACAATTACATGGACCAATCTTGCTGTCTTATGCTTTCTAGAACAAAAGATTTTTGTAATGAAAATTGTGTAGAAGAAATCAAGTGACTAATGATAATTAATGACTTTATTAAAAGTTTAATAATTAATCAAAACAAAGTATTAATGTAATTGAAGTGTTTATTTACTAACTCTTTGTTCATTTATTAATTTATTTATATAAGCTTTAATACAAAAACAGAGATATATTCGGCATATATATATAGTTTATTATTTTGCACCCAATTATTATTTTTATTACAAAACCCTTTTGCTTAAAAAAAAATAAGCATGGGGCAATAAGATAACAATTGCAGCAAAAATTAACATCAAAGTCTTGTAATTCAAAGAGAACATGAGACAACAAAATGTTTCCATGTATTTGAACATTCTGCCAAACGTTTTGCCCATGAAACATTCATTTCAATTAGATCTTCCCAAATAGTTCTTAGCCAAGTTTTCTTTGGTCTGCCAATCTTTCTTTTACCATTTACAATTGTCCATTCCAAAACCGTTCTTGCTGGTCTTTCGGGCGGTAAACGTAGAATTTGATCAAGTAATTTTTTTGTCTAATTGTAATGATGTCATGGAGTGAACGAGAGTCAGTTCTTTTCATGATCTCATCATTTGAAATGTGATTGCGCCAGGTAATCTTTAAAATACTTCTAAGACACCGGCGATGAAAAACATCCACCATCTTATCAATCTTGTCCGTACGTTTCCACGTTTCACTCCCATATATTGCCGTAGAAATGATTATTAATGCGTACAAACGAAGTTTTGTCTTTAAGCGAATGGAAGAACATGACCATATTGATTTGAGTTTATTGAAGACTGACATTGCCTTACCAAGTCTGGCTTTAACATCAATTTCGGTTTGTCCGTCTTTACCAATGATGTTTTCCAGATATGTAAAGGAATCAACAGTATCAATATTTTGTCTACTAATTTTGATGGGCAAATCATTGTTTGACTTTATGCACAACACTTTTGTCTTTGAACAATTAATCCGTAAGCCAATACGAGAACTGATATCACTGAGTCGTGTTGTCATATTTTGCATCATTTCTGGAGTTTCACTGAGTAGACCAATATCATCTGCATAATCCAAATCTGTTAATCTGTCATGGTTCCATTTAATACCATAAGACAAATTATTCATGGATTAAGTCATAATAAAATCAATTACCGGAAGAAACAAAAACGGTGACAAAATACATCCTTGACGTACTCCCGTGACAATTTCGAACATAGCAGTATGACCACTTTTTGTTCGAACACAGCAACTTGAATTGTGGTATAGTAAACGCATAATATTTACATATTTTAACGGTATTCGGTAAAACTTAACGATTTTCCAAAAGATTCTCGATGAACACTGTCAAAAGCTTTCATAAAATCAATAAAATTGATTGTTAGTGATTGCTGAAATTCCTGACTTTGCTCTTGACTTTGCACCCAATTAATACAAATATTACGTATGCAAATTTGGATACTATCCAAATGTGATTTCATTATTTGCAAAACATAGAAGAATGTATACAATTACAAATAAAAACAATAAACATTGATTTTATTTATGTTGACATAATTTTTTGCAAAATAATAATCACAAAGTTTGGAACATTTTTCGGTCAATAAAATCTTTATTTGTACAAACATAATTAATTACGTATGAAAGTATTAAAGATACTAGTATTAAATCCTTTTTCGTCAAATTATTAGTTCAATTATTAATATATAGTTTGGAAGTTGCTTGTCATTTGATTTTTATTATTATTATTACTATTATTATATACAACCCTCACAACAATTGCTGCAAAAAGTAATTATTAAACTAAAACCTTTCTAGCAACTACATAGCGTACAGGAGAGACGTCACTTCGATTATAAAATATACAATACTATAAAATAATTGAAAAAAACTACAATTATATATACATATATATTGTAAGTAAAAAAATTGTATAAAATATCAACTGGTGCAAAATTGAAAATGGAGTAAAACGATTAACATGATTTATAACGCCAACTATTAATAAAAATACGGATTACATGTAATTTTCTTCAGTTACCAAATAGGTGGTAATTGAGTGAAAGAAAGCTTTTTCGATTTTAGCCCCTCTACTGTCTAAATGTAAATATAAAGCAAATATAGTGAACTTAAAACGATATGACGTTACCTTTTTGGATGTATGACATAGAGCATCATCCTGAAAAACAGTAATAACCCTCGTGTAAGTGTGCTGAATTTCATAATAAAAAACATCCTTCATAACTGAAACAAATTTTTCACTATTTAAGGTACCAGATATAATTCTTCATTTGATAGGTTGATTATACTTAATACCAAAACAACATATTACTTGTCGAGGGTGGGCTTTCTTTCCAACAACCGGGAGTCAATGTTTTTGAAAACTGCAGCCACACGACACTTTGTTTTTATAACCAAATAGTTCGTTCCGAATCATTGTTTCATCAGCAAATATACGGAACGCCAATAATATAAGTGTCGTTCACTCCATAGTTTACAAAAGGCTATTCTGTCATCCTTTTGTTATTTGGTAATAAATGGCTTGATCTTTGGTAATTGTAGAGTTAAACCAGATTTGATTGCTCTCTTTCTTATAGTAGAATAAATAAAATTGTTTAAACTATTTTTTTCGGTTTCTTAAATACGTTTATTATAATTTTTTTAACTCTATTACAATTTTTTGATTATCTGTACTTGTTGTTGCACGTTTTCTTCCAACATTCACATAATTTCGTGGTTTTTGACCGTCAATAATTCGATGAATTGTTGAAAGGTTAACTCTGTATAAATCTGCCAATCTTTTGGGTAAAAAAATCCTTCTTTTTTTAATTCTTTAATGACACGGTATTCCTTTTCGGTAAGATGAAAACATTTTTTATTACTATTTTCTATTTCAAAAATAATGCAATTAGAAAGCAAAATTAGCAAATAAGCGGAATCTCAAGGTTAAACGTAAATAACCAATTATTAGATTTGTTTCAAAATTTTTATTTAAAATTAAAAATTTTTTTTTAATTATTTTTATTTATATAGATTATAATAATTAAATGTTTATTTTGATAATTATTTTGACACCACAATCAGAGCAGATTTGAATGTACGTTTAACATCAATTTTAAGAATTAGTTATTGTTCAATTTTAATGAAATTGAGCATACAAAATAATAATGAACTAATTATTATAAAAATTGTGTAATTTTAACTTATTATACGCGTTTATATAGAAGTAGCTTTTAAAATATGCTATTTTGGCCGACTCAGCCTTCTTAGATATATATTTCTAACTATATATAAAGGAACTATTAAGTACTTTACATTATTTTTGATTCTCATTATTTATTTTTACGAAAAAACAATTAGACACAACAAATTAATTTAGATTTAATACTTTTGTCATTTTTTGCGTTAATTTTTGAAATGGGTGAATACATTATATAATGTTATGCAAAATCCCCTTGCTTTAAAAATAAGCATGTGGCAGTAAGATAACAATTACAGCAAAACAACAACAACAACAACAACAAAAGTCTTGTTAGCATTGAACATTCTGCAAATCGAAGATTGAGCTTTATTTTGGCTTTCATTCAACCCTGTCATCTGTGTAACTCTGTCATTCAGATACGTGCGATTACTTCTTTGCTGTTATTTGCCGGAATGGCGTTCTCTTATTGTTTCCGTAGCAGTATAAATATTTTACAGAGGCCAGGTTGCTAAACTTGCACACAAAACCTCCTCCTTTATCCAGGCTTGGGACGGGCTAGATTGAATCAATTCTGATCGAAACTAGGCGGAGTTATATTATTATTATTATTATTATTATTATTATTATTATTATTATTATTATTATTATTATTATTATTATTATTATTATTATTATTATTATTGTTCTTATTATTGTCATTATTATAATATTATTATTATTATTATTATTATTATGGTTATAATAATAATAATAAATGATATTGTTATTATCATTATTATTATTATTGTTATTGCTTACATGTTTTACGTAAAATGTCTCAGTATGTGAACATTTAGCACATTATACGAGGTCCTGCATTTAGTGCCGGTGGTGGAAAACCGATCCACCCAAAATTGAACCAAACGCAGCACTATTAGACCACCTCCGGTACATATAACGTAGAAATAAAATTATAAACAATAAATCATAAAATTTAAGATAAAATACGTATGCATTTTAATGTTAAAAAAACAAATAAGCACTATATTTTACAACAGCTCTACCTTAGCCAATCTCAAGTCAAACTGAGAAAAGAAGTATGCTCAAACTCAAGGTCAAGAATCTGACTTTTCTAACAAATAAATATCAAGAAAGAAATGACAAGAGAATGTACCACTGTGGTAAATTATTGAAAAGTCGTAAAAAGATGATTCTAGACCTCAATATTTTAAATGCACCATGCTTAATGTCAAATCATTAATTTATATAAAAACATAGAAAATGTGCGTACATTCTTTTTTACTTGTTTATTTATTTATTTTTGCTACTTTGAAGGTTTTACAAGAAACATCTTTCAGCACTAAATACTTTAGCGAAGCCAAACGTAAGACCGCATTTAATGCCGGTGGTAAGATTTGAACCCATGCCCGCCCAGGTCCATGTTGAGCGCTGTACCGCTAGGCCACCCCGGTACACCAACAAAAACTACACGTTCGAGCAAGCCAAATTAGAGATCGTCGCAGACTTCAACACATTGAGGTGCAATAGCAAGTCTTTATCTGGGGCCAGAGCATTCGTGATTACTCTGGTCCCAGTCCTAAGAAACAGTCGCAACAAGTTCTTTAAGATAGAATTTATTTCGCACTTTAGCAAAATGCGTTGGTTAGACACCAAAACAGTGTACAATTAGAAATAAATCAATTATATATTGTTGTAAAAGAAAATGCACCATACTCATGTAATTGACATTATGTTAAGTAAAAATACTGTTAACATTTTTACTAAATAAAATCTCGTAAACAACATTATCATTTTAATCAGCTATATTACTTGATTTGCCTATGCCTCTCTACTCTACTAAGCTATCAACATTATGATACCTTACAAATTACTTTTGAAAACGTACAGCAATACGACAATAAAATATTGATCGGATATTTTAATCCAAAATTAAACAAAAACAGAATTGAACATTTGTTAATTGTTGGACCAAACAATAATTTCTATGTAATTTAATTGATTTTGGAAACAAGACAAAATTAAAAACAAACTAATTTAGCGATTCCATTATTTGAAAATTACTTAATGTCTTAAATAATAATTTATTTTTCCTACTTTAAATATTTTGACGAGAAACACATCTTGCAGTACTGGACAATTTAGCAAAACTGAACGTTGTTATGTATTTAGTAGGCCGAGGATAGGATTCGAACCCCAATGCCCACCCAAATCCAAGTCGAGCGCTATACCGCTAGATTACCTTGGCATGGGCCACAGAAACTTGTTTCGGTGGATAGAAAAAATGTAAAAATAAAGTACATGAAGCAGCAGTAACAGAAAACTGTTTCAATTCTTTATGTGACATTACAAACCAATTGTCATATACTTTTGACTAGCTGGATAAAACCTGCACCTTCATAAATTTTAATGACAATAGAAAAATCGTTAAAAGTGGTTTCTGTAATACAAACTCTAGAGTTAAACCGTTGAAAGAAATAATTAAAAGTGATTTGAAAATTTTTGATTTTGAAGAATGCATTATTGAATTAACCAGTGCTTTTGCATATTTTAAATGCGTTATTGGTCACTGCTGAAAAATGTTTCCCCTACAAGATTTAATGTAGTAAATATTTTTTAATAAACGGCTGAAAAACCAAAATAGATGTGAAAACCAGACCTAGAAAAGCGATGAAATAGTATTTAATAGGCTAAAACAAATAAAGACAGCTTTGTTTCACAATCCGTAAACTTTTATATTGCCAAAGAAGTAAATAAATAAAGGTAAAGATTGGAAAAGCGTACAATCTAACTAAATATTTCTTAATTTAAAATGAATGTTATGTGGAAACTAATGAAAATTTTGATAAAATTTACCATTACGTTAGACAACCTTGGTGACACATACTTTTCAACATAAAATAGTTTTACAATATATATATATATACATACGGTAAAGCAAAAAATTAAATATTTTTTTAACCATTTTTCCCTTTTTTATGAGGGGTAGCTGTGTCTACTCAGTTTTTTCTACTTGGTTTTGTATCAAACCGATTTTACAGAAAACATATTTTAGCAATGAACATCTTAGCAAAGTCGAACACGAGCTTGCATTTGGTGCCATTAGTCGGATTCAAGCCTATGTCCACCAAGTCTAAATCAAGCGCTGTACCGCTAGACACCCCGACATTATGGACCTTTAATAGTTTTGACACAAGTTTTTTACTGGTGTTGCAGACACCTTTTTATCCAGGCTTGGAATTGGCTAAATCGGTACAATTTTTATCATATCTAGGTGAAGTTAAATAAAAATTAAATATGATTTTTATTGATTAAACACATTTCAGGCTCACATCTTGTTTATTATTTTTTAAAACACAAACATTTGTTTTTACTTGTATCAGTTATTATATTATGGAAACCAATGTTGTTAAAACATGGTATATATGTGTTTAAAAAACAAAAGCAAAAATTATTTAAACTGATAAGCAGATATTGAAAAAAATAACAAAAACAATTTTAACGATTATATAATAATAATAATAATAATAATAATAATAATAATAATAATAATAATAATAATAATTATTATTATTATTATTATTATTATTATTATTATTGTTGTTACTTTAATTAAACTATGTGTATCTTCTATAGATTATGATTCATTAAAACATAAAAAATATTTTTTGTTAAATAATTGTTAATTTATTGATAGAAAACCCATTCATTGGTAGGATGTTGTTTGTTGTTTTTATTGCAAAATGAGTTGATTAAAAATTTTGTTTGTTTAAATGAATTTTGTTAAAAACATTATATCATTTTATTACGGTGATTTTAGAAATGTCAGATTTGTTGCAAAATAAATAGACTTGGATTGAGTCAACCAAGAACAATGTACAGTTGTTTTATTCTTGTTTACAACCACTAACAATGCATAAGTTTTAAGTCTGACACACATGAACTTGGTGTTGACTCAATAACCTAACCTTTAAACCACGGGGGATTGAAACAGACTTTGGAAATTTATTATTTATTGTAAACTTGATAAATACTAACTGCTCAGTGTCCTTAAATGCTGTACATTACTACCACTATCAAGCAAGTGAATGAACCCTTCCAGTGGCGGCACTCAAGATCGAGTGCAGGGCTGTACTACTGGTACATACATACTGGTACATTGTACGTTGAAGTAATTTTAAGTTAACTTAACCGTAGTTTACTTTACATGTGAATGCGTTAAAAAAATTAATCACAACGTTATTTTTATTGTATTATTTAATATTAAAAAAACATTTTTGCTTTAAAAATAAGCATGGGGGAATAGGATATCAGCAGGAGCAACAAAATCATTTCATGTAGTCGAAAATATTGCATTTTTATTTGATCACTTGTGAGATTTATTTCAATTAATTATTCTTAAATGATTTTTGTAGTATTTTAATAAAATGGTATCCTTTGTCTTTTTTCTTTAGCAATATACTGTGCTTTAATCCTCCTCCTTTCTCAAGTAAACTTCGGATCGACTGCGGTGGAGAATAGGTATATATTGTCCTATTATTATTAATAATAATGCTTCACAATAATATTTTTTAGTAAATGGATATGTTAGCTAAACTGAACGGTGGCTCGCATTGAGTGTCAGTAGTGTCACTGAAGCTGATAGCTACCAAAGTTCGAACTCAGCGCCGTGTCTCTACACTACTAATACAAAGCTAAATTAAACAATTAATTCTGGATAAAAACTTATGTTAAGATTATTTTACAAGTTGCATTAATTTAAAAAATATATTTACATTTCCAAATATGTAAGACCAGTTATTGTTATATTATAACATATTAGTCAAAATAGATTATTTATAGCTTTCAAAATCTAAAAGCCATATAAATTATTTAAATAAAATAAGCGTTTATCTGTAGTATTAAAGTAAATAATCAACAGAGCAAAATATTGATAAATTTGTAATTATGTTTGCTTATGAAAAACATAATTTATTTACTTAACATGTTGATACAGATAACGCACACAATTCATAAATAGAATAATTTATGTATTTTTGTAATAAAAAAGAATTGTCTGCCTAAACTGATAAATTAGAACAACCCTAGCATTATCTATAAAAGACGAATAAAATCTTCAACATGTATAAGGTTGTGCTTAAAATTGATTAGACAAAATAAATACTATTTTCTATAAAGCTCTTGCCAATATTTTAAAGCAGTATACACATTTTAAGATATGATTATTTGTATTTTGTAGTTTTAAGTTGTGTTGAACAGCCACCGTAGTCAATCCGAAGTCTGGCTGAGACAGCAGTAGGGTTCGGGACCAAGATTAGCAATCTGAGCTATTTAAAACAATAATGTTAATAAAACATCGGAAAGATACAATTTTATAAAACTGAAGAACAATCTTGCAGTCTCATGCTTTTTCAGAAACTGACATTGAATTCAAATAATTATGTATGGTTATTATTATTTTTATTTTTAGTATTTCCAAACCATTTTGCTTTGAAAAGCATGTAGCAACAAGACTGTATAATACAATTGTGCATTCGAATTTTGGCTTTGAAAATGGTGCATAACCAATTATGATGCTTTCATTATACTACGGCAACGTATAATGAAATTGTTTCCTCTTGTATTTTTCCTTTACCAATATTGTTTATGCAGAAACCAGGTTGTTAATTGTGTGTTCAAACACTCCTTTTTTTCAACCGGACTTAGGACAGGCTAGGATAAAGACAATTATGTACATCACATTAATACAAATACTAATTCGTTTAAGTAAAAGCGTTTTCCAAAATGTAGAGAACTATTACAACGCTACAGTTGCATTCAAGTAATTATAAGAGTAACTACAACCATCAGAATTACATAGGAGAATAGGGTATTGTTTAGTGTTTCCAAAATGTCTACATGACGCAACAAATTTTAGGAGAATTATTTTTTAAACAGGTTAAAAAAAGGCTTGCATTTAGTGCTTATCGGGGCACTTGCGACCACAACTACTAGACTATAATGTTAAAGGGGGGAGACCGACCCCTACTTAGCGCGTCTACAGGTGGCGGATAATAGAATGACCTTTAGCACTAAGTAGCCCTATTTATGGACAGCACTGCTTGCTCCACTCGGAGAGGAACCTAGAAAAGGTGGTTTAAAAATTGCTCGTCTTCTCACGAAGATGGCTGGCCGCGGCTAACTGGTCTATATCCTCGCGGTCAAAACTATCTCAAAAATCAATTAAAGATTGTGGTCAACAGGGCAGATACTGATGACCAAATTCGGAAAAACACCATTCTCAGAGCTCAAACAAGGCAGAATGTAACTCGCGACGCTACTGCCTGCTCTGTGAATATTATTCGCGATAATGCACCGGTTATTAAATATAGGATTTGCCCGTTAAAACCAAAATGTCCGCTTAATGTTGGCTCATGGAACGTGCGCTTATTGTCAACACTGGCTGCGCAAGATTGTGTTGCTGCTGAGTGTAACCGTCATAATGATAATATTTTATGTGTTCAAGAAACCCGTCATTCAGGAACTTGTGCTATAAAATTACCTTTAGGATCAACCTTTTGGCCTTCTCAATGTGATGTTTCTGGATTCGCCAAATATAGTGTTGCGATCATTACATCCTCAAATGCGACGGAAACTTTTATTGATTGGTGCCCTATTAATTCTAGAATCATGACCGCCCGCTTTCAAACTGAGAATTTAATTTTAGGTATATTAAATGTATACGCTCCCACATCAAGTCACACAGAGTCAGAAATACAAACATTTAATAAACTATTGGCGGCCACAATTACTAATTTAGAAAACAAATCGAATTTTATAATGGTAATGGAGGATTTTAACGCTAGGTTAGTGTGCTTGCTGCTCAGCAGTTGCCAAATGGACGGCTAGCAATAGCAATTGCTTAAACGGTGACTATCTTAGTACCTATGCGTTACAACATGATTTAGTAGTCACTAACACAATGTTCCAACATCATCCACGTCACTTAACCACGCATAAGAGACAAGATTGCCGCTCTCAAATTGACTACGTTCTTGTCTCTCGTAACTGGTTTTCATCAATTAAAGACGTGTGTGTATTCCACGGCTGATGTACTAGAACGAGAAAATGGAAGTGATCACGGATTATTAAAGTGCACACTCTCACTTAAATTTTGATTCAAACGAGAGCACTTTAGTCACCCAGACTAAATCTATTAAAAATGCGTCCCATATTCAGGAATCATTTGAAAAAGCATATGTAAATGCTGGTCCTTCCATTAATTATAATAATAAGTAGAACATAATTGGAACTTAATCACATCTAAACTAAATGCGACCTCTAGGTTATTACCCAGGAAACTCAACATACAATCAACATTGCAGATTTACAACTCCACAAAAGTTTTACGAAATGAATTTTTGAATAAAAACCAGCACAAAAAATTGGATGGAGACAAGAAGATACAGGAAATATAACGAATTTCAATAATGATCAAGAGAAATATTGGTCACATGTAACTGAGGAATTAGAAGATGTTACAATGCGTAACAATACTCAAACCTTATTCAAGAAGATCAATGAACTCTGCAAAGAACATTCCTTTCAAAATCAACGCTCATCGGCAATCTCTGCAGAATCAATAAACATTACATTTTGCGAAATTACTTAATCCCATCAAACACAAAGCGGTGAAGGTTTCCAATCAACTCCATACACAACCCATACTTAGTTTCAACAGAGACCCCTCTACCAATAGAAGTTTTTAAGTATGGCGGGATAAATATTATTCAAGATTTATACTCCTTAATAAACTCCATTTGGAAAAAAGAGAAAATTCCAGAAGTATGGACACAAGCTATTATAATCCCAATCCATAAGAATGGAGACACAACAGACCCCGCTAATTATAGAGGAATCAGTTTACTTTGTAGGGCTTCAAAAATTTTGGTAAATATTATCTTACGCAGGATTCGTGGTGAACGGGAGCGTCGAACACGAGCCGAACAGGCTGGATTTTGTCCTGGGATGGGATGCATCGATCAAATCCATACTGTTCGTAGAATGTTAGAACTTTGATCGCGATACCAACAGCCTACATATTGTGCATTTATTGATTATTCAGCCGCCTTTGATTCTGTTGATCGCAACCTGCTGTGGAATCTTCTTATTGCAAAAGGAATTCCTGCCAAGATTGTTAACATTATTAAATCGTTATACACGTCGTCAAACGCAGTAATACGGAATAGAGATTCTTTAACAAATGCAATTTACATAAATTCAGGTGTCCGCCAAGGATGTGTTTTAGCACTCACACTCTTCAATTTTGTAGTTGATGACATCTTTGATAAGGTATCCCAGTCATTTGAGGGCTGTATAACTCGTGGTGGTCGCAAGATAGCGAATCTTCAATATGCAGACGATGCGGTTCTTATGACAGAAACCAAAAAAGATTTACAAAATGCGGTTCTATTTACTCAAAAAGCCTCAGATAAATACGGTTTATATCTTAATACTAAAAAAACGGTGGCTTTAGCAAACGTCCCCTTTAGAAATTCAATTACTGTTAATGGTAGCCCACTCCCTGTGGTTGATGAATTTACGTATCTAGGCTCGGTCATAGATAATAAAAGATCCAACTCTTCAGAGATTTGGCGACGTATTCACCTTTCTGCTGCAGCCTTTGGGAGTTTAAGTAAACCTTTATAGAACAAAAGTAATATTTTTATTAAAACCAAGATTAGAATATATAAGAGTTTTGTGCGTTCCATTCTTCTTTATGCATGCGAAACTTGGACTCTCACCCAAGCGGATACACAAAAGCTTGTTCATTTTAAGCAAATCTGTTTAAGATTTATATGGTTTCGCTCGTTGTCCTCTATTAAACACACTCATTTAATAACTAGTAAAATATTTTGACCATTCCCAGATATTTGTAAGTCTCTTAACATTTATTGGACATGTATCTCTAGCAGAGTAAAAGAAAAACGATTAAAATGGATTGGCCATATTTTACGTAGATCACCCACTCATCTAGCCAGAATAGCTATGGAAGCCCATCTATTACCTGGATGGAAAACAAAGTCAGGCGACCAACGGAAAATTTGGACAGATATTGTAGAATGCAAACTCAGTCCTTTTATTTATGCTAAGCCCACTCGTTCAAATGAATTATTTAAATGGGCGTCCGTTTGTTTACCCTATGCAGCCAACAGAGATCATTGGAGGGCTTTAACTCGAGATGTAATTAACATTTAGTGTCAGCACACCTCAAGTGTCGTTCTTTAAGTACACACTACTAAAGTTGACGTTTTTTCAAACGTTTTGGTATTTTTGGACTACCCTGGGTGATAATAACCGATGATGATGATGATGATAATGATGATGATGATGATGATAATGATGACTAGACCATAATGGCTAAATTGTTTTCATATTAAAAAGCAATAAAATTAAATTGATTATATATATATATATATATATATATATATATATATATATATATATATATATATATATATATATATATAGTTTTTTAAAAGCTTTATAAACTAACAACTAATTTTAATTGACATTTAATTGTGTGTCACATTTGGCAAAACTAAATACACTAGCCACATTGTTTTAAAAAAAGTGCTATGCTACATTTCATGTTCTTTTTGGGGTGTTTAACGTGTAGTACACACTAAATCCAATCACATATGCACTATTGCTGTAAACTGTGCGTTTTAAAATTAAGCTTAGATCTCATGATTGATTGTATAATTTTCACAAGATTTACAATCATGTTTTTGTCCATTAATAAAGTCTTATCTAATCCATCTTAGTTTTCTCATAAAACGATTTTTAACAAAATATTATACACAAACTTAATGATTGAATTTGTATAAATTTGTATATCATATATATATATATATTCGAATAATAAGAGTCTATAAAACATTTGATTATTACTATTATTATTATTATTATTGTTATTATTATTACCATTATTATTTCTGTAATAATAATAATAATAATAATAATAATAATAATAATAATTATTATTATTATTATTATTTGTAACAGTTAAAATGAGTTATTTCAGTATATTTAAAACAAATTCCTTAAACGCTTGCACATCTTTCCTTTAAACGTTTATTGCAAAACTAACTACATGTGTATTGTGTGAAAACAATATCTAATGGAAAAATAATGTAACCATATTTAATGAAAATGCAATAGTAATGAAAGCATTTAATCTGCAATTTGTACAGATGTAAAAATAAATAAAAATACTAATTACTGACTAATACACACTTGATATTATCAAAATGCTAATTTTCCACTGTCATCCAATGTTGTACGTTACTACCACTAACAAACAAACGAGTAATCCCTTTTCTTAGAGTTTTTTTTAGCTAATTATTTATTCTATGTGACACATCATGGACTAGGTGCAAATAATACAATGAAGACGGAGTGTATGGTGGCATTATCAAGTTTTCGTTTAGAATGATGACTGTTGGCATACAGCCAGGGTACATAAAAAGTATTTTTGAAGATATATGTATACTATATTTTTTAATTTTACCCTTTTAAATGTTTTGACGGAAAACACATTTTTGAGTAGTAGATATCTTAGAATCATTAGCAATTCATACTTTCCAAGTCTCTCTCTCTCTCTCTCTCTTACACACACACACACATGCCCTATTTGGTGATGGCCAATGACTTGATCACTAAGCTAATGGAATTTGACACTGTAAATTTATTATTTATTGTAAATTTGATCAATACTAATTACTCAGGGTCCTTAAATACTGCACGTTACTACCGCTAATAAGCAAGTGAATGATTCCTACCATATGGGCTTTTAGCATACAGGTTCTGGTATAATGCACAGGTTTAATAGCCTATATGGTTATATTTATTTATATCTTAAGAGTAAAACATTGGAAATGTTAGATTCACAGTATTTGTTATTATTATTATTATTATTATTATTATTAATATTGCAGCCATTTCAAAAAGTAACGCAAACAATTATAAGAGTGTTAAATGGAAATTAATTTGTTATGTCCAATTGTTTTTTCGTAAAAATAAATATTAAGAATTAAAAATAATGTCAGTACTTAATAGTTCATTTATATATACTTAGAAATATTTATTTATATAGGCTGAGTCAGTCAAAATAGCATATTTTAAAAGCTACTTCTATATAAACGTGGATGATAAGTTGAAGTTACATAATTTTTATAATAATTAGCCTAGTATTATTTTGTCTGTTTAAATTCATTAAAAATGAACAATAACTAATCTTTAAAATTGATGTTAAACGAACATTCAAATCTGCCCTGATTGTGATGTTATAGTAATTATCATAACAAACATTTAATTCTTCCAATTTATATAAATAAAAATAACAAACATAATAAAATAATTTTAATAAAAATTTTAAAACAAATTGACTAAACAAATCGACTATTTACGTTAAACCCTGAGATTCCGCTCATCCGCTAATTTTGCTTTCTGAAATCTACACCAGTGATAAAAAAAATTTTTATCTTACCAAAAATGAATATCGTGTCATTAAAGAATTCAAAAGTAAAGGATTTCCATCCCAAAAATTGGCAAATTTATACAGAGTTAACCTTTCAACAATTTATCAGATTATTAATGGTCAAAAACCATAAATTTATAATAATGTTGGAAGAAAACGTGTAACAAGCAATACCGATAATCAAAAATTGTTATAGAATTAAAAAATTGTAGTAAACCTATTTCAGAAACTAAAAGAAATAGTTTAAACAATTTCACTTATTCCACAATAAGAAACACAATAAGAACCATTGAATCTGGTTTAACGCTTCAATCACCAAAGTTTAAGCCATTTATTACTAAAAGAGGATAATAGATTAGCCTTTTGTAACCTATGGAGTGAACGACACCTTTGTTATTGGCGTTCCGTATACTTTGACGATAAAACAATGATTCGGGATGAACATTTGGCTTTAAAAACAAAGTGTTGTATGGGTCCAGTTTTCAAAAACATTTACTCCCGGTTGTTAGAAAGAAAGCCCATTTTTATTAAGTATAATTAACCTATCAAATGGAGAATTATATCTGGTAGGTTAAATAGTGAAAAAATTGTTTTAGTTATGGAGGATGTTTTTCACTATGAAATGCAACACACTTACACGGGGGTTACTACCATTTTTTAGGACAATGCTTCATGTCATACGTCCAAAAAAGTAACGTCATATTTATCTAGATTCACTTTATTTGCTTTATGTTTACATTTAAACATTACAGGGGCTAATATCAAAATATAGTTTTTTTTTTCAATTATTATATAGTATTGTATATTTTGTAATCGAATTGACGTTTCTCTTGTATACTATGTAGTTACTAGAGTAGTGTTAGTTAAATAATCACTTTTTAGCAGCAATTGTTGTCAGAGATGTTTTATTGTTATTATTATTATTATTATTATTATTACAAAACCCTTTTGCTTTGAAAAAAGGTATAAGGCAATAAGATAACAGTTACAGCAAAAAAAAACAACAAAGTCCCATAATTCAAAACGAACATTAGACAGCAAAATTTTCCATGTATTCGAACAGTTTTCTAAAAGTATTGTTTAATCCCATAAAACATTTATTTCAATCGGATATTCCCGAATAATTGTTAGCCAAGTTTTCTATAATCTACCATTTTATTAACCTACAATTTGAGTAAAGTTGTCAAAAACAGTACAATTAATTCAATTTGTCCACTCTTTGTATTGAATCGACGACGCCGATTATATCAAGGTTACAAATACAGTTGAGAAAGAATATGAGATAGATATTTGTTTAAAAAAAACATTTATACGTAGTTAACGAGATGATTTCAACGCTGGAATGAGGTTGGATCAATTAAATTACTGCAGTAGTCAAGCAGTATAGCGCTCAACTCAAACCTTGGTATGTATGGGTGGGTTTGATACATACCACCAGCACCAAATGAGGGCCCACGTTTGGCATCGCTAAAAAATGTCCATTATTAAAAAATATTTTCTGTAAAACATTTAAAGCAGTAAAAAAACTTTTTTTAATTTAAAAAATTTAATTAAAACTAAATAGAGCGAAACAAGTATGTTGTTTGTTTTACGTAAATGAACTGTGAACTGTATCTCAACATTCCCATTTAATTATTTATTTCGAAAACCTTTTAGTTTTAAGAAAGATGGTTCAACAAAATCATACCATATATATGTACACTAAATGCTTTAAAATAAAATATCCTACTAACTGAGGATTAACGTTTAATTTGGATTCTGTCAAATCCAGTCACTTCTTTAGTGTCCTATTGTTGCTTTCTTTAAATTATTTTTATTTGTACTACTTTAAATGTACTATAGAAAATTTCTTTCAAACATTGGACTGCTACGGTAACGGTGTTTTTGCTATGTAATAATCAATTTTCCGTTTTTTCTTTTTCATATTAATAAATTTCTAATTTAAAATCGTTTTTATTGGTTTTTGAAAACCTAATTATCAACTGAATTATAACCAGATTTACACATACATTGATCTTATTGTTTGGAATTGAATGTCAATATTTTATTTATTTTACATATCAAATATATTTTAAATGTTTTTTTAGAATTTTTATAAATAAATATTTTATTAAAAAAACTTTATTTTGCCCAGTTTTTGCATAATTTGTTAAATGTAATTTAATATTTTAAAATATATTTTTTAATTTATTTAAATTTTTTAATATATTGTATGTTTCTATGCTCAAATGTTTTTTATGTAAATGCAAATGGATAGATTTTTTATTGTCAAATGCTACTTAAATATAACTATAAATATGTTAATTCTTTAATTTTATTTTAAAACTTGTTTGCTTTAAAAATACGTGAAGTAATATACAATTATGTATATCGAAAACTGGAAATTCTATTGGGATTTCGCCAAACCCCGTCATTAGAATCATTCTGCTGTAGTTGAATCAAATGGTGTCTTCTTGTTGTTTCTTTAGCAATATTAATTTCACAGAAGATTTGCTGGTAACCTTGGGCTCAAACTCTCTTCCTATCTCAACCCGATTTGGAACTGTTTACGATAGAGTTAAATAAAAAACAATGCAAAAAGCACCTTTGTTAACTTAAAATACGTTCGATGAAGTAATAATAAGCAATTTATTCAAAATATTAAACTGTCGAATCCAAGTTACGTATGCATGCGTTCGACTCGGAATTACCGCAAATAAATTGTCAGCCTTTGCTCGACATTTTAAATAACAACTTACCGAAAAAACGGAGATTTGTCAAGCATTCCAACATTGAAAAGCAATAAAAGAATAGTCCAAATTATCTACACAACTGCATACAGCCGAAAGTGAGCTCACATTTGTTGACGGTAGTCGGATTATTGTTCACGCCCACCTAGGTCCAAGTCGAGCACGACTCTGGTATGTTGCCTGAAGCTTGTCATTCAATAAGCCAACCTACACAAAACAAATCAAAGGGTATAAACCGGCCCAACAATAATTCACTTGCTATTTTGCAAAATTAGCTTATTTTAACCAAGTCCATCAATAAATAACTATAAGAAAAACAAACCTACTATCCAATACTTTTATTAGTATTTATTTTTAAAGTTAAAAGTTATGTATTGGGGAGGTCTAGCGGTACAGTGCTCGACTTGGATTTGGGTAGGTATCGAGGTTTGAATCCCACCACTGGCCCACTAAATGCGGGCCTACGTTTGGCTTTCCTAAAATGGCTACTGCTGAAAGATGCGTTTTCTATAAAATAAAAAAATCATAATTGTGAAATAAATAAATATTTTAATGTTTAATTGTTTAATTTAAAATTAGCATATCATAATTGTAGTTGTTCTTGAGTTACGTTTTGTTATTTAAAAAGTACTGCAACCTCCTAACGATTCCATATGGCGCTAAAAATCAAAGTTGGGTAGCCATAGGTGTGAATTCTAGCTAAATTAAATTTAAATTTGTAAACAAAATACGCTAACAAGCTACAAGCTATGTTGCACGTAGAACAAAATAACGCTATAAATTCATCGTGTTACAAACGTTGATAGTTGTCAACTATATATATATATATATATATATATATATATATAAATTACAAAAAGTATATTGCATTCTTAACCTGAAAAATATTCAGTAAAGGGCTTTTTTAGATGCAAGACAAACAAAACAAAATAAACTAAATTTGTGTGTGTTTGCGTGTGCAGTTGTTTGGCCAATGTTTAACTTTTACAATTCCAAGTCAAAGGAGCAGCAAAATAATTTTTTTTCCTATTTGACAATTTGTTCTATTTTTAACTTAAAATTGGTTTAGATGTGTGAACTGATTTTGTGCAATTTTAATTAAGTTAAATTGGGTGTTTAAGAAAACATAAAAAGAAGTTTAAATTGGAAATATATTGCTATTGATTCGTGTCTAGTTGTGTTTTTTTTTTGAAAAAGGGAAAAAGTTTGAATGATTCAATTTACCACGATGTAATTAAATTAATTAATTTATATTAGATTGATAATTTAAAAATATTATCTGTTTCATAAAACATTCAATACCTTAATAATTTGAAAAAAACGTATCAGAAATAATTTAATAGAGCCAGTCACAAGCCTGAATAAAAGAGGAGGGCATGAACGCAAGGTTTGTAATTTGGTGTCTGTAAAAATATATATTGCTACTAAAATAAACAACGGTAAAATATTGATAGCACGTACCCAGGGTTGAGTGAAAGTCAATAGAAAGCTCAGTTTTGGATTTGTAGAATTGTTAATGCCAAAAAGTTAATAAATGTTTGAACATGGAATGTAGTAGATATTTAGAATAAATGTTTCGAAAAATGAAAAAA
Organism: Cardicola forsteri; assembly: GCA_025895645.1. NCBI lineage: Eukaryota > Metazoa > Platyhelminthes > Trematoda > Strigeidida > Aporocotylidae > Cardicola > Cardicola forsteri. The sequence goes on from JAKXYG010000904.1 coordinate 312,007, forward strand.
ATACAATTTACATATTTGGGTATTGGCGGCATGCGATGGAAAAGTCCAAAACATTTTATGAAAGGAGATACATTAATCATATATTACATTTCGTAGTAGACAACTGAATTTATCTATAAATAATTTTGAACTTTGTATTAGTAAATTATACAAACAATACGTCTGCTGTTTTAAAATATTAACTACACATTGTTATTACTTATTCAGTGTAAACAACTTTTGAAATTATAAAATAAAACAAATAAATTTGTAAAATGATATAAATTTTTGAATTCTCGAAAACATTTTTTCAATTGAGTGTTATAGTAGTGTAATCTTAAATAATTTAGTTTTTTTTCAATATTAAGTGTCACAATATTTAAAAATCAAATCTTTAAGTACTTAAAAATTTATAATAAAAGATTTAACATTTACAAAGTTTAAAACAATTAGCTTGCACTTATAAATAAATATTTAATTGCATGTGTAATTTAGTATTATTGCACTGTGACAAATTAAAGCTTACAACAAATTTTTGTCAAGTTTTCTAGAACCCAAATAAACTTTACAATATTATCGTTTTATGCGAGTAATCTCAAAATCATTATTATACAAATATCTAGATTGCATAACATCGTTTAAATGCACTAGTTACATTTAAATGTTACTACATTTTAACAATATTATTTTTACAGTACTAACAAACATCAAAAAATGTCTTTAAATAATATTTTAACCAAATTGTAGTTTAGTTAAAAAACCACAATTTAAACAAGTGTTGATAAATAAATATTGATAACATTTAACGTTTTCCATAATTTCTTGTAAATAGTCAAGTTGTGGACATTTACATTACATTAATATTAATTCAGCATTAGCAACAGCAACACACACAGCCTACTAAACGACATTTTTACTAAAATATTGACGATCAGCAAAAATAGTGTTTATTTTAAACAAATAACTGTCCATTTAAAGTTTTATATTTTCTTACTAATAAATATTTATTTTGAATTTAAAAAAAATATACTTCAATATTTTATGATCAATTGGTAAAGAAATTGTAAATCGTTGAAGTATTAAATTACTTTCATTTTATATTAAAAGACAAGCATAAAAGCCCGAACATCAATGTCATTAAAAAGTTTTTCAGTATGCTAAAGCGCAACATCAATAAGCATACTGAATTTGATGATTTATGTAAACGTATTCGGTTTGTTGTTCAATATGAGATAAAACAAGAATATATCAACACACTTATCGACAACATTCGAAAACGCCTGGATCAGGTTGATCTAAAGAATGGCGATCACATAAACTATTGAATTTTTTGACATTTTTAATGTCCATAATCATTTGGTAACTGAAGAAAATTACATGTAATCCGTATTTTTATTAATAGTTGGCGTTATAAATCATGTTAATCGTTTTACTCCATATTCAACAAGTGAACATTCCAACAAGTGAACATTTAGCAAATCTAAACAAGTGTACAGCAATAAGATTCTGTTTTGAGTTTGTCACTCTACCAGCTCTGCTAATTTAAAGCAATTTTGCAAGAATATCCCATGTTTTGCAAATATATAATTAATTGCTTGTGTAAAAAAAATTATAACAGTGTAAAATAAAAATAAAAATGTGTTTTTGTTATTTGTTTTATGCTTGGGTTCTACTATGAAAACAAATTAAACACATTTTTTTATTTTGTTTAAATTGTCAATTGATAGAAAACTTTTTTTATCTAACATCGAATCTATAAATACAAAGCCAAAAAGTAAAAGTTGGAAAATGCAAATTTAGTATTAAAATGATATAGTTTAAGGGATTTTAAGAACCCCGTTTAGAAAAGATAAAAGTAATTCAATCTAGCCAGGTTTAAACCTGGATAACGGAGAAGAGTTTGCGACATAAAAAATATTTATCAGTAAGATAAACCTACACCAAAACTATTTAATCGCTACAAGTTGGTTTGATACCAAATGTAGAAAACTGACTCGAAACAGCAATCCATTAGACAAGAGGATAAAGATTAAGAAAGCGAAGAAGTTTAATAAATTTGAAATTATTTTTTACGAAACGTTTAGATAAATTTAATTAAATATAAAATTTATTATAATTATTGTTAAAATGTAACTGCTAATATTTATTGTTTATTTAAAAATTGTTATTTATTTTAGTTCTTTTAGGGGAGAGATGAATTTATTACTGACGAGTCTGCTTTAAAATGCGGACTATGGACTACGGTTATCTGTGGTCCTGATTTTTTCCAGGACTATAATTGCATTACTAAAGTACTGCACATTTATTATGTTTTTATGGATATTTTGGAAAACGACCAAAATAGAATGAAACAAGTAACTATTTGTAAGCATTTTTGAAAATGTTTTCGAGACTGAACTACGACAAAACGCTTCAGAGTGCTTCCGGTGCATACGTCACAATTTTAAAATTAACGCTTTTTACTGTTTAAACTAAAGATTCTTCGAATAATAACAAACTAAGTTTTATTTATTTGTCTCCATATAGCGCGAACCTCAATATAATTGAAAACGTTTTTAGTTACAAAAAGCAAATTGGATTGAAAATAAAAGCACGCTTAAAGAAAAAATAATTATGCTTTAAAAAATTAAATTTCACAAGATTATATTAATATTTTGATTGATTCCTCGAGAGTTTAAAGAAAGTTATAAAAACCATGGTTATTCCTTAAATAACTAAAATAGTAAAATTGGTGTTGATCATTTTTTATATATCTGCATAATAATTCATAAATAACTTTGTATAATTTTTATTTTCTCAAAATGTGTAAATTCCAGGTTTTTTCAAAGTAAGAATTTGGTAATACTATTTGAGGTAAAGCAATTTGTATTACTAAGGTAATGAATAAGTTGTATTTTAGTAAACTGTAGGTGTGGAAACGAACTGACAAGATAGTAAATGTTTTTCATCGCTGGTGTCTTGAAAGTATTTTAAAGATTACCTGGCACGATTACATTTCAAACAATGAGATCATAAGAAGAACTAATTCTCGTTCACTACATGATATCACTACTATTAAACGAAAACAATTACTTAGTCAAATTCTACGTTTACCTCCCGAAAGACCAGCAAAAACAGTTTTAAAATTGACAATTAAAAATGGTAAAAGAAAGGTTGGGGTAGACTACAGAAAACCTGGCTGCTAACTATTCGGGAAATAAATGTTTTATGGGATTAAAGAAAATATTTTGGCAAAATGTTCAAACATATGGAATCATTTTGCAGCCCCATGTTCGTTTTAAATTATGGGACAATGTTGTTGTTTTCACTGTTCCTGTTATTTTGTTGCCCTCTGCTTATTTTTAAAGCAAGCAGGTTTTGTAATAATAATAATAATAATAATAATAATGTAGATAGGCATATTAGTATGCTTAACTGATGTAAAGAAAGTCCATTAATTTTAGTGTGTTCATTTTGACAGTTTCTCATCCACAAACTGTAAAACGTATCGGGCTAGTAGAAACAGGTAAAGTGCTAGACTCATTATCCAACTGGTGTGGCCGAACCACACCACATACTACACTTGCTACTGGCTCTCGTTTACCTACAATAAATGCATAACAGCTTAAAAATAAATTTTGTTAAATGAATAGAAGTAGTAAAATGTTTTATAATTAAAAGGTTTTCTATTTCGTTAACAATAATGCGGGCATACGTTTGGCTTTACTAAAATGTCACTTATCAAACACTCCAAGCAGTTAAAATAAAATTCAAAATAAATAGATTTTGTACAACACTATTGGTAACAAAATATTTTTTTATTTATAGGTTAACAGTTTAATGACAAACATTTAATGAATCCCAACGAGGCCCTGTTTTTATTTACACGAAAAGAATAACAACCAGTACGTACCTAAATGCGGGCCTACGTTCCAGCAGTGGACATAATAGAGAGTATGTCCACTGCTGGAAGATATTTTCTGTAAAACATTCAAAGTAGTAAAAATAAATAAAAAAACATACACCAAAAAGATTGTAACAAATGTGTTTAAAATAAACAATTAAATAAAAAAATTATTTATAAGTATGGATTCTATTTTAATGCATCACATTTTGAAACAATATACTACATGTATCATTTTCCAGTGATGGTATACCGCATATTTGAATAATTTATGATGAGGCTTTAATATTATTATATATTGACTAATACTTTTTATGTAACAATTAGAAGAATTTTAAATATGTTTAAATATACGTTTTTAGTAAATAGGTGTTTTTAAATTAAATTATATGTTGATAATGCAACTAAAATTTGTAAATTATAAAAAAAAGTGTGTTGATTTTGAATTTTATTCTGCTACATGTAGACAAAACATGTAAATATTAAAGCATGTGTTAAGTTAAGTATCTAAAATTCGAATTATTTACAAGTGCCTAGTTTGTAGCTTAAAATAATTATCAAAATGTTTATACAATAAATTAAGATGTTATATGTAAAAGCTAAACGTATTTAAAAAAAATTTATTAGTAAAATAAAGGCAAACAATCAAAACTTAAATCAAAATTAACATTATACTTTAAAGTAGTTTTTTGTCTAAAATGTATTAATTTAGGCATATTTATTAAGCTCATTGTAGTCAGTTCGGGTTGAAAATAGAATGAGGATTAAAACGTGTGATGTTTTGGTAAAAAATTAATATAAAAAAATAAATCCACCTAGAAAAGATCAGAAATAAACCAGTAAAGTCAGTTTCAAGTCTAGATAAAGGAAGAATCTTTCAGCCAAAAATTAGCAACTAGGCATTTGTATAAAATCTATATTGCTACAGAAACTATAAAAGGATGCCATTTCGACATAGGAATGATAGAACAACCAAATTGACAGGATTAAACGAAGGCCGAAAGAAAGCTTAATCTTCAATTTCCAAAACTTTTGATTAAACGAAGAAAATTAGTTGGTCAAATGTTACGTTTACCGCTCAAAACACTAGCAAGAATGGTTTTGAAATAGACAATCAATAACATCAGAAAATCGAATTGAAATGAATATTTTATGGGAGATCAAAGAAACTTTTTAAAAAGTATTCGAACATAAGGAATCATTTTGTTGCCCCATACGTTTTTTTTAAATTATGGGGATTTTGTTGTTGTTTTTGCTGGTACTGTTATTCCATGTTGCCCTATGCCTATTTTATAATAATAATACGTTAAAATATTTACATTGTCATTAATTTTTTGAACTCATTCGAATGTAAAGTAAATTGTAGTCAAACTGACTTAAAATTATTTCAATATTCAATCTACCAGTGTGATTTAGCAGTGCAGCGCTAGACTCGAAGTTAGATAAACATTAGTTTGAGTAGAGGCACTCGATTTGAGCCCTTATTTGGTTTCACTGAAATATCTACTTGCTAAAAAAGCTTTTTTGTAAAAGAATTAAGCAGTATTATTGTAATGTATTATTGTTAACAATAATAATGCAATGTTAATAATCTCCAAAGCTTTAAGTAATGCTTATAAAATCTCAAAGTTCAATAATGGTGATATTCCTAACTGTTTCTCCTCCACGTGGTGCATCGTGGACTAGATATCAACAGACATCTAGACTAATAATAGCAGGCACCGAGTGTTTTATAACTGGGCCTTTACTGGATTCCCGTTTAGTGAATGAGTGCTAGCATAAACGCAAGATGCTTAAAAGGTATTTCAAGATATCCATTTACCAAATGTAGCCGGTTAGGCTTGTGAATCCACAACCGGCACCAACCCTGAAGAAGGTCGTTTCGTTAATTCTTGTAAACACTGGCATTGTCGCAGAGAAGCGGTCTCCTAGCCAACGAACTTCATTTATTCCTCCAAGTTTAATTCGCAATCGACAACCTTTTCGTATAGGAATTCGAGAGACTATTCAAACTTGGAATTAATAAAGAGGTGGCTCTGCTACCAACTTATGTTATGTGTATGTTATGTTCAAGCAGTTACAATCAAATTAAAAAAATATTAATAAACAAAGTAAGCATTAATTGTGTTTTTTATCATAAAATATTCTTCTTTTTACACTTGAATTATTGCGGTTTACATGGTTTATTTAGTTTTATGCTTGCTGTTTGTGTATTTGTGTATTTGTGCATGTACATTAAAACGTATATGCAATCATTGTGTGAAATATTGTTCTATTTACCAAAATTATCTAATATTGTTTCTTACAAGATGGTTTCATAAGATAATCTAAAAATAATTCAAGTAGACCACATGTCAAGGAAATGTTTATGCATACTGTTTCACAAAATATTCATTCTGTCTTATTATTCCACGTTTTGACCAGAGTATATTGATAAAGTTACATTGTATACAATTGAAAAAAAACACAAAAACATAAACTAATAATTTGTAATTATTATTAATGTTTTTTTAAAACATTTTCAAAATTGTATTTAAAAGAAAACTGTATAGAATTATTTCTATCCTATTTATTGTAAAAATGTTGTTTGTTTAAAAAAGGTTCATTTTTACAAACAATACTTTTGCATTTTTGTTTTATCAAATCCAATAAAGAACAATCATCAAACCAATTGCATGGTTTTAAAATTGTTTGTAGATGCTATGCAATTAAATTACAAAATTAGTAACCCCCAATTTCATTTCCCAATTATCCCTAATTTAGCGTGCAATTAAATTTATCAATGTTTGCTTCATTATCATATAAACAAATGATAAACATTTCATGTTTATTAATGTTTTCCACTTGTGACTGTTTTCGATGTTCTATGAAAAACATTTTTTCAAAAGTAGACATTTTAGCAATGCCGGATAGAGATCCACATTTAGTACCGATAGTGAGGACTCAAACCCATGTCTACCTAAATTAGAGTTAAGTGTTTTGTCACCACACCACTTAACATGTTTATAAGCAAATGCCGGCAGCGGTCTAGCAATAAAGTGTTCGGTTGAAACCTCAAATGTTTACTGACAAAAACTGTTTTCTGTCAAACGTTTAAAGTAATAAAATAAAATATAAAGAAAGATTTTGTAATAACCAATCAAGTTACAATTTGTTAGAATGTTACTACTGTGAAAAATTAACACCTTATTCAGTAAATAGTTAAAAAATTGTCTTTTTATTAATTAAAGTTGTGACACTTTTATAACTCATTAAAAATATAATGAAGTTTTATTTGTCATAAAAGCAGTTTTATTTCTATATTACAATAATTATTTTAAAAATATTATTTAATTAATTTAAAATTAACTAACTGTTTACAAATTTATTTTATTTTCAATATTTTTATGTTAAACAATGCATGATATTATTTACTTATTTATTATTTTGTTTTTACTATTTTGAATGTTTTACGGAAAACATTTTTCAGCAGCGGATATTTTAGCGAAACTGAATATGGACCAGCATTTAGTGCCGTGATTCAACCCTATCTCCACCAGGTCCAAACCAAGCGCTGTACCGCTGGACAAAGTATTAAATTATATATATATATATATATATATATATATATATATATATATATATATATATATATATATATATATATA